>KK499861.1:254528-405043 GCA_000688715.1 Glossina pallidipes | reverse complement strand
CCATCATATGCACAGAGAAACTTTATGGCCATGAATATTCTGCTTCGGCGTCGATGTCGATGTCGATGGCTCCCCCGGACTAACCCATGACTTTTTGCGCTTGGGATTATCGTAGTAGATCCACTTTTCATCGGCGGTCATAATATGCCACAGTAAACACTTTTGTTTTTGCCTAACAAGCAATGAAGCCGCGATGTTGAAACAGTTCGAAATGACACTTTCAGTTCGTATGGTAGCTATTTTTCTTCCTTTTGGATCCTACCCATCGCATGTAAACGTTTGGAAACAGTTGGTTCATCAAGTCCTAAGCTGTTTGAAAATTCCTTGAGAGTTTGAGTTGGGTTTTCGTCCAATAAGTCTTGCAACTCATTGCCTTCCAAATTTTTGGTTCTCCGGGCCGTCCTCTGCGATTGACATCAATATTACCTCTTTTAAACCGTTGAAGCCAAAACCGACAGTTGAGACAGGGTGGAGCAGCATCACCATAAGCTTCTAAAAGTGTGTGTTGGACTTCGACAGCAAAAATGCAATTTTGATTGTTCCACGATTAGCGTCTGTGTACCTTGAATAACTCGATAATACTAAACGGCTAGTTGTTGTTTTGTGTAGAGAAAGGTCAAAATCACCGAATTTAACCATTGTATGCATTGATACTTCGCATTACTTCATCATTTTCAGCAATAGATGTCGCTGATCAAAATACATGCATGCACTTATTTCTAATTAATTACTAATTATTACTAGTGTCTTAGAGCATGTAAGAAAATGATGCATTTTTATCGGAATCAATTTTGAATGGTCATTATTTTGAAACAGATTCGTTCCAAAATGTATTCGGGCTTACACAAGTAAAAATATTTATTTATTGAAACTTAGTTTTTCACCTTCAAGTAGATATCATTATGTGGCGTATGAGAAACGTGTTCGAGAAAGCAGAGTGCTACCTTACGGACTTACATCTGTTAGTTAAGCTGAGATATATATGAAAGGTCAATAAAGGCGACATTAAATACCAGCCCGAAACAATGATGACTAATTTAACAGTTATTGGTAGACTTCGATTTAAGTCATTCATAATTTGTAGATTAGAAACAAGAGGGAAAATAGTGCTTCTGAATGTGGTCATCATCACCATTCCTGAGATATGTATTGAGTGCGAATTGCCGTGGAAGCTTGAGACCTAGAAACCATTAGGTGTGACTTACTCTAATTAATTTTCGCGTTTTAAGGATACCATCATTGTTTATTTTTTAATTATTATGATTTTGTTAATTAGAAAATTAAATCTCTTAACGAAAATCAAACTCATTTTAACTTTAGTTTAACGCGTAACTATTCGATGTAAAATATTTCTTATGCAAACAAAAATGAGAAAGGGGATAAAATGTAAAAATTCAATTAAATTATGTTAATAATAATAAAAACTTGTTGTTCATTTTTTCTAAATATTTAAATAATAACTCCAGGTTTGCCTTTCTCGCCGATAATCCTTGAGAAAATATGCATGATTGCTATTTATCACTTTGCAAACGAGTTTATAACAGAAAAAGCAAAGAAGAAAACATTTTCATCGTCACAGTGTTTGGTGGAAAACTAGTCGCTCTTAAAAGACATGATTTTTGTATATCTTGTCAATTTTTGCGTGTGCGTGTGTGCGTTTTATTGCAATAGCTGTCAGTATTAAAGTTTAATTTCTTAAGTAGTCCCACCATCATTAATCAGTTTTGTTTTTTCTTTTCGAGTATTTGTCAGTGTGTGAGTAATTTATTGCAGTTATTTTTCTGCGTTTTTTTTTTTTTTTTACTTTCCTTGTTGTTACTTGATTTCGGGGCATGAGCGGGCCAACAAGTACAGGAATAAGTAAGTTATAGCTGCGGGAACAAGTTCGTGAAATGATCAGATAAAAATGATAGTAAGTGCAGAGCTGCAACACATGTTCGATCCTAATAATTAATTGTATTGTTAAAGCATCCGATCCATATTAGCCGCAATGTCTGTTCGTCCGCTTTTATCATAGATAACA
Source organism: Glossina pallidipes (assembly GCA_000688715.1). Lineage (NCBI taxonomy): Eukaryota > Metazoa > Arthropoda > Insecta > Diptera > Glossinidae > Glossina > Glossina pallidipes. Next base: position 403,020 of record KK499861.1, on the reverse strand, counting down.
AACATGAATGAGTGAATCAATCATGAGCATCTAGCACGTTAGTGCGCCATTCGTCCACAATTTTGTTACGGAATTTTCAATGGTTCCTTAATGCATATACGGGTGCATCTAATCCGTAAGTGGCACGTGACTTTTCAAGTCGATTGACGTCTTTTTTTTCCACTTTTAATCAATATCGAAGTTGATTACGTGAATAGATGCGAGATAATGGAAATCTATCAAAAATTTTATATAACCATTTGCTGTAGCTCGTATTTTGATTTGCCGATTATACGTGTTTTTAGGCTTTATTTCGTAGGTCGAAATTAAAAGTACATGTTTTAAGCAAAATTTTACAAATCTGCAAATTTTCGATTACAGCGATTTCGACGAACGAATGGAAATCGGCTTGAAATCTAATGCGGAAAGCACTCAGATTAAACACTTTTTGAGACTTATTTTTTCACATTACAAACAAAATGATTTCATTATTTTTTTCTTAGCGTTAGGCGTTGGGTAAAACTTTAGAGCCCGCTTAAAATAAATCAATAGATCATATCGTTTGGACTATCGTATGAGTTTGTCTCAAAGCTTGATTACATTTGAAAATATTATATTTATTTTCATTAACTCGAATCTCATGGACATAAGTTACGATATATAAAATATGTCAATACTTACATTTTCGCAAGATGTTCTACATGAGCCAAACACTTCGTTGCAACAAGCATAGAAATCTATAATAAATGAGAGAAGAAAATGTATGAAAAAACCGACAGAACATGAAAAAAAAACAGAATAAAATTGTTTCGTTTGTTAACTGTCAACAGCTTATTAAGAAATATTAGAATACAATAATAAGAAGCATGTGTTACTCATCATAAGCAACCTCTCTGTTACAGTTTTTACAGTGCAAGTGATAAAAACAAATCTGAATACCCCCGCTGTGGTGATGTGATACAATTACCAATTATTGTACATATATGATACATGTATGTACGAGCGTATGTGTATTTTTATATATATAATATATGATTAAATTTTTCTTCTCGTTATAACGGGCAATGATCTTCATTTCAAATGCCAACTACAAGCTCTCTTGTCGCGCACACATGTCTATGCAGGCTTTTACTGTTCACTGCAATCTGTTGACTACATATTGCATACATACATATATCTATGCTTCAAATGCATATACGCATGTTCATTATATGATTAATATGTTTGTGGTACCGTTTATGCTGTTATTTATTAATGCATTTTAAAGCTCCTCCTTAATTCTGCTCAGTCGGTTGCTCGCTGAGTGTGTTCTGTATGTCTTTAAGTTTTTTTCTTTTTTTTTTTTTGTGTATAGATTGGAATTCATGCAAATATTGTTTTACTTTATGCGTTACAAGTGTCACAAGTTATCAAGAGCAGCTAAGCAAATGCCTTCATACATACATTAGTACACAAATACATGTACATGTGATATGCAAATTTGAACAAGGCACTTGCCTCTCTTGATAGCGAGACATTGCTTGTTTTTTTCCCGTTATTATACATACGTTTATAACTTTTTAAATGGGGAAAAGGGCACTGAGGCAAAGCGTCATGGACTAGTTCTAAGGGATTAGCAGTTCGCATTTTTTTTTCTTATTTTTATAAGCTTACAAATAACGTATTATGTCGTAAATTTCGATTCAGCTGATGATCATATGTGACCATCTTTTACCGGAGTATGTGACCATCTTTTACCAGAGTTAACGGGTTCTTCTGTCGATTTTATGTATATATATATATATATATATATATATATATACATGCATACACACATACATACATACATATATACATACATACATGCGTACATACATACATAAATACATACATATGTAATTCATTATGCATCATTAAAGTAGATAATGTTAGAAAGGAAGAGTGATAGGGAGAGTGAGAGAGAGAACGGAAGAAAGAGTTGAAGAGATTGAAGAATCCAATCGTCGAGTATAAATTTCTATATCAATTTACTGATAATGTATGCAAGTACCGCTTACTACCTGTTCAATAGTAGTTCATTTGTAATTTATTTATTTATGTATTTAATGTAATTAATTTATTCAATGAGGAAGCATTTTACAATTCATATAAACATGTACTGTCTTGCAGGTCTCGCACATAGAAAATTGTAAAACAATTTTCAAATTACACGAGATATTAATTATTTAATCAATATTTTGGATATATGAACTTATTAGCAACAAATAAGGATTACATTTGCAACTGAAAATATCTATAAAGAGTTAACTGATGAATGCCGTGGTTGTGTCTGATCATTACAGCCTAAACCATTAACGTAATACACATTAAGGGCGAAGATAATGCAAAGATTGTTGTGTGCACACAATCCTAAGGGACAAGTTTTTGATCATTCCGGGCAAACGTCGACGTGTTCGAATTGTGATCTTAAGATAGGAAGCCACTGTAAGAACATCTGTCTGGTAATGTTAATTTTTTTCAATTGAAGAAACGTATGTTTAAATATGAAAAAAGAGAAAAAAATTGAATTTTCAAAAAATATCACAAATGGCTACAATGGAACCATTCTCTCGAGGTGTATTAATTTAAGAGACGCTACGGCACGTAGCATAACTGGTGCAAATTTCAATTTAAACATGAACGAAAAAAAAAAAAATTACTACAGTTGAGGGGGTAGGTAGGGTATTTTGATAATATTAATTTTGGTGTGGTTGGCGAGTATATTCACCATTAGGCTTTTATTCCAGGGTCATGTAGTTGTCCTTCCATATTCAAGTATTTTTTCTCTGCCTTCTGTTTGCATTGCAAATATTGGAAGAATTTATTAGATGTCGTCGGCGAGCGTATACTACGTGTGTAAATACGAAACCGAAACCGAAATATTCCATTGATGACTACAACAACACGTGTAGAGGATACACATGTCTGAAGTTGTTTTTTTATAGCATAGACATCTGGCAACGGAAGGAAGTCGTAATACCAGCGCATATTTTAATGCAAAAATAGTTCTTCTAACATCGAAATTTGAGTGAAATAAAGAGTATTCGCCGACATCTTTTTTTCTTTATTCGCACGATACATACCATTTTTTGCATCGTATTGTAACTAGAGAGGAGAAGATAATCTATTGTGAGAATACTAGGTGTGAAAATTCGTGGGTAGATCCAACCGTAGCATTCACACTAACTACGAGACTAAGCCGCTTGAGCAGGAAGACAATATTCTGAGCTCGATAGAACCGGAAGAGTGTAGTCTCTTATTAGCTGTTATAGCCTGTGAAACCGTTAGCACTAAGCCCTACAAACAACAATTCGTCAATTTGAACCTGATCCATTCATATAGCAAAATCGGTTCACGATAGCAAAGTTGGAAGCGATCGATCGGCAGGCGCTACGCGAGTCTAACTCGAGGAATTTCGATTACCACTTGTTTGGTATTGTTGGAGCACGCACTTGCTGAGTAGCGCTTCGTATTTCACAAAAGTGTACGGAAATAGCTCAGCTCCTGGTTTGCCTCAAAAGAGTAAACATTTTTTGAACGTGCGATCCACAAGTCGTCAGGTAAGTGAAAAGAATGTATAGCTTCTGATGAGCAATGCTTCGAATGAAATCTTTTTATCATTTCCTTACAACATGTATTTTTTAGAAAAAAATTTCGGCTTCATACATATCTATCTAACATGACATTGTATACAAGTTGACACACATATATATATAAAAATTAGCATTGTATATAGAAATAGATATAAGCTGTATTGGCGGTATAAAGAATTAGCATAACATATCTGAGGTGCAATACGTTAAGCATAATGAAACAACTTCTTAACGAACGGAAAAAAAAAAGGAAAACTATGGTTGCACTGATGAACTGACTGAGCGCCCTTGTGACCTTGGTCTACCGAGAGTGAAAGGCGAGCATTTCAAGCAAGCATATTTTCGATAATTACATTTTTCAGGCAGACCGACTGGGCGTATATGAGTACACTTTTTAAGTTAATTGAATATAAGTTAGGCCCGATGGTCTTTATTTTTCAGGAGATAGTATTGACATTCTTTCCGAATTGAGATATAATTGTAAAAGACTTCTAAAACAATATTAACTATGGGAGTGTGTGCGAGCCAGTCATTAGTATTCTGTTTAAGAAACAGAACACACTATTGGAATTATTTAGCATCATTTTAATTAATATGAAAACCATTCGCAACAACAACTATTAAATTGTAGCTGTATGTAGAGCAGCAGGAGAAGTATTTGCCTTAAATTGAAGTAATATCATATGCAGGCGCCAGCAGAGTATCAAGTGATTAGGAAAATGAACAACAGACATCTAGAAAATATAACAAGCAAATTTTTCAACAACGCGATATATGACCACATACTTGCTCTTGGTGTTGCTATTGCTGCTGTAGCAACACAATATTTATATAATTAAGTGGTATGCTTTTACGAAAGACAAAGGGAAGATAATAATAAATATTAAAAGGAAATGTTTCAATCAATGTCAACTCACAAATAATAAAAAATGAAGAGAAAACTTATTGTTAAATAGAATGAAACACAAATAAAATGAAGTATTTTTCAATCTTTTGTTTAATTATTTTTTTTATTTTCCTATTAGTAAAGAAATGGTGAAAATGTTGTCTAAGTAAAGATAAAATTTACTGCTGAATTAAATTTGATTTGAGCACCAAATAGATAAAAATAAATTTTTTTCAATATAGAGACTGTAGCACACATATTATGTGAGAGACGATATGAAAACACTTACACGTACACTCGCAAACTTTTGGTGATGAATGTATTTTCCTGGTCAGGAAAAATTTAAAATTAGAATTTTATCTTTAAATACATGCACGCATAAATGTTTTTCGTGATCCTAAGAGAAAAAAGTACAAAAGCAAAGACAATGCGGAATGAAATTCTTTTAAAATTTCAAATAAATAATTGTTGTTTTTTTTTTAACTAAGAAATACTATAATAAAATTACTTTGTACTTTTGGACAGTACTTGCGACTTTTTCGTTCGCAAGTTGTATTGAGTCAATGTTACCGTGTCTGTCATTGCGGTTGTCGATCTGTCGGTTTGTCTGCTCCTCTATTTCTCTATTCAATTCGTTTCTCTGTCCATCTCGGTTATTCCCGGACTATCTTTCACTTTCAAAAACAGTTCATAAAAGTGGCAACACATAGTTCTTGTTCATAGGGCTGACTTCCTACACAAAAAGTCAAGTAAAAATTTCAACATATTTAAATCCACTTAGAATCGCCCAATAATAGTTTAATAAATTGAGGATTGATTTTACCTGGTCTTCGGCTCATATTTCTCGCTGTGACAAGACGAAAGCCAGAATAAGTTTGCTTAAAATGATTTAATCCAGTCATCCGTCTCAAGATCGGCCATTATAATCTTAATTTGTTTCGGTGAAATAAGTCCGCAAACACACTACAATAGAAACTAACCTCAGTGAAAAAATAAAATGTTTGCCATCAGCAGCTTACAAATTCTGACAAATATCGGTTTCGTAAATATATTATTTTTATAAAAAAAAAAGTGATTAGTGTTAATAACAATTGTATGGCTCGGTGACACGCCCATAAACAAAAATGAAAGCGGTGCTCTTATAGTCATTTTGGAGTGAAGGGTATTCTCAAAGTAACATCCAAAGCGAATATTGTCTTTCTTTTGTGAGTTTTAATATTCATTGGTATTCCTGGGACCATATTGGAAAACTTTGCCAATAACGTGTATTGAAATAATTATTAAATCATTATAGAAAGGCTTAAAAACTGTCGACGCAAGTGTATTTATATTACGAAAATATCGGTATATGTACGTCTCTTTTTATTTTGCTCTTTTCGTACCATCATTTTTTTTTTAACGGCTTTTAACTTTGCCAAGGGAAACATTTTTGGAATTTAAATGAAGTGATTATTGCATGACATTTTTCTCTATAAACTGAAAAGAAGACGAGAAAAATTAAACGCAATAGTAAGTCATGTGAACGCTTGCCATACATGTGTATTGATGAGCTTTCGGAGACCATATTATGTACTCCTATATATCGCAGTTTTTGCTCGAAACTTTCGGTATATTCGGTATTATGTTCTCTCTGCTCTTGACTTGACTAATATCTTGATTAGTATGAGCTTCAAATTTCGTAGACTCTTGCTAGGACTCAGTTATAAGTTGAAATCCAATTTTCCCCAAAGTTAACCTACTCCACTTTCTTCGCCTTAGTAAGCCATCCATCCATCTTTCTTGACACGGATAAATTGAATCCAAAGCAAGAAAAATCATTGTATGCCCCACACCGCTTCGCTTTTTCAAAGTAAGGTATTTATTTACCCAAATTCAATTGATTCTTAGAAGTAAGTCTTACGCTAATTATTATTAAAAACTAGTATAAAGTATATAAGAAGTAAAGAATAAAAAAAATTAAATAATAATTCATGCATTAATAAATAAGAAATAAAAAAAAGCATATACACAACTAGTACAGATGCACACCCGCAACCATTCCATATCCAAGTTGCAAGTAGACCTCTAAAGTATTGCAAACATGCAAAAGCTTGATAACCGATGACAGTACAAGAACACCAGTTAATTTTCGGACAAATTATAATAATGTTCGCCCTTTGGACAGAGTACGTTCGTGCGCCAAATTTCATCGCACCATCTCAAAACTGACGCCGTAGGTTGAATAGAAGAATAAATGGACATACACACAGACAGCTGAACGGACAGACCAAACTTAGGTCCATTCAAAAAATAGGCGGGTCGCTTTCAAGTTCTTGTGGGTGTTGCATACATCCCCTTACTTAATATACATTTGTACCACAAGTTGCGTAGGGTATAATTAAAGTAAACTATCAAACAATGTGACGGCATAGTATGGATTTTCTTAAAATTATAGTGAATTAACACAATGTTATCTTCCGCAATTCCATATGGAGTTATTTATTATTAATTACGTGGGCAAGACATACCGCGACCTAGAAAAGCTATGGTATTTGCCCATGCCCCTAGTCCTCTAGTTTTAGGACTTTTATGAATCCCGCCACCTTCTTTGGATCGGAGCACCCGTAGTAAAATGCTTGCCAAACACTTGGCGTCCGCTTCTGCAGATGGCCTTACATTCGCATAGAATATGATAGGACGTTTCTCTCGCCCCTTGGCAGAATCTGCATCAATCGGTATCAAACATCCATGTTTTTCAGATGGTACCTGAGGGACTTATGACCCGCGTAGAACCTGGCTAAACGTAGATCGCTTCTTTTTAGTTTCAGTAGTTTGTGTGCCCTACCGGCAGATTTTGTGAATCTTTTTGCCTACCGTTGTCCTACACATTGCTTTCGTCGGTACTGCATTTTATTCTATGCCTATTGCGATACTAGCCTGTTAACGTGGCTTCTTGGTACGCCCGCTACCAAGGCCGCTCGGGCTCCCTTGTTAGCTAGACAGTCAGCCCCTTTCCATATGGAGTTAGACGATTTTTCCGGACTAGCACATATAAGGTATAAAATTGTCGATAAAGGTTCACACACAAATGGCGTTTGCTACAAAAACCAGTAAGAGCTACATTGTTCAATGCTTCAGAGATTCTTAATATCATCTAAGAAGTCTCGTAAGTGCAACTTGTGTTTAAACTGGAAATTCTAATTGCTTTGAATTTCGGCTTTTTCCAAAGGGTTTTCCACTAAGGTTTTGATTTTCAAGCGAAGAATTAAATATCGCGTAAAAAAGGCGTATCGGTATGGGAACATCAAGATGTTCTTGATGCGCCAATGAGTTAGTAGTATCTTATGTCTACGAAACGTTGTTAGTTTATGACATATTTTTGCGGTGAACTGGAGCTGGAAGAATGAAACGGTGTAAACAGAAGATCTCAAAGAGACATGCGGGAACGGAAATTTCGTGAGAAGTGCTCTTAATAAAAAGCTCTTCAATGTAGTTCACAAATGTTAATACTTTTATAGCAACTACATGATCAGGGTGCAAACGCCCAATGAAGACCGCCTAAGGTATATACTTTTTTAGTGCGCATGAAATTTCAACCGATTTATTTATATTTATTTTTTTCGTCAACAATCTGTTGTTTGCAATTTCGGATTTTTAAAGAATCCGGTAAATATCTATGATCGTAAAAATAGAGACAGTCGCAGAGAAATATTGAAAATTTAAAATTATTTTGTTCAATAATTTATCATCTTTAGCAAGCATGTGCGTGTGCAAAGTTTAGCACCAAATTCTTATCAGACAAAAAGTATAATAATATTTTAATAGGAAAATTTTCCCACCAGCCACCAATATCTGGAATATTAGTAAGAAAATAAAAATTTTATGGTTCTGTGCGACGATTTTTAAAGTTTTTAAAAAGAGAGATACGACGTTTCTATCACTAAACACATCAATCAAATCCAAGGCGAACCTTTTACGTCTCAAGTGTTGATAGAGGTATGGCCCTTTAACTCGACTTATACGCGTGTTGTGAAATGCATGGAGCAAGTTTTGAAATAAGAAAATCTCGCAAACTGGAAAAGTGGAAAATAAAATAATTTGTTTTCATTATGATCTTTTCAAAATTGCTTGTGTAAAACTTTTGCGTTTACATATCGTAAATTTCTTTTGCTTTCTAATTTTAGTGCTTGCTATTTTTTTGTTTGTTGCACGCAATCATTGATTCCGATAATTAAAACATTTTCCGGTCGTTTTCGAACATAGTCTTCGTTTATGTCTCATAAATTCACTTCTCATCACTTGTAATTAAGTGCTGTTGTTAAAGAAAAGCCAAACAATTTCCATAAATTTTCTGGGCCATAATTGCTTAAAAATTTTTACTGGCCAATAGGCATAAGAGTGTAACTCGCTATATGTGAAATTTTCAAACATAAAGGCTCCAAAAATTGTAACCTTAACACGTATAAAGGAAAATTTATTCTAAATTTTGCATACAATTATAGGCTAAAATAGGCCCAATTTCATTGGGATATGCATTCACTGCAGAAATGAAGATTGCGCTAGGAAAAGAAAGAAGAACGAACACACTTAGGTTGTTATGCATTTTGCCCAAAGATTTCTTCGTTATTGCTGTTATTCTTCGCAATCATGAACGAATGGGTTTCTGGTATTTTTTTTTTATTACTCTTGTAATTTTTTCATTAGCTGCTATGTTTGTGCATATTTTGATTGCTTATGACAACAACGGCAACAAAAATTACAAAAGCAACAACAGCAACAGCAATTAGACGCATATGCTACAGTAATTTTAATCTAATATTTTGATCTTTATTGCAGATGAAGGAAAGTGCAAAAGATGCTCCACAAACGTTAATGGTTTTCAAATTGTCTGGCGTGATATGTTGTTGCTGCTGCGGTTTTTTCTTTCTCTCAAAGATATATGAAATGAGAATATGTGACAAATCTAGTAACAAGAACAATAACAACGTGAAAAAGACAGGATATTATTGCACAGAGAACAGAAATTGCATAAGCATTACTTTGTGGATAGATACAGATGTCGTATACGAACAGATACAAATATGAAAGAAAGCTGTCATCAGCACTCTTGTGATTTATCATGAACACATAAGTAGATATGTACAAAGCAAAGTTAAAAGCACTCATTACACAAAGTCATATATTTCATGAGCGTCAGAAGCAGATACATTGTGCGAATAAATTCATGCACGGTATCATCAAAATTGTATGAATGCCAATGAAAAGTTAAAACTTTTGTAAATTGTATGCCAATTCTTATATTCATCATCGAATGGCCGCCTATTTTACCTTAAGTAATAGCTAAAACAACCATCGCAGACCACTTCCAATAATAACAATATTTTCTATTTCTACTTTCTCTTCCATTTACAAATATTAGATTTCATCTACGCGATTAAAATTAGCAATGATTCGAGCAATGCTTAGAATTGAATAAAAATTGGGCTATTTTTTCAGTTAATAAAATATTACGATTTTTCACCAAACACATTCAATCACCTTTTTCCCTTATTTTCAGTGAGCATTATATGTGCCATTTCGATCGATGACCACTCCACAGCTTTGCAAGATTTACGGTCGACGAACTAAACCAAGTAATTTTCATAGACCTCTTTTAAAGTCAGACAGAGCATGACACTATTGATCACTTATAAATGTTTTTTTCAAAGCTCAATGGCCCACTTTTATCGCGTTCAATCAGCTAATGGTGCGCCATTCTCTTCCAATCCTGTGAACATTATCATGATCCACTTTCCACCGCTTCTTATCACGCTCTTCAAAAATGGCTTCATTTTGTCCCGATGTGGCAGCGATCCGTAAATGAAAATTCGTTCCACTAAACTTTTCACGCTTGGACACCGCCCGTTTCAAATGTCGGAATTTCCATAGCGGAAGCGAGCACAACTATTGCGCCTTAAAGCCATTTGTTGAGAAAAGTGGCACAAATTTTTTTCTTTATTCTCTTACTCTTATATACACGTCAATAAAGTCTGTGTGTGGTCATAGCAACTTCACATGCCGTAGTGATTACGTTCTCGCCTGAAAATCTTTTGTGAAAAAATTCAAACTCATATTTAAGTTTCCTAATACTTGTATGCTAGAGCGTTAGTGACGATATGAATATATTGTGTATTGATTAACAAGAATTGGAAAATTTACTAATCGGTTGATGGCATGTTTTTGGTAAGAAATGGAGGAATTGAACGTCTCTGATATGAAGCTTCAGTAAGTCGGCATAAGCACTCAGCCGAAGACAGATGTGATTTCTTGAAACCGAAGTCTTGTGAAAGAAACTGTTACCGAAGAATTCTACATTTATCTCCGATATTCACTTCGTAGCGCGTTCGCATAGCGTTCTTACGCATCCGTAGAAACTATCAAGTCATGAAATTTGACTGAAATGGTTATTAGCGTCATTTTAATCATCGGAATGTTGTTGTACCACAATCCATTTATTTTAGGTGATAAACATTCTATCTGTAATTAATAAGGCGAGCATGGCTTACTTTCCGTAAGTATTTCTTTTCTTGCTCCGTTCTACCATTTCTATAATTTTAAATTGTTTTGTTCTTTTCAAGCGTCCGTCCAATCAAGCTTCCGTATATATGTAAATATAAATAACATCTTCATAAATTAATTTATAATGTAAATCAAATGAAAAAAAAGACAAATTAAATTCGGTCGGGACCTATTCAACCCATCATCGTTACCTTGAAAAAGATAAAAGAACTAAAAGAAAAACATTTTCGTGCTACATAAAATGGAGCGAGCGCAGCTGTTTTTTTCTATTTTCAAAATAAACGTTTTTATCGTATCGACATGTGAGCGTTGTAGGCGTGTCCCTTGAAAAGTTTAGGTCAATTCCAAATTCTTTTACAAATTTGTAGACAACACCTTCATTTTCGCTATCGGGGGAATGTTTACCACATATACTATAAAGTTCCGCAAACAATTAGATGGACAGACAAATAGGTGGACATGTTTAGGTTCAGTCCAATTTTGAAACTGGCGAAGAATTTATATATTTTACGGCGTTTTTGAAGCTTATTTCCGCACTTTAGAAAGTTATAGTAAAAAAACAAAATTTTGATACACTGTAATACTGGATAGGCGGGGTCAATTTTTTCCATTTCTGTACATAAATGCTACGGAATATACGTATGCCCATAGAATATAATGACCAGAAAATCAATTTTTCAACCTATTTGGCCCATATTCGATACCAACCTACGCGCAAAAACTTCCAACGTTTCTGCCAAAATTGAACTCAATAGCTTCTTTTTTGCGGCCAGGAGAATGTTTACAACAGAAATTACACAGACGGACAGATGCACATGCTTACATCGATTTAGAATGTGATGCTGATTAAGAATATATATATACTTTGTGGGGTCTCCGATGCTTCCTTCTGGGCATTGCCAACGTTTTGACAAAATGAACATACCCCTCATACTTCGGTGATGGGTATAAAAAGAAAATGTTTTTCTGTACCACGAAAAGCTAAGTGGTTGTTATTACCGCTTATTTTGACATTGTGTAAAATGTAGCAGAAAAAGGTTGCGTTTATTTTGAAGGTAATTGAAATTACACACCTTTTCGTTGCTTAGTGTCCCTAAAAATTCAATAATTATTCATATATCTGGCTCTTACAATTGGATGCACAAAAACTATGTACAAAAATTTTACATATAACACATACGGTGTACTTAACTAAACTTTCAGTTAGTTTTAGCTAACCCATCAAGTAGGAATGGGGGAAGATACCAATTTAACGAAAACCTATTTGAATTAAGTTAATAAACTTATTGAAAAGGTCTTCTTAAAGATGAAAGAAAAAGTAAATAGACTTCAGCTTAGATAAATGGTTTAGAAATTTGCTTAAAATCTCGTTAAACGTTAGCTTTCTCTACAAAAGTTTTCTGTCACCCCTTCCTTCTTTTTTCCAATCATACGCGTGCGCCCTTTTTATTCATTTATCTTCGTAGTGCGCAAGAGAGTTTGTCTGTATTATCTCCATCTAAATCGGAAGCCATTTCTGCGCTCTAATCTTTTGTGCTATCTATTATGCTGCTGTATATTTCTTCCTCTCTCTCTCTCTCTTTGCTTTCACTCAAACTTTTTGTGCCCCCTTGTTACCTTTTTCCTTCTTCTATGGTTCTTCTTTAATCCCTGCTTATCTATGAATATAATTAATTAAAATAAAAAAATAAATAATAAAAAAAAAAAAAATTCATATAGGCTTCCATTAATTAATTAAAATGCTCTTTACGTCAAGGAAACCGAAATGTTCCACCTAGTTGACTGTAACACCACTACGCTCCGATCAACTCGAACGACTAAAATGTGTAAAAATATCCCACCCTTCTCACAAACAACGACTAAACAAATAAATTATGAAGACAAACTTCTCAAGAAATGTACAAAAGTCATGTTATCGTTTACTGCGACTGCACGCACAGCGCGCAAATATGCTGTCAAAATAACGCCCTCATCTGATTTCGCATACGCATGAGTCCACGCAGTCACATGTGTCCAAAAACCAGAAAACAAAAAAAAAAAACACAACAAACGGAGAACAAAAAACAAACAAAACATGTGTGACATGTGTCTAATCCAACACAGATCTCCCTGTGCTTTTTCCCAGCTCAAGTGAAAAAATGTAAAAAGATTTTAAGATAAAAAAAAATTTTCAAAAATTTTGATTGTGTGATGGTTAGGCTATTCGCGCATATTTAAATGGCTGCGTGCATTTTGTTCCAGAACTGTTTCTCTAAAAGATCAAAAACCCACTCATTAATTAGGTGTGTAATTCCTATGCCTGTCTCTATCGAGTACATAAAATACGTACATAGAGCAGTTCATCATGGAGATATTTTTAGCTTACAGAAGAAGAGATTTGGTTGCGACAATTTCTGTTCTGTGTTGAAATTTTACATAATTAAATATGATTTAATACGCATTAAATTTACAATTTTTCCACTATGCCTTCGAAAAGAAAAAAGAAGAGAAAAACGCCTTTCAAAAAAGATGGATCATCTACATGATTAAAAATATAAATTAAAATGATTAGATACGTTTTTGAAGGCAAGGAAGCGACTCACTAAGGGCTAAAGACGTGAAGGGAAGCGGAAAAATAAAAAGATACTTTCTGGAAATCTATTAAGAATGTGTGCGGCACAATACAGTTTTGAATGTTCACTTTAGATATTATGATGACTAGCTTCTCCGAATTGCGCGGTTCGAAACACGTAATCTTTGAACGGTGACATAACAGCATTGTTTGATATAGAAAGTAAGAAAAAACGGGCAAAATATGAATAAATATTCATTTGTTTTCAAAATATTCTCCTTGATATGCTCGCTTTACTGAAACTATGAAATAAAATTTTCAGTAGCGAATCAGTTATCTCTGTATTTCTGCGGTGCACTCGATTTTGTCAAACGAAGCCCAAGATAGGCACAAATATAGTTTACTTGCTTTACTAGTCCAGTGCATATCTGCCCGACAGCAAAGAAAGGAAAAGCTAACGGACATAGCTTGAAATGAAGCACGATATAGAAAAAAGACGCCTTAGAAAAGAGGGCCAGAATAGTAGGGCCAATTTTCAACAAGTACGAGGCTACAAAATACCATTTGCGTTACAAAATACATTTACAGTAAGATATTCACATATATTATCCATTGACAACACAGTCTCCTTTAAGAGTAAATTTTTTCGTTTATTCGAGTACTTGTCTAATATTTGGATGGTTTTTTTGAAGAACGATTTATCAGGATTTTTAAACCAAGCTTCAGTTTCCGCAATCATTTCACATCTGTAAAACGTCGTGGACTAAGCAGCAATTCGAATTTTATTTCAGTAACAGTTCAACATGTTTTTATGAGTAACGCGGTAACCATTTGGAAAACAACTTTCTCATGCACAAATTTTCATTCAAAATAAAGAAAAACAATGACTTTCTACTTTTTTAGAGCATCACTTATCGCTTGTAATGTAACTTCTCGGCTGTTGAGAATAGTTTTTCGAACTTTTTCGATGTTTACTGCTGCAACCATCATTGGGTTCCATATCATCGGTGCATGCACGACCTCGTTTAAAATAAACCAACCATCGAACCACCAAATGATTGAAATGCTATAAAATTTCGACAAGCGTCGTTTGGGGATCGACGCTCTCTGTAAATATAACGTCGAAATTTCGTTAGAGACGATGTCCACTATATGTCAGCCCATTCTCACTGCTTATTTGTTTATCGATGCGTTATGTTATGTTATGCATTTAACAAAATTAATCCTCATGTGAAATTCTGATAACTGAACAAAGAATTTTCATTGATAAAAATTTAAAAAGCAACGTTTATGTCTCTATTGGGCGACACTTGTATTTCACATACATTTGTCATTTTTTTGGTTTTTTTTTCAACTATGCGATAACCTCGGATGATAATTTTTTTACAAAGATCAATGCACGTATTGATTCATACATTGATCTACAGTGGATTTGTAAATAAATATATTGTGAAATCCTATCAAAGCGAGAAAAAGAAACTTGCTTAATATATTGGATTACACTCCAGAGAGCGATGATTTTCTTTTTGATAACTACTATCGAAGGATATAAGTGCATTCAGTTTCCCATTCCTTTTACAACATTGGAAGCATGGCATTAAAGTATAAATTATTCTCGATTACTTGAATGTTCGGTCTTATAAGTTTTCCGTTCAAGTTTGCAGATTGACTCTAAAAAATGATTGCCATCAAATCATTATGAAATCCTAGAAAATTAGACAATGTTATTAAGAAAATGGTTCGATTCAATCTATTTTGAATAGCGTTCGTTATCGATCATTTTGCTAAGTTTCATTCCGTAGACAGATGGGCGGACGTGATTGTAGTTTAGCTTAGAGAATGATGCTGAATCGCGTAGTGTAACTTAAGTCGTTGCTCACTGTTGCAAAAATACGCATATTTTTCATTTGTCGTGACTATAACTAGTATAGGTTTTTCTCAATTATTAGGTGCACAAACAAGTTCTCTACTTTCCACTTGGTTGTGTTGTATATCAGAGTAGAAAAATGGATGGCCCTAATGGGCCCTGCATTTTGTCCTTTTTGAAACGAAAATGATTAACTTGCCATCGGAGGGCATTCACGATGTTCGCTGCTCGACAAGCGGCAAAAGACCACAGGCAGCGATGATCAACACAAGCTTTATCACAAGTATATTCTAAATTAACTTTTACCACTTAATACAGAATATTTATATACTTACAAAAACTTACTTAACAAAAGAGGGTGTTTGCGCATAATTTCATAAATTCGCGTTCTAGTCGCTCAATAACTAGTTATGTCGATCAAGTTAACATTATAAACGATTTGGCGGCCACAGAGATTGGATAAACTCGCGTAAGAAAATTCATTTGATTTTCGCTGCGAACGGGCGTGAAAACTGAACACGTAACGATTTTATTTTTAGCACAAGCACTTATCCTTGTACAGGGGAATGATTGAGATTCCTGTTTCGGCTCTTTCGCAGCAAAAAGAATTTTTCATCATTTGCCTCGAATCTGATTTTTTTTTTATTTTTTATTGATTTATTTTCTTATTTATAATTTTGTTTTTTTGGAAAACTTTGCCTTTTAAAAATCTATTAGCAAAAGGTTTAGAGTTTTTTTTCTTATGTTCGCCAAGGTTCGTCATCGTTTGCGATGTGCAGTAATGGCTTATGTTGCTTACGTTTTCATTTCAAGCATGGAATGGATTAAAATGCTTTTAATTATTTTCAAGGAAATTTAAAACATAAGAAAGTTTTTTGGGAAAAGCGTGGAAAGTGCGAGAGTTGATTTCAATTCAATCGTTCTGAGTAAGAGTGTGGAAAAGCAAAAATAACGTTATAATTATGAAAGGATCATCGAATGGATCTAAACGATCTAAACGATAATTAATTGTTTTACTTAGAAGCGAGTTCGTATGGCTTTTTTGATTTTTCAAAATATATGTGTATGCAGCTAAATGAATGCCTAAACATTTAAATTGTTGATCTTATGATAGATTGAAGGGACTGTGAATAGTCCAAAAAAAAAGAATAAAAATTTAAATGCAAAAACATCTTAACATTGATAGCAGATTTTTTCTGTTTTTTACTTTCACTTACCATACGGTGGATGAATGTGTTCTTTAGTATTTGTAGACATCATGGAATCTGCTGGCTCTTGATCTACATCATCGACTGATTCAGATTCATCTTCCATTGAATGATAATTATTATCGTTTACATCAATTTCTTCCTCATCGTCAGCGTACACGGCCTCAGCGCTGTATAATTTTGTTAAAGACATTGATAATTTCTTGTTATAATTATTATTGTTGTTTTGATGTCGATATTGGTGTTGCTGGTGCTGGTGCTGCTGCTGCTGTTTAGCACGCCTTTGTGGTGATTCATTAGTTTCTTGCTGCCGTTGATTACGGTACTGTCGACGATAATGGTGTTGATGATAATTTGTGTTGGTATTACGTCTTAGCTGTTGTTGTGGCAATGTCGACTGCTGTTCTTGCTCCTCATCATTGTAGTTGTATTCATTGTCAATGTGGCGAACGGAAGTCACCAAAGGCATTAACCATATGAAAGCGATTAGTAGCGTCGCTAACCGATAATTTAAATGGCAACAAACATTTAAATTTCTCATGTTTGTTTAATTTTATTAAAATTCATTCCTTGTTCTTAAATTTCTTATAAATCGGTTGCAATTTCCTTCCTGTTGTAAATTCTTTTTTTGTTTTGTTATTTTATGCAAAATTCTCTCTCTCGTCGAGTTTCATTGCGTTTTTTATTGGATTAAAACTATTTCGTTTAAAGATGTGTCGCTCTTATCACTTGTTGATTTTTTGTTGTTCTTTTTCTGTTTACTCTCCTGCATTCTCCTCGCACTTATTATTCACAACAAAGCGATACAAATACATACACAAAAATAAAAATGTCGTTTAATTAATCTTTATTGCTTTTAATTGCTCCGTTCACATATGTATTTGCATTTACATATATATTGCATTACTCGCTTTTTAATTTCATATGACGCAATATTTTTGCTGTTGTTGTTGGCTTTTCTTTTTTTTTGTTTTTTAAGTTTCTTTTACTCTCTTTGTTAGTTTTTTTTTTTAAGAACTATGTTGTCTTGAAAAAAAAATGATTAAAAAATTTTTAAAAATAAATTTTTTCTAATAATGACGCCTTTCGTATTTGATCAAAGCCATGAAACGATCTCATTGTCAATTATTTTAACGTGGACCGACGCTATTAATTTTCATAGCGAATTATTATTATAAATTGAATGAGATCCATTATAATTATAAGTAAGGAGCCCAAATTCGTTTCTTCAGCACAAATTAAATATCGGAATAGCTTTCAACGTTTTATCGCAGGTTTTGCACCTACCAAATGCAAAAAACGGAAAACAGGCAGGTAGATAAACATTATCCTACACCATTAAGCTTTTCTACGCCTTACAAACGGAATTTTTTTGAATTTTTTTAGGTATGGAAATCTGAGCAATTACTGCACAAACTTTACGAATGTCATCTTTTATAATCTGAACCATCAATAAATTTACAACTTAAACCGTTTTTCTATAAAAGGCAGAGCTCTACTTAGACCTACTTACCATTCTTGTCAAGTTAAATACAATAAACATCAACCCAGTGGAAAAAGGTAATATCGTCTTCAAGCAAAAACTTAAAGCTTTGCTAGAATATATATACATATATATATATATATATATATATTTAAGTTTTTGCTTGTTTATTTATATGTTTTTAATGCCGTTAAGTTTTAATATTGAAATTCTGACGTGCTGCGAAATCATAGGGAAATGCCATAGATTCATAGATTGTTTTGCATATTAATAGATCTTTGTTCTATTTCCGATCAATTGTGGCGCAGAGAAATTAAAGCAAAAAAAAAAATTGTTTTGTTTGTGACCGGAAGGATGCTCACCGTAGTCTCCATAGAGACAAACAGGCAGCCTTTACATCTACGCAGAATTTGATGCGGATCAAGAATGTCCCAGCTTTGTGGGACTTGCAAGTGATTTGACAAAATGAAGACACCCCTATGCTTCGTTGAAACATCAAAAATTTCTTAAGGGTTAGGGTTATATACATGTATGCGTATGTACGTATATATAAACAAGCGTAATACATAAAGCTATGTCATCGTAAGTTATTAAAAGTTTGTCCGATTTTGTAAAGTTAACGGGGGATATTAAATAACTTAAATTAAAGCAAACTGCAATCTTCTCTTAAAGCGTAATAAACTCAAATTTCGCAAAAGCACTGAAAGTTGTTGCAGGCAGTTTGAAATGGAGTCAATAGCGTAAAGGCTAGAGCTAGAGCTAGAATATAACATATAATACATATACATACATATGTAAAGCCTAGAGTCTGGCACCAAGTGAGAACACATTTGTTTTCAAAAGTATAAAAATCGCGTTTTTATTAACTATAGAGAATATCGATGCAGTGATTTAACTGACCTTTTTAAATTAACCTTAAGCAGAACAAAGGACTAGAGTCATAAAGCGTGTTCATGGCGTGCACTAATTTATTGTTATTATATATTTTTTTTGTATATAGGCTGTAAGATGTTCATAGCGTACGTGTGTATGAAGATCATAAAATCCCTGAAGTATTTGCTAAGACCGAAGAGCTGTGGGAATACGCAAAAGAAATGTAAGGGAATACGATCTTGTGTGTCCCTGTGGATAATTTGGCATTGATATAAGGGCATACATTTAGCTTAACTTCCTCCATTAAGATATGCTAAGAGAATTCTCGTAGAGCGAAATTTCTATTGCGTTATAGATAAAGCTCTTCAGATATTTTTTAATGTTTATTCGAAACTGTTTCGCTTTCTTTTTAAAATTCGAAAAAGTCCTTATCCTTAGAAGCTTTTCTTTTGACTTCACAGTAAACATGTTTGATCTTTTCATGCATTGCATTTTTTCATTTCAATATTGTTGTTGCTTCGATATTGCGGTTAAACGTCGTAAAGTGTTTTCATATATGAGCTGGTTTTTGTGTTTTTGCTCTTCGTTTTTGTGATTCCCGCCACATTAATTGAAACCAATTGACCTGCACTTTACTAAGGATCAAACATTAAAGGCTGTTTGTGTTTCTTGTTTTTCATCTCGTTCTCTTTTTTTGTGAATAATGCTATTAGTGTCTTTTTGACAACACCAACTTACGTACGTTCGTACGTTTACATATGTATACATATGTATATATATATATGCACAAATATATGTACACACACACACACACACACACACACACACACACACACACACACACACGCAAAGGTAGAGAATGAATGAGAGACAGGACGAGAGGTACACACTAGGCAAGATACATTAATTTGTTTGCTGAAGTGAAAGACAAGCACAACGACAACAGGATGATAGCTTTGAATACGAGGACAAATTTAGCCTGAGTAGGATATATATATATATATAAATGAAAATAAAAATAGAGTAAGAAAACGAGGAACCAGAAGAACATGAGGAAAACAAGTGGGTGAAGATTTGCATTTGAAGGAGACTACTTTCTGTGTGAACAGAAGAAAATAAAAAGTAGTAAACAACAAATGAGATGCTGATGATGATGTGAATATCTAAAGAGAACATCAAAAGGAATATTTTAGCGTTGATACATATATACTAACATACAACCACGCACATACACACAAAATTCGAAGAATACACACGCACACACAGAGCGAAATACTCGTTTGTGCATATTCACAGATTTGTTTTGTGAGAATTCTTTGATGTTGTACTTTAATTGCACTTTTAAAAGCATATTTTCCGCGCGCGCCTTCAAAACATTTTATTCTCGGGGATCTGTTTGATATGGGAAGGGAAGCGTGTGAACGAGTTAGCAAGCAACGAAGCAAATAAGCAGGGAAGGGAGTAAATTAACCAGGTGCTTTACTATTATGCTACGGTTAACTGCTGCGATTCTATGATTGAATACCAAGCACTAGCAGAGTTATTTAACTGCAGTAACTGTCTGTCAGTCCTTACGACCGTCAATTTATTTTGAAATCTGAGAGAGATAGAGAGAGAGAGACAGAGAGTGAGAAAAGGAAAGAGAGAGAGAGAGAGAGAGAGAGAGAGAGAGAGAGAAAGAGTAGGAAAGAAACGACGAGTAGCTAACGTTGGCGCTCCAGTTTTCATTATTACAACTTAGTTGTGTCTGTAGATAGGGCATAAGATGACAGAAGATCTTAAAAAAAATTACACTTTGTCACACACGAAACTCCATATATAAACATACATGCACGATTCTATTGTAGAAAATACGTATGCTTTTGTGTAGGGCTTTTCCTCTCAAAGGATAACAAGAGCAAACGAAGACAAAAAAATCAACATCAAACGTAAGCGCCCTCATACCAACACAAAAAAAAATTACGGCAGCAACAATAATAAAAGTCTGACTCTGTAAAACGATAACTTTTGTACAGAGAGCCTAACACGAACAATCTATACAAACACAATTTATACATACACCTGTACTGTACACGGACGTATATCTGTACGTATGTAGTTATGTGAATGAATAAGGCGAGGGGAGAATCCTTTTTGTGTTTGCATTTAATTTTTCGTTTTTTTTGCTTTTTTTTTTTCGTTTATTATTATTGTTTTTTTTTTGTTTTTAATATTCTAGACTTCTTGCCTCTGCCCGTGTACGTTTGTGTTGAATGAAGCTGCAGCGCCCATGTTTTGTTTTGTGTACTTTTCCTACCGACACGAGTATTTAACTTTTGCCATCTGTTTTGTTTGTTGGTTGTATGAAATATGTGTATGAAAAGAAATACCGTAAGGATAGCATATCCGGTGCATAAAATGTATATAATGCCGCGCTTTCTGCCGTGCCTCTGTCCCGCTCTTTTTCTCTCTCTTATAATCGCTTTCCCACTCTCTTCCCGTGTTTTCTTTAACGGTTTAAAATGAAATGGAGCGTATTAATTATAAACGTATGTAAACGATGTAAAGGCAAGAAAATCCCTTGTAACAAAGAACAAAAAGAAAAATACCGCAATACTCAAAACCACAATCAAACTTTCATCACATATGTTTTAGATAAACCAGTTTTTCAGATGAAATTTGTAAACTACATTACGTTGTTAATTTTTAATTTTAAGCTAAAACGAGTACTATTAGTTTTTTGTTTTTTTTTTTTGACAATTTCCTTTATCAAGATTTTTAATTTATTTACTTTGGTTTTTTGCAGTTTATGCCTCTTGGCAGCCGTTTTCGTTGTACACGCGTCCGTTATCAGCCAGCGAAACACTGAGTCTGCAACAAAGCATAACATTTTGAAAAATGTAAAATTAAAAATACTTGCGGAGTTTACTTTCGGAAATGAATTGAGGGCATTTATTACGAAATCGAGTGACAATCAAATCTAAAATGATTTAAAAGCTGTAAGGGGAATCACATTCCATGGGCAACGGTACTTAATAGTATTATGTCAAAATTGTCTTGATGCTTACTTAATCACCAAAATCTGTCCGATTTATTTATTTATATTAATTCACACATGTATAGCTCCATAATTCGTTCTAAATTAAACATTTTTTTCGTAAAGCTCGGTATCTGACTTCAACTTGATTTTGTTACATCTACTTTTTAACGTGGCTGTAGGAAGCCTTACCGGTTTTTAAAACAGGCAAACAAAACTTTGGCGCCAAATACTTTATTGTTTTTAGGTCATGAAAAGAGCAGTTTCCGATTTAAAATTTTGGTCACCAACCGATCGATTTCTCGTAATAGCTGACCAAGTTTCAACAAATTTAAATCGTTCAACTGATATCCGCGCAATAAAAAAAAAAAAAAAAAAAGAAGGGCTTATTAAGCGTGTGCTAAGCTCATGATGACACCTTTAAAGCTTTCGCTAAAAAAAACACAAACATTACCTTTGCGACTTTGCCTTTTATTCTTATCAATCGACGAATTCGCAATAAAAATATTTAAAATCAATCATTGTATGTATCTTTCCGTATCCGTTAATGTTGTGTTTTTTCAAGAACTTTATGTTTATTACATTTTTTACATTTGCCTTTTTATAGTTTTGATATTAATAATATTAAATAATTCAAAAATTAATTAATTAATAATATGTAAAAAGTAATTATTACGTTTTAACAGCTTTCTTCTCAGTATTATTTATATTTACGTATGTATATATTCTTTCGCACAGGGTCCCGCGATAAGAAAGTTGCACACCTTTTTCCTTCAAAATTTAAGAAATGTTACGTTATGTATATTAAATATATTTTAATTGCTTAACCATATCTAAAAGTATTTATTATGTATTATCATAAAGAAAAGACTCTTAGGATAAGGATAAGAAATGCACGTTCTAGCTTAGGTAGAACATGCTCAAACACACTACTTTAACTCTTGACAACACATCTCATCCAAAAACATGTAAGAACATGTAAAACAAACAAAAAGCCGAATTGAATCAACACTTGTGAAAAGACGTTTAAAAAGACGTTTTTACAATAACACTTAAAAATATAATTTTAGTTTTGTTATTATCGTGTGTTTATTTTGCCCTTTTTTTACTTGCCGTTATGCGTATGTTTAACTGTTTTATGTTATGTTATGTATGTTATGTTCTAAAATATTTGTGTGTTAACAGTTTGGCTTTGGTTTTTTTCGTATACATAGGTATATATATTTACGTATATTTTCACACAATTCTCCCGCGACAAAAGATTTACAAAATTTACGTTTGAAAGTTAAAAAAAAATGCAACAACAAAATAGACACGGTACTACTTTTATAGCAACAAAATTAATTTCTCAGTAAATTTCACTCTGAGAAGTAGAATTTTATTCTCAGCATTTTTGCGGGGCATCCATAACAAATGCATAGCAAAGACACCAAAGTAAATTTTACTCTGAGAAATAGAATTTTACTCTCAGCCTGTAGGACCAACATGATGTTGACTCGCTTCTTGTTGCTGATGTTGCTGTTCATACTTTGTTACGTTGCGTCTGCATAAGCAACCGAAGCAACTGAACTGAGTTTGCATAAGCAATAAATTTGATTTTTATATATTTTTTATTAATAATTTTTCCTCTAGTAATTATTATAGAAAAGAAGGAGATTGAAAAACGAATCACTTCATTTCTATTTTCGATGATATTAATTAGAATTTTATAAGGATGATAGGAATTAGCTTATGCTTCTTATGCTTATGTTAGTTTCTTAGTTACATCATTTTTTTACATTATTTAAGATATGAGAGATGAAGGATGTGTAATATTGAAAAGATGGAAAAGAATAATAGGATTAAAGTTAATTGAATAGTTTTTCATAGTTCTGTAATAATATTATAGTATTTATATTTAAAAACTCAAAATTATTAATTTTATTCGTTTGTATTATTGGAGAATTGATAGGTTGTATTGTTTATAATGCAACTGCGTAAACGTGCGTAAATGCGTACATCAAAATAATAAAAAAAAGAAAAAAAATTGTTTACCACAAAATGCTAATAAAAAATATGTGAAGAGAAAAAATTTTATTTTTAGAACGTAGATTTTGCTCTCAGTATAATCAAAAAGAGCATTTATAACAATAATCTCTGAAATAAACAAAATTTTACAAAAACAATGCCAGCAATAACAAATGATGTCATATAAGAGTACGGTTAAGCATCTGAGCATTCTTTTGCGCTTTGATAACATTTCGTCGTTTCTCAATTAATTCCCATAACAACAAGTGTGTAGTTCGACATTGGTTGTCCAACAGACATCATACAAAGAACTCAAACTCAAACAAGTTACAACATTTCTGTTAGCAGAGATGCCAAGTTATTTAATGTACATTTTTTAGGGAGGTGTTTTTGACTTTTCTTTGCGGTAGAAATGTTTCGCTATACATTTCTTATCGAGCTGATTTTCAGTTTTCTCTATTGCAGGCTCCATTCGATCCATCCGATCCGAAAGCCAGGAAAAACCTGTGAATATCGTAGTTGATATTTTAATGAGAACTGATGACAATCATATAAATACATATGCTTGTATGCCTACAAAACGAGAAAACATTATATTCGGTCCAGGTCGAATCTTTTAATATAAAAGCGATTTCTAAAGCGATGTGGTCTTTTTTGAGGAAAAATCGAAGCGGCATTCATTCTCGCATCATTTTTTTAAATTTGCATTTAATTTACAATCTATCTAAGAGATAAGCAACTATTAGAGCAAGATGAGAAAAATGACAAAGGGTCTTGTTCCTCAATGGAAATAATATAGCATATGAAGTTTAAGTAAATGAAAAGAAACTATGAAAAGTTAAAAAATTCATTAAATTAATTAAGGAAGATCAACTTCTAAATCAATCTCTTCTTCGTATCTCATTGGATTCATCCAGAAGAGATTTTGCCAAGGAATTTCTATTATTACTCAGTTAACAAGATATTTTGAAGAAATGCGTTAAATTAGATTATATTGAAAATCTAGGACATCATGAATAGGCTTGTTCCTAAAGCGCCACGTTGCATAAGCAATAAGACGGGGAGTCTTTGATATTTTTGGGGTTTTCAATATTGGAGTTGTTGGGCTGTTCCTCAAAGTTATACGAATAATGGTTTCGCATAAACCGATAGAGTCCTTTCGTTTTTAAGTTAAGTTGCTGGCATTAAGATTTTATATGAATTCGGTCAATTTATAAGTCTAGATATTTTAGATAGTTTTTGCTAAGGATATTATTGTCGTTGATATGTGAAGATTTTTCAGCATTTATTTTCATATTCCTATTGTTCAGCCAAAGCGAAGTTTTGTTGAGATAAAATTTTAATTCATAGGAAACATTCATGGAATCACTAGGTGAGAATCGTATTGCTGTGTCACCAACGTATGCCGTAGTTAAAATATTGTCATTGACCGGAAAATCTGAAGTAAAAATAGAACATTTCTCCAGCGCCCCAGGTCATTACACCTTCGATTTTATATATATTGTATCTATTATTTTCAACTTTAACACTGTTTTGCAAATAGGATTTAAGCAGCAAATTTTTTAAGATTGAAAAGTAGATCACCATGCCCGACTTTATCGAAAACCTTTTCCATAACTAGGAATTGAACATCGCAATAATTTTTACTTTCCATGGCTTCTCTGATGTAGGAAACAACGCGATGAGATTGCTCGACGGAACCGTGCTTATTACTGAAATCGAAATAGTGCTTGGGAATAATACGATTTTTTTCTATTTCTCAAATATTTCTATTCTATTTTCTCAAATGTTTTAGCAAAAGTAACCAAAAAACTAATTGGTCTATGTGAACTTACGACATTTTCCGGTTTATTAGCTTTAGCCACCATAAATATTGCTGTACATTTCCGTTGGGTTGGAAAGTGATGCAACATTATTCCACTTATATAATCACAACCGGGAGATTTCTTCATTTATTTTCCTATATAAGCCATGTGGTAATACTTATTCCTTTACGCAATTCTTATATGTAAGTACTGTTCTCAGCAAACTGTATATAATGTCTTGAAACTTTTAAAGCCTACAACTTCGCTATGTGAATGCCCCCTGGGACATGGTCAAATGAACAAATAAAGAAAATCGTATAAGAAATGAAAGGTGGCAAGTTCAGGGCTAAGCCAAATTGAAGTGCTCAAAACGGTAATTCTTTGGAAAGTGGACCAGGGAAAGTTGTGGGCTGCAAAAAGGAAAGCAAAAACTAGAAAAAACTGGACTTTGGTCGAATTTTCTAATATCTTAATTTGTAATCGTTAATAGGTACTCCCTGGTATATCGCACGCATAATATAAAATATATGTTTTAAATTATTATTTTTCAAATATTTGCGAACATTTCTGAGGTAAGAGCATAAAGTAAAGGCTATATATATGTATATATATCAGATTCGTAAAGGGCTTAATTAGGTAATGGCTGGCAGGATAACCTAACTATTTACGGATGAAATTGAATTGTTTGTTACAAAGCAAACATATTTTATTTTACAGAATTATATTTTGATTCGTGGATTGAATATAATGTAAAAAGTAAGATGTGAAAGTATTATGAACTTAAAAAGAAATGCAAACATTATAGATGGTCACGATCGATCTGTAAGTATCCGACATCACTAATGCCTAATGTAACGCTTCATTTATTTTTCTGATCACCCTCTCAAGGTATACTTTCCACGGAATTCCTTATACGAATAGCTGGCTTAAAGGTGAACTGAGCCAAATTTAGTAAAATTAATTTTCTTATCAAAGATCTTATAAGTATTCATCTATTTTCGTCATAAGGCATTAAGAATTAAAGTTTGTTGTCTTACAAATTCGAAGTAAATAAATCATTTAAAATTCGACCTTTTAGTCGTATAAAGTGATACGTTTCGTAAACCCATCCCAAACATTCTCCCATCCGAACTAAATTTTCAAAATCAATTTATCTGATCTAAAAAATAGTCTGATTCACTCTATTTTCAATACCGATTGTCTTTAGATGTTTGTAGTCAGGAAAATTAGATTCGTCGCTTTTGTAGGTTCAGCAAAATAAAGATCTTCGTGTAAACATTTCTGTGCACGACAAACTTATGAGTAGAGAGTAAATTATTAAAATTTAAAGCAGCATGACGTTATTGTGAGATTCATGTAAACTTCAATAGTTAACTTCGAATTTTGAACCCGAGTCTTGACGAAACATTGACTAGCTCGATTTCAGCGCCAGCCTGAGCCTTTTTGTACAGAATTCGTCTCATGATTAGTGGGTTTTACGACTTTGGTTTGGTTTTGTTTGAATTTTACATTAAATTATTCGTGTAATAAGATATAATGATACGTTGGACTAAATAGGCTTGTGCATGTTCGGCCTATAAATGAACTTAATTACAGTTTGAAGTAATTTTTCTTGTAATACCTATATAACGCGCACAAGCACGCTTCAAAAACCCCATAAACTGTATAAATTCTTGGCCATTCTCAAATTCGAAGTTCACCTAAGCATGTTCATTTGTTCGTCTCTCCATCTGTCCGCTTGTTCATCTATTCGTCTATCCATCTATCCGTGTGAACTATTGTGCCGTATCTGTGATACACATTCTCCCGTTCGCAAAGAAGAAAATTTCATCTACAGATTTGAAAAAGGGTTTGAAAATGGCCCAAACGGGTCAAAAAATAGGCCTGCAACGCCCACACGCCTATGCAATCAAAAATCAGAATACCTGTGCCGTCCATCTTTTTGCTTGTTGCTCACAAGCTATAACAGATACACGACACAAACTTTCGCAACATTATTCTACAACAAGTAGGAAATTTATATACGGTCGTGACCGAATTTTTTATACACATTATTGTGATCCTAAAAAAAGGAAAAGATCTAAGTTTCCGTGCTCTATAATATTAAATGGGCACGACTGATTTTTTCTATGTTCAGAGTAAAAGTTGAAATTTTTTTTGGTGTATGTGTTGTATTTTATCAGTACGAAACAAAAACCATGGAAAGTAAAAGCGTGGTGGAGATGTGTTCTCTGAAGGTTTGGGTCAGTTTTGGGAAAGTTTTTGAAATTCTCTTGCAAGTTTGTAAGCGATATTTTCATTTTTGCGAACGGTAGAATGTTTATCATATACTCTACACGAATGTACAGGCGGACAGATGAACGGACGGATATGCTTAGGTGCATTTCGAATTTGAAACTGCCCTAGAATCTATGTATTTTATGTTTGCTTCTTGCGGTATTAAGCTTGTGCGCAACACCCAAAAGGATATGAGATGGGCCACCTTTTATTATGCCGATCAATTCAGAATAATTTTCTGCTTGTCTGTCCGTCGGACTCTCTTGCTTTCTTACGTTCAACTTAGAGTCCGCAATTTTTGAGATATTTTGATGAAATTTGGCTTTTTAGACATATTTTAACTCAATGATGAATGAATTGATAATGGTTTGGATTGGACAACTTTCAATGCAACGTCTTATCTTGAAAAAACCACACCAACATCGGAGCAGAATTTTCATGGCCATGCGGCAAAGTGTAGGGAATTACGAACTGCTAAATTCGAATGAAACCCTTGGGAATTTGGGTTGGGATCCGATTGCATCTCGTCTCCCCTATGAAAATAGGTTGCTTCTGTCCAACAGATGCGACGACTACAACTAAATTTTTGACTGAGATAATACATATATCTCGTGTCTCATCTGTACTCTCTAAACATTACAAGCATTGGACAAATTTTATACATTACTGCCAATTTTCAAGTTTTGACCAAAAAGGTGAAATTTCAGTTAGAAGGAAAATCTCATGCAATTTTATTTGAAATTTATTGTATTATTATTTATTTATTAAGTTATTTATTACAATATACAATAATTCGATACACACGTATACATTTATACAGAATTACATTTACAAGGTGTTTTACTATTTTGTTTATTTTTTTTATTTTTTTTATTTTTTATGTTTTTTTATATAATTATATATTTAAAATAAACAAATATTTTCACATGTCGGATTTTTTTTTAAAAAACTTTGAAGAAATTTTAGAAATATATTTCAATTTAAGCTTTTTCGAAACCTGTTTTGACTTCTGATTTTTAGATAAAACTCCATTTCATTTTACTTTCCAGCAAAGATGAACTAAAACGGTTAATACATTTATAAACAATCTGACTTGCTTATGGTCGAAGTTTTATTCAGATTTGGTATGCAAAGTTAGTTTTTTTTTTTTTTTTTTTTGTATTTTTCTACATAACTTAACTTTTAGTTTATAATTTTGGTATGAATATTTTTATTTTTGAATTTCTCTTTGTTACATATATTTTATATAAAACGTATATTTTTATAATAAATAATTACTTAATTATTTCCTTCGATCTGTTTTTCTTAGGGTCAACGATTATACTTTCACCCAAGCGTGATGGTGAAATAAAGAGATACCATAAATAATAATCCAAATCAAATTCAATCACCTTAGCGTGCACTCAGTCAGAAAAAGCGTCAGAGACTCCGTAAAGTGAATATGCTCTTTATTAATGTCGGGTTCACAGTCGGTATAGTCTGCCTGTTTGTGTGTATTTCTTCCGCTCATTTGTTATTGCATCGCATGCGATTGGAAAATTTGAAATAGAAATCCAAAACGTGACATAAGATATTGATTTAAAGATAACAAAGAAACATACTATAGCCGGGCAAGCCTGATCTGTACATATACTATATCGTTTCGTTTAGTACAATTCTTTATGTCTTTTCAAGACAGTTTCTGTGTGACGGTATACATTTTATGTAAGTTCTTAGGTGTAAAGGGGATTTAACACACGGACTGAATCTAATTTAGAACAAATAACATAAAAATTAATACAATTAATTAATTTAAAAAATTAATAATAATAAAAATTAGACTTTGGTGCTATAGAAAAACCGTACTTTGCATGAAAACCCTTAAGTACCTATGTGATCCAAAGTTGTTATAGTTAATTTTGATGTCCAATTATTAATACGGATTAAATTTCTTCAGAAAATATTAAAAATTCGTTTTTTTGTTTGAATCACCATATGGGCGAATAAGAAAATTGTATTCGGTGGTGACGCATCACCGTTGGTCTAAAGAAGATTAAAAAAAAGAAAAGAACTGAGTTCTCGCACTCTATAATACGTTTTCATACTCTATAATATCAGACGGACATGCTCGCGCTCATCCCGATTTTGAAATTGATCAAGAATTTATAAACTTTATAGGTTTTGTAAAGTTTGATGCGGCGCGTTAGAAAAATATTGAAAAAATAAGTTACATTTTGATGCATTATAATAATGGGCCGGCGTGGCCAACTTTTCCCATTTTTGTACAGGTACTATAGCATCGTCCAT
Organism: Glossina pallidipes; assembly: GCA_000688715.1. Classification (NCBI taxonomy): domain Eukaryota; kingdom Metazoa; phylum Arthropoda; class Insecta; order Diptera; family Glossinidae; genus Glossina; species Glossina pallidipes. The sequence goes on along the minus strand of KK499861.1, from coordinate 372,634 downwards.
AAAATGTGCATTCAAATTTTTGTAGATTTATCTGTTGCAGTTTATGAGTAATGAGCAAAACACAATCTTTTATTTCTTTTAAAAAACGGTGGTGTCCTTAGTTTACATAGTACAGGTGTCTCTTTCGAACGATTTGGCTCAGTTTCAGTTCCAAAGGCTTTGCATATACTTCCAAATATTTGTGCCAAATTTGAAATTGATAATGCTTACAGCAGACATAACACAGATGGACGGACAGCCGAACAGCCGGACAGCCGGACAGGCGAATACACGGACATGTTTAAACTGATCAAGAATCCTTTATGGCGTCTCTGAAGCTTTCTTCTAGGCGTCGCAAATGTTTTTACAAAATCCTTCATCCTCTTCATCCTTCGACGATGGACACAAAAATGTTCTTGGCTTTTTAAAGCTTGTGCTACAAACTTTGGTTTCTTTGGCTTGTATTTCTTTTTAATCGCTTTATGGAACTTGTGCCCAGTTTAGATTCTCTTTTTTCAGATTTGCGGCTTTAATAAACCAATATTTGCGAAAAGATTTTGCGATTTCTCCTATTAAGAAAGTTCATTGTGCGAATTCCATAATTTATACAATCACTTAGTACGGCGGTGAATAAAAATAAATAAATTTCCGTTCCAGGTAATGGTCCTCGCATATTTCTAAATGAGATGTTTAAGAAAACGTTTTCTTTTAATTACGATATCAAAAAGAATACAGAACGATGAAGCAACGTTTACATGCAAATTTTAGTTATTTTGTTTTCCTTTTTTGTTTTTTTTCTTTTACAAATTTTTGATAGTCGCGAACAACATTTAGCTTACACTTCATTTGCGTGAATCCATAAAATAAACGAACGATAAAGTAAGGATGTTATAATGAACACTCGGGCATGTAAGCAAACATCGATTTTATTTTCTACAGCATTGGTTTGCTTACTTTAAGCCGGGCTTTCGTATTATTTCTTAGACTAACTTACGTTTTGTTAAATTTTTATTTTCTAAATCTTATTAATTGATTTTTTTTTAATTTTAAAAACATTTACAAACAATACAAAGTTGGAAAAATTTATTAAGCGACAATTTGTCTTTTTGCATGGTTTTGCATTTTTTACAAACGCGTTTCTTATTAAAGCTTTCTGTGTATAAAAGTAAAAAGAAGAAATATTTTATATTTGAGGAAAAAAATTTAATTTTGTGAATTATTTTTCTGTTAACTATGTTGCAAGATTTTGCTTTCGATTCGATTGATCGATTTTTATGTAAATAGCGATAAAATAATAGGGAATATATTTTTAAATTTCATTTTATTAGTTTATTTCATTTTACGAGTACGTAAATAAGTAAATGACTGATTTCCTACTCTTGTCTACTAATATTAATTAATTCACTATTGAAAGAGCAAATTATGTTTTAATTATTATGATATGCCTCAGTTTTCGGTTTAGGACTTCTTTCTGAGTGCTTTTTTATACTAAAATATATAAAAAATATATATATTTGCTCACCGCTGATCGCCGCTATCTCACCTTAATATTCATTACTAGTGTTAGTGCACGTGATAGGAATGTCTTTGCACTAAATTTAATATTAAATCTATTACTATTGCAAATTCTAATTTGTTCAGAGTAATATTGTATATGTATAGGTTTTTATTGGCGTTTTTAGTTGTTGCGTTTGTTTTCTCTTTTTGTTAAGCGTACTCTCTTCCATGTTTAGAAGACCGTGTAATGGTATATTTTCGCCACCAACTAACTATTAACGGTTTTGTCTGAATTTTAGTACGGACAAATGGACGGATATGGCAATATGGAACAAGAATATTATGCCAATGAAGAGTGCATATGTGCTTTATAAGAATATCCCATTCAATATGAAAACTATGTCCATCACAATTTAAGGTTTAAGCGTGGGGGTCCCTTAAGCATATAAATTACTTATAAATGTGAAAATTGCTTTCGTGTCGGAGTGGTTGGATCTGCCAATCTGCTATAATTCTAGTTTCATTTAAAAGATGGGAACAAAAGTTCTGTTTCATTACACGACATGTGAGCACTAGGTGATGTATATTTTAAAATATTGTGTAAGCAAAGTAGGGTTTATGTTGATTTTCTTAAAGCAAAAGCTAAAGTGCGGCACTTTGAGAATAATCTCAAAAAAGTAGACTTCTTATCATAAATCTTCGTTCGTCAGTTAAATTAAAAGAAAAAAAAACAATACTGTTGTAATTGATAGTTAACGATTTTACTATTGATTTTGATATCTTTATATATATATATATATATGTTATGTTATGTAATCTGCAGCAAACTTATTTGATTTTCGGAAATTTATCATATTTTTTTTTTTATTCTGAATTTAGATCCAGGTTATCTTAAGATTATTTACTGTTATATCGTATATATATAGTTATATAATCATTCATTTATTTATTTATTTATCTTTTTTTCTCTTTTGTAATCCAAAAAAGATATTTTACTTATGTTTTACAAAAAGAGACAAAAAATTTCTATTCATATAAAGATAAGTGGAGTTAATTCTCATAGTTACGTTAAGGGAAGATGTCTGGAATGCCTTTGAATATGCCATCTTGTTTGCCATTAGTTAGTTGCATTGTATTTAATAACTCACTTCTCTTTTAGGAAAAGACTGCTCACACACATTCCAATTGTCATTACTATTGTAGTATTATTCCAGTTGGAAGTTTTAAAAAACATCATAATTAATTCATTTTCACTTTTCGATATTTTGCTTGGTTTTTGTCTTTTTTGGATTTGGTTTTTGTCTTAGCTCACAAAAATGTCATCAATTTTTTTTTATCCATATAAAAATTTTTCTGTTATAATAAATAAATTAAAAATTCCCTATATTCTCATTTCCTTACTATAGAAAATATGTTATATTTAAATTTGTTTTTTGTTTTCTTATTAGCTGAGATGGACAGAATGCCAAATAAACGTTAATAGGTTTACCAGACATTTCATATGAATCAATCTATCGAGCGTGTTCGTCTTCAAATAAGTTTTTTAATGGATTTTTATTGAATTGAAGAAAAAACTGAAATTACGATTTTTAGCCTTTGGGTGAATGGATTTCACCATAAAATTTGTTTCTCTAGTTGCGAAGTAAAAGCTGATATTTCTATGTATATTACAATACTCTCAGTTATATGCAATTTTAATATCTCTAAGAGAAGTGTTGTGAAATTGTTATGCTCTTCAAAATATTAGAGTTTGATTTATTAGCATTTCAGGATGATCCTCTGATGGAAAGTATATTTCATTTTTAATTCCATGTTGATGATTTGACCAGTGACGTTTGGCGTGTACTTGACTTGTCTTTCCGTTCATAACATTTAGTATTAACCTTTAGGGACTTTTTCTGAATATTCTGGACTCTAATACCCGTTCATTGTATCCCAATAAAAAAATGATATAGAAGGCAAAAGCTTGGCGAACTCTACACAATTTTGAAAATAGACGTAGGATCCTGCTAAGAATACTTTGTAATTTATAGCCAGGAACAGATACTTATCTAAATATTGGCAAAATACTTCTCGACGCAATATACAAGGAAAGAAATTTAATAAAATGATCTCCATCGTCTAAGGTGAACATACTCAGCAGAGAAAACCCATGAAATCCCATGAACCCGTTTTTATCCACTGCTCATCAGCATTCTCTTTATTCTACCATAGGGTATTACCATTTATTTACAATAACCTAGACTATGCTAAATTTTACGTTTACGTACGACGTGAACCAGTCGCTATTAACAGACATCTAAAAATTGACATCGTTTTATAGTAATATTTTTCATATATTATTTACTATCTGCTCATTCACGTCTGACTTTTACTTAGCATTCCATAATCAAGCTAAGTGATGTACCAATAGAATTTTCTTCTTTTTGAAGAATATTTCGTTCCGCTATAGTCCCATTAGTTGAGCTAAGAGTATGCCACAAGACGGACTGTGTCGACATTTTTTTTGCAGACAATGAAAATGGAGTATGTTGTGAAAGTGGTGTATGCAAAAACGAAACACATTATGGAGCTTTGTGGTGCTTAAAATATTATTTCGCACTTTGCAAAATAAATGAAAGATGCCATGGATATCAAAATCCCCCTCAGTGTCAGCTCTGTCCATACAGACAGATATGGCTTTTCGGGAAATTTCCTTAGTTTTGATTATTCCAAACTCGCGCAAACACTATGTATTTGACGTGTTAAATACGTCCCGCCTGACTGTAAAGGGAGGAATTGCCCCTACGACCCATATACCGTAGTAGGTCTTTCTAAATAATGAAAGATGATTCCTTAGCGACAATTAGGTATTATTATTTTTGTGATGCCATGGTGATCCTTTCAAATTATCTCGTATGTCATCGGGCGCTATGGAATTTAGCATTTTCGATGCAAGCGTCCACGCTAAACTCTAGAAGCAATTCTGTTTAGGATACGTTGTAACGGCCTGCTTAAAAGACTGCTTTTTATGCATTGCTGGCTTGCAGCCACTATGACAGCTATTTATATTTCTCAAATCTCTCTCTCTTTTCAGGACATAGATATATACCTTGAAGATTCCGTAATGAACATGAGTTTGTTCGTCTCTCTCTCTATTTATATTTAAGTCAATCTCAAAACCTTATCTGAAACGACGTTCTTATTATCTCTTCCTTTTATATTTATGCCCTACACCACTTGTGGTTCAGGGTATATTAAGCTTGTGCGGACCTATCTAACATACAGAAGCGCTTAAGATAGATCCACTTTTTATTATAGCGATCGATACAGAATCATTTTCTAAATCGATCTAACTCGATCGCTTGTCCGTCGAATGTAGGCCCATGTAAATTTGTTTGCAAACTACAGGTCGCAATTTTTGAGATATTTTGATGAAATTTGCCACACTGAAGTGTTTTGATCTAAGGACGAACTCTATTGAAAATGGTTTGGATGGGTCCGGTTTTTCGAGTACTGGCCATTTAACGCCCTACTTTGAAAAGTCATTTCTCGACAAAATTGGCTAAGTAAGAGTATTTTGGCTTTCTAAATGGGTAAGAAAACTTTGGACCGGCTGTGACCAATTTCGATCAGGGTCTTACATAACGAAAACTGATGTTCATATAACAAAAAGGTATAATTTGCAATGCTTCACGATAAAAATCAGATCATAATAATTATTTAAGATAAAAAAATTAGCTGTGGCAAATTTTGACCATGTCGGCTTATGTTTTGACACCTACTCTATACAACGATTTTCTCGAAAATTTATCCTTTATGGGGCCCGAGAATGGAAATTTTAATATGTTATGATCAAGACTGACCCATAATAGTAATTTAAGATAAAAAAACTCACTATGCTGAACTTTGAAAACGTCGCACAATTTTTGAACCTCTTCTTTTTGGGTACAACCATTCTTACGGAAACTAAGCGTTTATTTGCAAAGAGGTTTAATTTTTAATATACAGTCCTACAAGAGTAAGTTCCTGTAAAAACTGAATATAAATTTGGGGTTCTATTCAATAAAGAATTATGTTAGATAATGTGGTGTAGGGTATTTAAATGTCGGTCTAGTCCGACTATAATATTTTCAGTTGTTTTTATTGAAAATGTTATTTTGTTGTTTGTTGTACTCACACCCTGACGCCCGAGAACGAGATTTCATTTAATGCTGGCGACGAGAAACCTCGTTTTCATTTGGCATTAACTGGTGACAGGAATCGAGCAAACTCATTTTGGTGAGAAGCTTGATTTATTGATTGCTTCTGAGATAACGGTATTTTGCAAACATCGCCTGTCTTATAGTAAATTTCTGCAAAACACTAGCGGGTGGCAATGTGTTAAATATATGGCATTCTTCAGTTGTGGTATGTTAAGCACCTTATATGGCCACAGCATAAACAGATCGAACTATTTAAGCGTGAGCCCTGCCGCTCGTAAATATATTTACGATTATAGTGCTCATTGCATGCACGTTGCAAGTACCGTATGCTATCGTTTAATATTTTAGAAATACATTGCGCTTTACTGGCGTATTTATGGCACTAAAAAAAAAAAACAAAAGGAGAGTAGTGAGCACGAAAAGGATTCATTCAATAAATAATACAAGCTTTAGTTTCCCATTTTATTTTTTGGCTTACCTATTTCAGATCCCTCGATTAAAAAAAAAGAAAAAAAAAACAACCTAGTACTTGACAATGTCAAATAAACGTACGTGTCATAATTAACGACGAAAAGCAAATTTATTAAATTTGTTGCTATAAGTAGTTCCTTTATGCGCGCATATACTGTAATTGTCAACTTGGTAGTAAAGATGCTAATGTACGAAGAATATATAATGAAATTCTTTTTATTAATATGCAACGTAATGTTGTTTCGCTCGTAATTACTGGAAAAGAGCTCTTAATCATTTTGAAAACTTTTGCTTGAGTTGACTTCGTCAATCATACACATATTTTATTTAACTTTTTTCAAGTTAAAGGAGAAAACACCCTTTCCCAAAAGCCTTTTGCAGTTGACATTTTTTTTCTCTTTGTTCTCACTGTCGAACGGAGTAAAAATAAGCAAACTGGTTACGGTTTTGGTTTCTTAAGGGTGACGCTTACAAAAGTCGAGTGAGTCTGAGTTAAATGTATCTTTCTTGTCGATGTGTGCCAAGAAATGTTTAGAAGCTAACTTAAGTTATGCAATTATGCCATTAATCTGGTAAACTTATTAAGGTCGCTTTTTGGCGTTTATTAAATACTTTGTACATAAGTAGTAAATATTTTTAACAAATATATATAAAACAATTACTTTTTTTTTGTATTTTTAGATTAGAATATATAGGTGGTAATGACTAAAGTTAACGGTCGGTTCAAGAGAATAGTGAAAAATATAAGTAAGCGTTAATCACTTTTCTTTTCAAATATTTTCAATTTTGTTTTAATTTACTTTAGATATTTATTTTATTTGAATTGTGTTTCCTTAAAGTGTAGCTTAATTAGTCTTAATTCTTGCGCATTTTTATATTATTTTACCGCATATCGGATATACAACAACAAATGTAAATAAATTATCACATCATCTTATTAAACCGATTGATTATTGCGTAACAATACCCCGATGGACTTGTTGGCGAAATTCATTCATGAAGAATGAAGAAGAAAATGTCAATTGTCAAGACGGAAACAGTCAGTTCAGCCGTTTTATGGAAACTTTAAACTTTTTTTTCGGATTCATGTTTTTGAGCTGGCTTTCGACTTTTACTGCGGCGTGTGTGAACATCGGTCAATTTTTTCGATAAAGTAAAACTTGTTGATTCTAAGGCCGCTTTTCGAGTGACTTTCATAATAACTTTATACATTTTTTTAAACAGTTGGTCCGATTTTCACTAGATATCCTATCAGATTTGCAGAAAAATGTTTTTCGGTGTTCTAGGTGCAAAATTGTCAATTGTAACGCTACGCTAGCGAAGGTCAAGCAAAAAATAAAAGGGTTGTTTAGCTACAGTCGTTACGTAATCGACTTTGTTCTTGAAAAATCTGAAAAAATATTCATTATGTATGTTAAAGCGTGTGCTTTCATATGCAAAAAAAAACCCATACATTACAAAATTTTTTCCTTTCTTTACATTAATTTAAAAAAATGATCCCATCTTTAGTGAAAACAAGTTGTGTATTACTCCCTAACAAGCTCCGCTTTGCGCGGCGTTCTATTGAGACCTTCGAACAAGTTTGTTTTACGTGTTTAGGAATTTGTGCAAGTGAAAAAAGAAGTGCGACTTCTTATACGCGACGCGTAAGCTTTTTTCTTTGGAAATTATAGATATTTAACTGAGAATTATCTTCAGATGTGGCTTTCTTGGGAATATTTTGTTTCCATTTTGTTACTTATAAATATTGTCGTTAATAGTAATACTTGTTGTCGACATTGATCAGAATCACTAAATCGGTTATTATATTATCTAAAGCAATGAAATGTGAAGTAAAGTAATTTCTTTAAGATGAGACATAATTTATGAAAATCCATTTCAATAACTAATTATTAGACTTGAAATCATATGAAATTATGCGCACACAGCTTTTCTTTTTTACCTTAGTGTCATCACTGCTCCTTATTATTTGTATTAGTGTTATTAATATATAAAAATAAAATTACATTTGAACGCGAGAGGGCTGGTCGTAGTTCGGATTTATCGTTTTCCAGAAGATGACCATTTTGTGCCATTTTTTTAAGAAAAATTGAAAAGAAATTGACGTCGAGCAGGTGCGGGCTTCAACGAGTCTCAATAACTTCCTACATCTGGAGTTATTGACAATGTTGCGGTTGTTCTATGAACAGGACCTTTATAAGAAGAAGTTGGTTCACTGTTCTCTTTTCCTTAATGAAAATTATTTTGGTATTGGAGCACACAATTTTCAAATATTAATTATTCCAATTAATTTGATTGAATTTAAAAAAAAAAAAACGACACAAAATTTCTAGTCTGGTTTCCAAAACTGTAAAGGTGTCGAACGCCTGATGCAAATTTGCGGCCGAGATATAAATGATTTTTTTGTTTTCATATATTTTCAAAACATATCACATATATTAATTTTTTTTAACTTTTTAATTAAGCTCTTATGCTCTAAATTAGTGAAATTAAAAAGTAATTAAATATATTTAATGTTATTGAGTTTTTGCTTAACTTTCTTCCTTCGATCGATGTATGTGTGTATATATACCTATATTCTGTAAAGTAATTGTATATATACACAGGTGGCGTATTTTTCATCACTCAACGTATAAAATGCCACATGGCTGTCGGTTTGCGTGCGTTGTTAATCATATCATGCCAATGTTGACAACCTGTGCCAATCTCTTGAGCACCCAACCCAATGCTGCCAATCTCCTGGTTTTCACTCCCAGTGGTGACAACATAGATCTGAAAGTAGAAGAGAGAATACAAAATCGGAAAACGATTGAAATTTGGAAAACGATCTTTTTATTTTTTTTTTAACGCTCATCATAATATAAAAAGTTGTTGACCTCCTATGCGACGGACGGATTATCATATTACAATTAGTTTACTTCGTTCATATTATCTGTAACTTTTGCACTGTATCTATGGTATATGCTCTAGAGATCTAGAGATCTAGAGATCTAAACAAATCTGAGGATTACCGACAAGCATGAGATATCGCATCAAAGTACATTCGCTTCTCTATCTGCGTAATTTCCTTCTTCATTCAATCCCTTCTCTGGTATATACATACATATATATAAATGGATAAATAGAGTTGGGGACAAAAACTCTTTTCCAGCAAAATATTAACGAAAAAATCAATTCGTTCCATTTGTAAATTGTAAATAGAGGCTGTGAAAATAAGAGAGCGAAGAAGAGAAACATTGAAATCTTGTACGATTAGTATGTTTGAAAGGCTCGCACTAGAAACATATGTATGTTTTAATGAATGGGATAGAATGGGTAGAACTAGGGCCAACTAAATAATAAAATGTCTCAACATAATGTTTAAAATTAGAGCTATTAAAATTTCAGGGATATTTGATGGTCCTCTCTTATCAACAAGAACGGTAGCGCTGTTAATTGAGAGTCTTTTGATTGCTTGCTGCTTCGTTGTCGTTATTTGCATGGGCAAGAATTCTGTTAAAGGCCTCTTGATATAACGTCACTCTGTATGAACCCTGGACAAAGCAAAAATAATGTACTTTTCTGATCCTGTGTTCTTAAGTGAATGGGCGCTATGGCAGGCCGCGGAGGAAGTGAAGCAAGAGAAAAATTAATTAGCAATGCGAATTGCGTTAATTAGAACTCTAAAAAACTGGAAGGGACGTAAGTAATAAGAAATCTTGTAAGCAATGCCAATAAAGAAATAAGTGAAAATATTATAGTCGGGCTAGGCCGTCATTTAAATACCCTACACCACGTTTCTAACACAATCGTTTATTTTTGCCATAGAACACAAAAATTATATCCTGTTTTTATAGGAACTTACTATTATGGGACTGTATATTAAAAATTAAACCTCTTTGCAAATAAAGGCTTAGTTTCCGTAAGAACGGTTGTACCCAAGAAGAAGAGGTTCAAAAAGTGTGCGACGCTTTTAAAATTCAGCATAGTGAGTTTTTTTATCTTAAATTACTATTATGGGTCAGTCTTGATCATAACATATTAAAATTTCGATTTTTCTACCCTATAAAGGATAAATTTTCGAGAAATTCCTTATGTAGGGTAGGATCCGAAGAATAGGCCGAGATAGTCCAAATTTGGTGCGGTTAACTTTTTTTACGTTAAATTACTATTATGATATAATTTTCATTATGAAGAATTGAAAATTATACCTTTTTTTATTACAAAGCGAGGTTTGTCAAGAAATTTAAAAATTGGCAATTTTTTCCATGCAAGGGCTCTTCACGGACGTTATATGGGGAGTGGTCGGAAAAGTGAACCGATCCAGATCAATTTCAATGCCTTTCGCCCTTGGATCAAAACACGTTAGTATACCAAATTCTATTGAATTACCGCATAAATTACGACCTGTAGGTTGAAACAAAGATTACATGGACACAGATATCAGACGTACGGCGGACAGACAGGCAGAAAAGTTTAGATCCGTTCAGAAAGTGATTCTGAATCACCCAGTATAATAAACGATGGTTTTATGTTTTTCTTTAGCTCTTCTAGGTGTTACATACGTCCGCACAAGTTTAATACACCCTGTACCACACGTGGTGTAGAGTATAATTAAGCAAAACATTATCGTATTCAATACTTTTTCGCGCATTTCATTGAAACGCAAGAGGGTTTTCAACCTTCTCTCATATAACCATATCTACGGAAATTGTTTCATAATAGGAAATTCACAAAAAAATCTATCTTATCGAAGTTGGACCACGTAGGTCTATTTTTTGGATACCACCGCATATAAGGATTCTCATGAATCTTACCTCCATGCCTGAATCTATGAAAATGCCCTAATCGTTAACCTTTTTGTGATGAAAATTTGTTCATGATAGTAATTAAATAAAAAAATTATGTGGACCTAATTTAAACCACATTGGTCTATTTCTTGGCCCCACTCCATATAAGATATCTCTTTAGTAGTAACACCTTCGAAAAAAGGTTTTATTTTTAATGAAAATTAATTCAAAGTAGCGCTTTACCGAAAAAATTGACGATAGGGAATTGGAATCACATATATTTTCCTTTTCAAACTAAAGACATTACAAGCAAAATTGGCAGTCAAGCTGTCATAGTATTGGCATATTTTGGACCAATGCAAAAATTTTCAAATATTTTAATTTAATTAATAAAATTTTATTGACATTTGGTGGCGTAGGTTATTTAATAACGTTTTTGTCCGATTGCAGCGTTTTAACTTGCATTTTTTTTCAGATCTTAACAAACAATACCTTGTATATAGGCGAAGAGAATTAAATATTCCGATTTAAGGTGAATGCATTCATCATCGTTTCAGTTTTCTTCTACACTTTTTTTTCTAAAAGTTTAGAAGGGATAATTTTTATTTAGTACTCTACCTCGATAGCTGCATGCGTTAGAAGGGATGATTGCAAATTAAAAGTAAACGCTTCGTTCCATATTGGATTAGCGGCGTCATCGGAACGGCTGATAGTGGTTTTTTTCTTTTTCACTCGCTTGCCATTTTGTATTAAATAAATCTAAAAAAAAAGATATTTCGTGTTCTCAATAAATAACTCGTAAAATATTTAAGAGACCCGTCTGTGTACCTTAACATAAGTTTCTTGTACAGTATCCAAATTTTTGGCTTTCATTATCACTATTGTTAAGCGTTCAGCTTGTGGTAAATAGTTTAACGAACATAAAAGTTCTGGACGATCTTCTGGCGGCTTCTTAGTACGCAATAAGTCACCCCAGATCTAAATTGAAGCGAAGTAGATCACTATTTCTTATCTTTCGATATTTTAAACATGAAAAACTTTTTTACCTCTATTGATTTTGTTACATCCAATTCATCAATGCGTATTCTCACTTCGCCTATAACATCATTGTGCGAATAGCGATCGTAGTCCAATAGTTGCAAAATTAATTCTTTGCCATGCAATTGATCTCGTGAGACGGGGAATTTGAAATGCTGATCAAAATAGGGGTTACTTTGGCCGCGATGTATTATAGTTTGCCGTTTACGTTTGTCTACTTCAGGCTCTAGAAATAAGCGAACATAAGGGTCGCGAAAACCTCCTTCCTCAATGGGACACAAATTGTGCGCTAAAAATCGTAAATAGTAAAAATATTTTACAAAAATTTCGAAATGTGTTTGCTTAGGACTTGCCTTCAATCAAATGCACGGTTAAATCAAATAGATGATAATCATATTTAATGCGCAAGTGGAGTCTGCCCAACGCTGGACTGGTTTCGGGCGCATTTAGATATATTGGACCGTCGGGGCCTTTGTACAGATCGGGTTGTATAGCGCCCAGAGGTGAAGCTGGCCCTAAGGCGGGATCAACGTTGGCTGGCAAGCGAGGTGGTATTAATAGAGGCGAAATGCACCGTCCTCCTGCTATTTTCGAACAATGAGGAGAACTTATATTATTAATGGAGCAGCTTGGCAAATTATTTTGAGATGTACTCGGATTACGCATTTCATTTATTTCTGTAGCCACTTGATTAGCAGTACGGGCATCCAAAGATATTGTACGCATAGGACTGGAAGTACGTGATAACTGTAAGAAAGGGAAATAAAAAAAAAATAAAAACGGGGATTTCTATTGATTTTTGAAATGGAACATAAGATAGTCTTACATAATAGGGGAATACCGGTTCGGTAGGTAAGGAACTACGCCCATCGGGACCGAAGGTGCGTATCTGAGGAGAAGAGCCCCGATGGCACTGAGAATTTATATAAACAGCAGAATAAGATATTATTTTCCAGTTAGGTCCGTGAGAGTAAAACTTACCGATTGCCTAGATGGAGCGCTATCAACACTACTTTGGCTGGAAACGGAAGGTGTGCGTTGTAGCCTAGGAGTAAACGAACGATTTTGATGATGTAAATGCAAAGGACTGTGCAAAACCTCCGTATGTCCTCGTAAAACGTCAGCGTTTACCGTATGCATTGAGCTTATCTGGGAAACTGGTTGTACAGGCTGCGATTCTTTAGCGAAATTAATCTCCTGTAAATATATATATCAGAAGAAAAAGTGTGTAATTGAAAAATATTGAAGTATTGAAAAACGCTTTAAAAAATAATTTATATAATTTAACCACCTGTTCCATATCGGCTTGCAAATCGCAACTATCGTTCGCGGTATCAATATCGCTGGTAGTCGATGTTATGGACGAGGCCGATGGTGGTGGTGTCATGGGTAGAGCTGGTTGTTTAGTTAAAATCGGCGGCGCACTACTTGGCATTGTGTCGTTATCATTGACGCTAGCCGATGTTGAAGGTAAATCTTCCGAGTTGCGATCTAAAGTAACACGTCTAACAGCGCCGACGCGTTCTTTGGCCATGCGTGACCATGATTCAAGGCGTTTATGCGCCAGCCAGCATGCCGCCGGACCGAGACCGCTCATTATTTGTATAAATATTTTACTTATTACTGATCTATCGCTATCTACATTAGAAGAGTAATTCTCTAAGTTGTTGTCGTTGTTTTTTATGATTATCAAGTAAGAATTTAAATAATACAAATTCCCGATGGCTGATGGGAAGGGATGAGAGGTTTTCGATTGTAATAGCTCTCAATTCGCAAACCAAAGAATTAACGAGATCTCCGCTATAAGGCATCCATAGTGTAATGCGTTACTTCAGCTCCTCTCTATACCTGTTTTTCCCTCTTCTCTACGTTTTTTATGATCCCTGACTAATTCGCTGTGAAATAGACGATTTATTTATCATCATCATATTAAATGCTGTACAATGCTGGTTTAATATCGAAATATGTGTGTGTTTTATACCCTTCAACAGTACGCATGCATGCGCATATGTATGTACACATTACACCCCTCTCCTGACTGAATACTTATTTTCTGTTTCGTTTAATTCAGGCTCTTTAAGTTCGCCTGTTATGTCGAGTATGATGGGTTTCTCTGTGGATGACAATTTGTCATACGTGCTTGATTTAATTTAATTTATTTATAGTGATACTCCGATATCACGACAAAACCAGCAACAACAACAGCAACAACAACCAGAACGTACGGTTTGGTATTTTGTTAAATTGTTATATTGCAATCAGATGTAACGGTTATTTAATAGAGTGGTATTGCGTGCTCTTACTATTGTTGTTGTTATTGCTCATCAAACGATGAACGTTGAAATTTTCTAGCTGCATAAAAACGCTGGAAAATGGGCCTGTCTACTAAATAGATTTTTATAAAACGTATACGTACGTATACGTATACCTTATCCATTGATTTATGAACAGAGACACAGACGGCTCCGTTTCTTCTCTGTCTTTTTGCTCTTTGCAAAACTTAGGGGTTGTGCCTGGACACATTACTTTAATTTCGAAATCTTGTGAAATGATAATTTATGCACAAAAGTGTCGAACTTTCCCAAATTTGTATCTAAAGAGTTTTAAAGTTCTACTGCAGAGAGACACATAGACGAGCATTTCGTTTGACTTAATTCTAATCTCATAGCGCCTACCGACATAGTGTCTACAATGTCACTCATCAATATGTATTAGAGATTTTTTCAAAGGATATATAAAAATTTACACAGAATAGTTCAAGATTTTAAATCAATTCAGTATTATCCCTTTGCTCTTGCGACCATCAATCTTTCTGCTGCTTGAACTCTAAAAGATTTAAACAAAAAATAATAAGAAAACTTGCAGAATATATTTTTGCTCGAACCTAAAGCCTTCAACTTTAAGGTGGGTATAATCTGCTTGCAAACATATCTACTTGAAAAGTTTTGAACGAAAAACAAGGATATTAAAAAGTTTTTGTCAATAGCTTATGACGTACGGCATGGAATGGGTTCATACTTGGTGCAAATATTTACGGAATTCCTGCGAAAATCGAACCGCTTCGGACTTGAATAGGACAATGATCTAAAAAAGACTTATAAGTATTCTAAGCATATATTGAGGAAATCTTTTGGCACTTATGCGACCGGAAGTCAATGCAATGACTCAATAAATATTCACGTAAAGTTTCAAACCAGTTACAATTTGAAAATTATTAATAGAAATATATTTAAATATTGTTTTTACAATAATTGCAGACCCAAGTTTTTTCCCACAAACTTTTAACATTACATTGAGACATTCACGTCAATATTCGTAGGAGAAAACGAAGTATTTTCGTGTTATAGTTTTTGTAACTTTGCGTCACAAGCGGTAGTCCGGAGCAATAATAATAAAACCCGTCAATATCAACTTCAGTATTGCCCAAAAGCTTGTTTAGCCAAGAAAGCTTTAAGAGGAAAGTGCGTTTTGACTTGCAAGGTCTTTCTGATTTCGCTCAGAATACGACTTTTATAATAGTGTTTCATATTTTCATAACTCATCCTATAATAAGGAATAAATGCATCCGTCAATAACAATTACCAACGTCTGTCATTAGAATAATCCCGATTAGTGTTTAATAGCACATCTTGAAAGAAAAATTAAATCGGCGTAGGTTTCTTATAATGTTTTCGTGCCAAGAACATTAAGAACCTTAAAGAATGACAAAGATATTATAACTGTAAGAGAGACAGTCCAGACACAAAATTTATTGATTACGTTCCTTTAGCAACAACTGGAAGTTCTCAAAATCATTTTGGTGTGTACATCACACAAAGACTCGAGTCTGAGTATAACTCGAATACGTATTGATTTAATTATAAAATCATTCCTGAGGGTAAAGTCCGGTTCTTCTTATTAGTGAGTATGGTTCAAGCGCAAACTTAGATGATCTGCAATCATATTAGCAAAAGTTGGCTATTAAATGGGAAATTCATTCTGTTGGGGCCACAATGCGATGAAGCTAGACCTTAAAAGTCAATGGAAACTTGAATTCAACTCAGGCGCCACTTGTCTTATAGACGAAGTCCAGTCTATTTCGATGAAGTAATTAGTAGGCCATGTGTGGTAAGGATTACTAAATGACTAACAATTCTAATATCAAGCAAACAAAATTGCCTTAGAATATATAGCCCTAAGCCAATGTACATCAAGTTGAGGAGAATTTTGGACGGGAACTGTCAAGTCATTCAGAGAATAAAAGTACACATTGTCCTCTTTGTCGTTTGCTCGAGAAATCGCATACCTCTAGTCTCCGATTCATATTTCCAAATTTATTGTTGCAGAAATTCTTTAAATTTCAGTTTAAATAACTTTTGTAAATTAAAATTAATTGAGCTGTAAATATACATTTTCGATCTTGAGGTTGTGCATTATGTTTCTATGCAAAAACCACGTAGTCGGGCAAGGCCGACAATTAGATACCTTATAACTTTGCCTAACACAGATATTTACTCGTTTTGGTAACCAACGACACCAAAAATTACATATTATTTTTATGCAAAGGCCCCATTTAATGAAAGCCCGCATATTGGAGAATTCTCAAAACATGATATGCCACGATCCAAGTTTAGTAAATTTAATTTGCTTCCTGAAAATTTTATTATTTTTCATTTTCCGTCATTGGAAACTAGAAAGTATACTTGCTTTCGATATAAGAGCTTGCTGTTCATGATAGTCGTTGTATATGTTAGAGTCCGAATTTTCTATAGTTAATTTTTTTGGTTAATTTGCTACTATGGACCAGTTTTCATCATCGAATATGAACAATTAAACACTTTTCTGTAGGGTTCATTATTCATGAGAAATTTTATATGGAGCGAGCTTCAAAAAGAGACTCACGTGCTTTAAATTTGGTCCGCTTAATTTTTACGGCAAATTACTATTATGAGCAAATTTTTATCATAAAACATTAACAATTAGTCCTTTTTGGCAAACAAGGGATTGATGAATTTTTGTGAATTTACTATTATGAACAATTTTCACCATGAAATACTGAAAGTTAGACCTTCTCATCATAAAAAGACCAAATTTTTGTTGGTACGATTATATGAAGAGGGGTTCAAATTATTACACCAATTTTTTCGTACCAATTTGGAATGTTGAAATACTATAAGACAGCGAGTTTCTCGAAAAATTTTCAAAGTTGCAAATTTTTCAAATAACAATTTTTCAAAATAAGTCGTTATATGTGATCGCAAAAGTGAACCGACTCCAACCATTTTCAATAGTGTTCGCTTTTCGGTCAAAACATGTTAGTGCTCCAAACGGCGACCTATAGTTTGAACAAAATATTACATGGGCAGACATCAGGCTTCCGACGGACGGACACGCAGACAGGCTTAGATCTATCCAGAAAATGATTCTGAATCGATCGGTATAATAGACCGCGAGTTTATCTCAAGCGCTTCTGGGTGTTACATACATACCCTGTATATGGCAGCAACGATGGGAAGACGATTCAGAAGGAAGGTGGACATACATTCTCATCCCAAACGTACAACAATGGGTGCAGAGTAAACACGCAGAAGTTAATTTTTTTCTAACGTAATTTTTCCCTTGTCATGGAAATTTTTCGAGTTATCTGTGCCGTTTCAACTTACTAGCACATAACGCATGTGATCTATGCCAAGGTATAAGTAATGACACACAGCACACTGGTTTCGTCTGTCCGGCTTAGACATATTTGAGAAACATGCTTTTCAGATCTCTGGAAGTTGAACTTACGCCAAGTAACATTCTAGCGGGCATGCAAATGGGTATCGAAAGATGGAGGAAATGGGCCGGTTTTGTGCAAGACATCCTTTAATGTAAAGCCACACGAAAACCATATCTAAGCCCGTAATCTCAGGCGAGGACAAGGGATATAAGATAATAAAGGGAAGACCCAGAATCCATAAGGGCCCATATCGAGATAATGCGAAAGCTGTTCTGGGATGGCTTTAGCTAGTTGGCAGGGAGATGCCACTACGATCAAAAAAAAAAAATGCTCCATGTACCGAAGGTGGTGTAGAGCGTGAACATAAAAAAAAATTTACCGGAATTCATTCCCTATATTAGGGTGGACAGAAAGTATAAAAAGGGCTTTCTATTTATTCCCATTGTGCAAGATTATTTGCTGTTGTAAGCGTTTGTATGTTCACAAGAGCTTAAACTATTGACCACTCTATGTGTCGTTAGAACTAAAGCGGAGCTAATCAATGAAGAGGCATATGCTACGATGATGTGCGTCCTATTATGTGTATATCTGCGCACATCGAATTTGCTGTTTTGCTCGTTGAATCTGTCTGTCCTCTTTAAGACGCCTGCCATCTATTGCAAGTTCAATATTTTAGGTCAAAAACAAGTTTTTCTCTAAGAAAGAAAATTCCTCGCCATGAGTAAAAAAATTTTTCTCCTAAAAAGTATATAAATGCAAGTATTGCAAAGCAAAACGAACAAGAAAAATTAATGAATTGATGAACTTGTGTCGCAAGTTTTATATAAAATGCGATCACTTTGCAAAAGTAAAAATAAGTGAAAGCATTATAGTGGGATGGGACCAACGATTAAATATCCTACACCACCCTACGATTATTTATATAAAAAGGCGTTATATGGAAAGTTCTTCGGCCAAACACATCGGTGTACCAAATTTCATCAAAATATCTCAAAAATTACGACTTGTTGGTTGAACAAGAGATAAAATAGATGGACGGACAAGAAGAAAATTATTCTGAACCGATCCGTATAATAAAAGATGGGTCTTTCTCAAGTTCTTCTGGATGTTCTACACATCTGGACAAACTTAATATACCCTTGTACCAAAAATGGTGCAGGATATGAAAACTATAATTATAACTGAACTATATATTTAATTTAGCATCTGTTAGAACTTCTCACAGTGATTCTATCTTCAAAAGTTGATAAAAGTTTTTACGATTTTAATAGGTTGAGATAACTAGTTGGGAATATGTTTGCAATTTTTCTTATTTCTCTACGGGACCATATTTGCGCATATTACCGAAGGAGTGAATAGAATAAACTCAATTATTGAATGGATCTATAATATATGTTCAAAAGTCTCCGGCCTTCTATACCATGTCGCATGTGCATCATGAACCCCTTACATAATATATGCTCGTCAACTATTTGACTATTTTGCAGCTATTTTCTGTTTTCTTTATATAGTGTTTTCTGGTGCATTTAAATTCATTTTATTGAGTTAAATGGTTTATTGTTTTCGTTTCTATAAATGATAGAGAAAAACACTACCCATGCATGTATTCACAAGGATGTATTCATGTACGACTACAAGTTGCTTGAAACCATTTTGCGCCGTACAAGCCAAATTAATGACCAAGAGTTGCTAACACTGGCAATGGGTTTGTAAAATTCGATAGAAGAAACGAAGCCAATAATTTGTAAAACTTTAATTTGTAGAAAATTTAATTAAAATATGGCTTTCACAATATAAATCTAATATTAGTAAATGAATTCTCTCGCCTCCATATAGGAAAACAATATGAGAACACAAGCAATTGACTACGTTGCGTTGTCGAAGAGATATATAAATTTTAATAATATAGAAGAAAACTTTAAAAACACACCTTCGTATCTTCGAATACAGATGCGTTTACATGTACTTAGAAATGCAACAAAATAACGGACTTGTAAAGATTTTTCAATTTGATGCAAATAAAATCCATAATTTATTATTGCTCATGCAGATAAATGGAAAATTCTGTTCAGTTTATGTCATACTTTCATGTTTCACTGCAAAGATATTTATTTTTGGTTTACTATTACGTTTAAACAAAAACACCTCTTATCGAATTCGAACCTAGTTTTGTGAAAAAAGTTTTTAAACTATATAAGCATACGTCGCACTGTAAGACTGCAGTAGAAGCGTGAAAATGCAAAGATTTCCAACTAAAGCTTTGCTACGATACAGGTATAGCTTCGACGGCTTAGAGTTGGCTTAGAGCTGGCGTAACTCAATAAACAAACTTAATAAACAAAGAGATAAACAGGTGGACGGAGAGACAGACGGGTAAGCGGATCGATATAACTAAATCGATTCGGAATCTGCGAAGTCGATCTTCGTTGCATACGCTTTATCAATTCTTTAATGCACATTTGCGGATAAAGTAAAGCCACTGAAACGGATTCTTTGGTAAAAATTTAATTACGAATTATATCGATGTATAAGACGAAGAATAATTGAAAAATTCTTTATTATCTTGGGAAGGGTGTGTGTGGAATATTCAATGCCAGGCCGTTATGCGACGGGAATGCTAAATCGTGTTGATAGATATTCGTGCAACTTTTAGATTGTTGTCCGATTATGTTTTTAAATGATTGACTCTCTATATATTGTCTGCAGTTTTCATTTTTTACACATTGTCCCTCTTGCCGTAAACGTATATTGAATTTGTGCGAATGTGTGTAATGCACAAAAGGACTTGAAATGGATCTGCGTTTTGTTATATCACATGAATCAGTAAATGCCTCTGAATCAACTTATATGTGTCGCCCGTCCGTCTGTCTGTTTGATGTCTTTCCATGAATTTCCTTTGATCAAAGGGCGAACACTTTTGGAAGGAACCGAAAGTTTTTTTTCTTTTGATTTTAGGCTTTTCAGATTTTGTGAAAAATTAACACATTGTTGGGATTGATTGACGAAACGGGTCCATTTTTATAATAACACGATTATCTTGTAAGTATGTTACAATTGACGCGAAATTCTTCCAATTTGTTTCCGTATCAACCGACCAGCACGACATTAGTAACCGTCGCTGACTGTTGCCATTACAAACGTTTCCATTGAAAACAAATGTAATTCTGCTCAATAGCTCTGTTAATATAAATTGTGCGTCAATCAGTCAATTTTATTATGCCTAACTAATAATCTTCTACGATTTTGACCAGCCGGCTTAACCACGGCGTTACAACTAACCCTTACTCATCGATATATCCAAGTACTGCTTAGATGTTGAAATGTTAGTCAGACGTGATAGTCATCTAAATTCAGTTCCTGTGATCGTATTTAGTCTGATACGTTTGTAAATTTAAGTTTTTGCACGACATATGCTCCACGCATTGGTTAAAATTGTTGTGTTGAACCCGACTGTCTTGTTATGTTCTTGCTCTTGCTCTTGCTCCTGCTCCTTGTCAATAGCATAATCGAAGCATTATGAAATATATCGAATTTTTGCACATGGCTCTATCTTATATGTTATCGGAATAGCGATAAATTTTAAAAGCCAACTTTGTTGAAAGAATTTGAATAAGCAGCGAGTATTATTGATGCGTTGACACGCCGACTACATTGTAATCGAATATATTCAAATAAACTGAGTTCGATAGCGAGCGAGCGAAACCCCCATATTTTGAATTCTATCTGCTAATTTTTGGATTACACTATGTAACTGCAACAACAGTTAAGAGGTATTCTTCTTCTTTTCCAGGCTAAGGCAAAAGATTAATTATTGGTTTTAGATTTTCCATTATCTCTAAATATTGTAATCCTTTCTAAATATTTTACATTTATTTAAAACGCACTCACACATTTTGCCATTATTTTTACACCAAAAATAGTGCTAGAGTTTGCGAATTAATGCATTTTACCACCCAATCACGCTGCAATAATTATGCACTCAAACGTGTATTTATGTTATTAAGTAAAAGAGCCTGAAATTATTGGTTATTATAACAAAAAATCATAATCGTAAAATGTATAAAAATCGCCAAAAAATAATACAAATAAAACTTTTCCCCTATTGCGAAAGAGAACATGAAACAAAAACACAAAAAAGAACACGCAAACTAAACATTGCATGTAAGTAACCTTGGTGGTGCATTATAGGTCACGGGGTCATAAGCACTTTTCAGATAAAAGTATACACATGAGATTTCAACTGTTAAGGATAAATATGTTATTGTGTTATATATATATGTATTAAATACATCACACGTAGCGTACCGTAGAACATCTGAAGCAAACTAACTACGCGTGCACAGAAAAAAAGAAAAAGAAACAATCGTTTCCGTGTTTTCAATAAGGATGTCATGTAAATAATTTGATTTTCTCAGAATTAAATCAGATTGGGTGTTATGCTTGCTCAATCAGTAAATAATATTAGTGACAACGGAACAAACCGATGCTCCAACATTTTGTTCAAAATTGAGATTAGGAGATTTTTAGGGACACTTTTGGTGCATCTGTTATCAGCAACAGTGGTAATGATGTTGGCTAGCAGCCATTTGTATGCTTTTCTTTCATTCTCATTCTCTCATTGTATGGACATGGATTCTGTTAATAGTTTCTTGGTAATGACCTCACATCCTCTCAAACGTTTGCAGTGAAAAGTTTCATATCAAGAATTTTTATTATTAAAAGAAATTATGTTGTATTTTGGTATCTTGTTATCTGGTTAACTTTATCTAATTTACATAATTTATTTATATATTTTCTAAATTTACTCGCTGACACATATATATGGGATATATTCTATCCAATTTTGCTTATTTTATATGAACTATTCCATGCTGCTTCTATGCATACTATATCCAGTTATTATACAGTTTATATTCCAAAACTGATTAGGTGCCGAAGTATTATAATCGGAAAATAAAAAATAATTCAAATTGCGTAAGCGAGGATTAAGGACACGTTTTTCATATTTTATTCATTTATATAATTATTTAGTTCTCAAATACAAACAATATAACAGAACAGAAGCAGCATGAAATAACTCGTATATGATATGAAAAATTGGATAGAATGAATTTATCAGATAAATAGGTGCCAGCATATGAATTTAAAAAATATATAAATAAATTATGTAAATTAGATGAAGATAACCAGATAACAAGATACCAAACTACAACATAATTTCTGTTAATAAAAAAAAATATTTTCATATCAAGAAATATGCGCTGCAAACGTTCGAGAGGATGCGACGTCATTACCAAGAAACTATTAACAGAATCATGTCCACACAAATAATTAAGCTTCACAGTGCGTAGTAGAGCTACAATTTTCTTCAAAATCGTATGCCCTTTGTTTTCTGTTAACGTAGAAAAAATACACTTAAGTAAATTATCTGTTTTTTTGCTAAATAAAATGAGTGCATCTTTTTCGTAACTTTGCAGAATTATTTCAAATATTTTTATATCCACCGCTGCACGATGAGGCATACTTATTTTGTCGTAATGTTTGCAACACCCGAAAGGAAGCCACAGAGTATATATATTATTGATCAGCTTGAAATTCTGAATTGATAAAGCCATGTCTGTCCGTCTATATGTCTGTGCGGCATGTGTTGTTGACATTCTCCTGGCCGTAGAAATGAAGTATGGACTTCAAATTTCGTAGAAATATTGAAAGCTTCTGCACGGGGGATGGATTTCAAAATGGGCAAAATTGGTCACAGCAAAAGCCCGTAGTGCAGCATAAACCGAACGCAAGTCCGTTTTTCTAAACAGAAAGTTGTGGGTTTTTTCTCATTACTTAGAATTTATATTCTGATGATTTCTCATTACTCTTATATTTATATTTCATATTTATGTGCAAAAATGGGAAAAATCGCCCGTATCCACGCAAGGTCACAAGAGATTAAGTTATCTCCACTTCATTTCACATTCACTTTTTTGATGTTTTGTGCTTATCAATCGTAAGGTAAACAAGATAGAATGTTTAAAACTATTCTGGACAAGCCTCAAAAGGAGATATATTATCTACACAAAAATGCATTACGATGGGCACTACGACCTGGTGAATACATTTTTTTTTTTAAATACCATCTATATGGGTATCATATAAAGGGGCTAGGGGGCGAGAATGCGAAAAGTTAAGTGTGTTATTCCAGTGGTGAATTAACTTTTTTTAACAATAGCTTTTAGTGAACTGGAAGCTGGAAAATAAATTTTACCGCATTTACTTTTTTATGACAATAATAGCATGAGGCTCCAAAGATTTTAATGGTGGCGGCTATGAGAAATTCGGCGATAGCCAAATGCAGCTTTCTTACTTGTTTTTTTTCTAAGCTGTTAATCTGAATAATCTGGTTTTCCTCTTCTGGAATGATTATGGCTCTCAATGTTTTTTTTTGTTTTTTTTTTTGTTTTTCTATTAAAGGTAGTTAATTCTAACTGGCTGAAAAGCTGCTTTGATAAATGCCAGGCAGTACGCATAGGTATGTATAAGGTTATGTGCAGATGGCTAAATGTGGTTTTTATTCATTTAATTGAGCCACATAGACGTAACCACTTTATCTCATTCTGTTGACCATACCATCGGTAGAGTGTGGTATTTTGTCAATAAATTGTGTCATAAAAGACGCCAGCATGTCTAACCATCTATATATGTGCTTTTTTGCATCTCATCTGGATTAAAGTCAGCATTTTACTCAAAGAATGTTTCCTTTCATATTAAACATGCGATACTTCTATAATATATTCGCAATGATGTCCTACTACGTGACTTGAAAAACTAAAATGTTAAATTATTTTCAATCCCTTTTATTTCATATTTCTTATTAGGGTTTGTTGGAATTTTGCTTAGACTGGTCTAACCAAATTTACATAAACAGATATTATGTATACTTTCTCTAAAGAGCGCTTTAATAGTACGCGAGTGAGCATTTCTTTAAGTTTTTTTCACATACATTCTTCAAAACTATTATTGTTGTTTATAAAAGTTTCTGCACTTTTTAACCATTCTAAGCGAACGGGGTTTTCGCTGTTACAAGGAACGATCTCACGAATACTTACATTTAATGTTGTTAAGTTTCTCAAACATTTTCGCGAATGTAAGGGGAAGGCTATAGGATATCACTTACTTTTTTCACATAATATATGTATATTAGCAGTTTCCATGTATTTTGGCCATTTTTTCACTTGAAAAAGCCATTTATTGAGGAAAATTCGAACAATATTTATTAATCAAAAAATAGTTTCCATCATTTTCTACAATATTTTACAATACCTTTGGCAAGGTGGGGATGTCATGCCGAAAAATATTAATTTGGTTTGGTTCAACCTTGCGCACTCGCATGCCAGCCAAGCCATGCTACACGCATCTGAACAAGTGGTAAATAGGAGGCCACGTTTAGTGAGTACGCTGCGTGTGGCACTACTTCCCATGCGAACTGCCAGAATGCATCTGGGCAACTGTTGCAACAAGTGGCCAAAAATGGCATTTTTAGTTAATTCGTGTCGCCAATTTTAAGCCGTTAAAACCAAAACCGACAATTGGGACAGCATCACCATAAGTCTCTGAACGTGTCTGGTGGGCTTTGGCAGCAGATTTCTTCAAATACGCAATGAATGAATTTGGAAGAGTAAAAATTTTCAGCGTTTCATGATTAGCGTCGGCACGCGCTGAATAAGTCAATAATATGAAATGGAAATTGGAAAACTATTATTTTATGCAAAGCAAGGTCAAAACCATCCAACCCAACCGTTATATACACTGGTATTTCCCATTTCTTTATTATTTTTAGTTGTAGAACTCGCTGGCCAAAATACATGAAAACGCCTAATACTTCATTAATTTCGGATTATAAGTTAATGTAGGTGTACCTGTTGATCGGATGCTGATTGCTCTTTGCTGAATCAAACTTGAAGTTAAACTTCGCTCCTAACGAATGAAATGACGAATAAAAAAAACGAAATTGCTAGCAAAGGTTTTTTCTTAAATAATTTTCTAATAAGTAACAGCTGCGTCGAGCCGCTCGTAAATTCCTTACATATAACAAACCTGCTTTACCTGCTTTATATATTTTCACTTTCTGCTTGCAGTAGATACCATCTGAAGCCAAGTAAAATCATATACATATATGTAAAGGCGCATACGTATCCATGCATTAACAGTAAAGTTTTTTCATTTGTTATTGGTAAAATTTCAGAATAGTTCATCGATAGCACGTTGCTTGTCGTAACAGGAATGTTATGATTTTTCGGTTTTCAACTATGGCGATCGTGATTACATATACATATGTATGTATGTACTGAACACGAAAATGGCAGCATTTGCTCAGAAAAGTTCACGAATATTTTATCACTCATTTTTGCATGCGTTGATAAACGTGCATGCGCGTTCACCAAAATTTCAGTCTTATTCAAAACGCACTTGCTGTGTAACAATCGTTTGAGTGAGGTGATGTGCGTGCTTTTACTGAGAATTAGTTTATCGAAGGCAGTAAGTCTACAATTAAAGACGACTTTGGTTAGCTGAATTAAAAGTTGGCCGCATTAGCTTAAACGATAATGCCCATCGGGACGTTCAAAAACTACATTCACAGACGAAAGCATCGCTTATGGTTACTAAACGGCCGAAGAACTAATAACCGATTTAAGGTTGAAGACAAATTATGAACATGTCCAAAGTATTATATGGCAAGGCTGACCGCATAATGGGCAGCCCCTTTAGCCACAGTTGAACAAAAGCACCAATCCATAAGTCGAAGGCTACATATGATCAAATCATTGTGGCTACTGAGATGTGTTTTAAGAATTTCGACAAAAGGTTCTATAAAAAAATTCCCGAAAGCTTAGAGAACCGTGGGACTGACTAATTGTATCATGTCGAGGACAACACTACGTTGACGAATAAAATCAAATTTTTCAAGAAAAATGTTTCTCACTTACGTGGCAAACAACCATCCCAACAGTCCTCGTGTGTGTGAATGTAATACAATCGTGTCATAAACAAAGTTCCCACTTACTTATTGCAGCCAAAGCAAAACAAAAGGGTTGAAGATCGAATGCCAGACCATTTCAACGCATGACCAGAAGAACAGTAATGCGACTAGTGAAACACAAAACTATTGTCGGTATGACATATTAAGGTCAAATTACTGTTGTTCCACATACATTCAATGTTTCGTATTATTTTGATGTACTACTTTACTTATAATGAATTAAATGTGAATCATGGTTTTACATGTAAATTATAGTATAAAGATATCTTTTTGAAGAAGTGTTATATGCAGAGACAACACCGAAAACCTGAACCAGCCTGATCGATATGCAGTAAATGTAATTTTGTTCGTCAAAGAACTTTTTTTCTCGTATTTTCTTATAATAAGGAGTCAAAAATTTTACTTCTTTCGCTTATAAAGGCTTAAACCAGATCACGGTACTTCACGCTTACTACAGTTGGTATACATTTCAAATTATCATTCCGGACCAATTGTCGCCATCAAATCCGACAAGTTAGACCACACTAACATACAAGGCCTACATTTTATAAGAACGCTTACATAAGAGAGGGTCCAAAAAATAGCTGGACTACATCTAAATTTTTCACATTTCTTCAGTCTACCAAAATACTGCTTTGCATTGATTTTGTGTGCAAATATTATCGATCACAAATTTTTTTCATATAACCCTCCTTTCAAAGTATGGACGCTTGTATAGGGCAGCACTCATAAAAATAGTTGGATACAATTCACTTTTAATAACATTCGGGTTGGGTTGACGAACCTTAATGGATCAAATTTCGTTGAAATTTTTAAAAAATGCGCAGCAATCGCACGCAGGCCGACGGATGGACAGATGAACTTAACTCGATTCAGAATCAGTTTTACTTAATGAAAGTTGGACAGCAAATCGTGTTGTACGCTGCATACATCTGCACTTCATATGCCTTTACCATAATTGGTGTGGGATGAAAACAAATTGAATACGTTTACCGCCAGCAAATTTATCTCACTCAATTCGTGGTAGTACTAGTACAAGAAAGGGGCAGGCTAAACCAAATGATTTCAACTTCTACTAAAAACAGTTCTTGACCATCTTTAGTGAAATACTTAAAGGAAAAATTTGATTTCATTTTGTTGACGTCAACTTGATAAATATCCTCACTGAAAGAAATATCACGCAAATGAAAACAACTCAGTATATGCAGAGTTAGAGGAATTTTTTGTACCCATCACGTTTTTATATCAAAATAAAATATGCAGAATTTTACTGCTGCAGTTAATGAATAATAAGCAAAATACAAATTTTTTTGCTTTTGAGGTTATTTTCAATGTCCAACATTTGAATCTTTGCAACCAGGAGTATGTTCACCATAGACATTACATTGACGAGCCGACGAACAAACACACAGCCCTACAAAAAGATACACGGATATGCTGAAACCGATTGAGTGTTTTATGCCATCCAAGGATTGGAAGAAAG
Organism: Glossina pallidipes; assembly: GCA_000688715.1. NCBI lineage: Eukaryota > Metazoa > Arthropoda > Insecta > Diptera > Glossinidae > Glossina > Glossina pallidipes. The sequence goes on along the minus strand of KK499861.1, from coordinate 344,487 downwards.
GTTGCTAGTTGGTATGGGAAACAGATTCGCGGGACTACGGCAAAAAATGAATATTGTGCTCATTACTCAGCCGCAGCAGCAGCCGTAACTATTTGCCGGTTTTGTTTTAATAAAAAGGTAATGGCTATAGAATGTTCCGTCCAAGTTGATTATAATTTTCTTATATGCTTTTTATTGAGATAATTTTTAAGCCACTTTTGACAATTAATTAAGGAGCTAGTGGTAGACAAAAAAAACTTAGGAGTGCAAAGGCTTAGGAATAACCTTGAAGTGAAATATGTTGGAAAGGTTCGACAAGCTCTTTCAAAAACAATTCATTAAAAAAGTTGGGCATTGGCGAGTCAAAAATTGTTGGAAAATCAATCTTTTTGTTCAAACACTGGTTTTCTGGCCGTAGGTGCAAACGTTAAGTGACTTTTCTTCGATTGCCATAAACCTACCTACCAACATGAACGCTTCACCAAAAGCTTTTAAAGCTAGAATAATAAATACGTTTTCCTCTTCTGGTGTGTCTAGCATATCTTTCTTCCAGAAACATGAATGAAACTTGTTCCTCTATCTGTTAATAGATAGAGAACAGTAGAAAATATAAACGGCGCTATCTCATGCAAATCTTAACAGTTCTCAGTGAGATCATTAGAAGAGTCGCGTGTTGTTCAAGATAACATTGTACCGTAATTTTTGTGGCTAAAGCTTTTTCGGTTCTACAGTATTCTTCTTGTTTACGTCTGCGTTTTTGGCAATGGAGTTGGGAAGAAGTTTGTTGCCTAATGCGAATTGTTCTCCATGCCCTTGTTATATATCTGCATCTGGAAGAATGAAGTCATGCTGGGATTGTATTAAAGCGAGATAACTTTTGCGTAAGATTAGAGTTAGTAAGTAAAATCTTTATAACTTTGAACATTTTAACGAAAACGACAATCGACAGATAATATAAAGAATCAAAGGCTAGCAAACGGGCTATCAAGAATATTTACATATTATGTGTTCTCCAATAACAAATATAAATAAGTGTGGTATTGTTTGCAGATTTTATGAATGTGTCTGCGTGATTTATAAATGTGTTGAAACGATTCCACTAATACGCGAACATAGCGCCATATATACATGCGACAACGTATGTGCCTATGCTAAAAAAAACCCATTTTCGCAGCTCTAGTTTTTTCAGGCAAACATATCATCAATTTGACCGCATCTACGTGATATATAAGTCACTATGTAAGTGTGTTGCAAAAGTTATATACGATGTCATATCTCTTGTTAGATATGCGCTTAAGTGACTTAAATATTCTTGTGCGTATGTGCATGAGTCCGCATATGGATTACTTTTAACATTTATGCTTGCTGTCATATTGTGTTTACACATTCGCGAACATATCTGTGAATGTTTGCATAAGGCCGAACATATATGTACGAACATATAGGTATGTATATATAAAGAATATGCCGTCATTGTTAATACTTAAGCTCGTATTATCTGCTGTAAGTAATACAAATAGTGTAACAGTTAACAACAGTAGCGATAATGGCGTTTAGGCGACAGGATGTTGCCATCAAACGGAAACATCACTGAACCAATGTTATTAGAAGAGAAAAAAGAAAAGAAAAAAAGGAAAGAATAAGTAAAAGCAACACATTAATTAATGCTTGTTTTTCTTTCTTTTCGTTTGTTTCCGTTTTTTATACATAAAGGAGATAATTAGCTTCAATTTCAACTATTAGAGAACCAAAACAAGCAGAAAAAACAAAAAAAATTTTAAAAAATATATCTAATAATTTATACACTTTTTTTATTGTCAATACATATTAAAAAAACAGATATGTGAAGATCGAAAGTCAATAAATAAATTATCATTTCATAAACCCTTCATTTGACATTCAGGCATATTGTTATTCCCCTTAGTTTTCGAAATATACTGCATTTGTTTTATATAAATGAATCGCATTTATTTTAACAAATTCCGTCATTCCTTATATATAACACACAAGCACTTGCTCGTACACACATGCTTACGATTATGTACATCTATGTATATATGTATAAATTAATATCTATGTCATAGTCATATGCCAGCAGACATATGGAGCCCATTTTAATGGCTCTAACTGTTTTATTTGCCCAATGGCGTATAACGAACGCGTTAATGGCTTCAGTACACTTCTCAGCACATATATGAAACATGTTTAAAGGCAAAAAATATTTTAGAAGCACGGGATACTGTATCACAAATTAACATATAGAACTAGTTTAGCGGTTTTGAAGAAAATTAGATGGAAAACTAAAAGAATGTCTTATCACTTTGGAATGAATGTTTTAAGTACGCATCATCTTAAACGTACATACAATACATACAAATTTCATAGCTTGCTATAATTTAGGTTAATAGGACTAATTCTATAGCGCATCTGCATATATCCTAATTTGTTCCGGCGTTTCAACGCGTCCGACTGTACCAAGCAACAGGCAAGAAAAATACTGAAGTTATGTACAAAATTTGTGGATCAATAATCAATAATATCGTTAGCGAAATAATCGCGTTTTTGAAATTGAAGCCCAGTCAGATGTATGCTTAATAGATATCTTCGAAACCCCATCATATCAAGCATCTTTTATTGTTCACAACTTATTATTTAAAGTGCACCGAAATTCTAAAAATCTTGTCGGGATTTTATTTCTTAAATGTATTATATGTGTCTGGTAAGTCTTCAAATGGGTTTAATCAAAGATATACACAGATATGCAGTCCATTAGATTTCTTCATACTGAACAACTTACTCAAAAATATACATGTGAGCTTCTGAAAATATGGAAAATATTAACAAAAAAATTTTACACCGCTGGTTGCCGTTCATATCCTGCGTCGCTTGCGACACCAAAAGGACTTGTGACAAGGTCATCGGTCAAGGCCAAGGTTTTTGGTACCCATCAATTCAGACTAATTTTCTAAAACGATTTAAGAATATATGTCTATATGTCCGTCCGCCTTCTTCTACTTGCCCATATATTTATGTGTTCGGCATATATGCATGAGAAGAATTTGTCATATTAAATATTCCTCCACAAAAATCGCTGAAATCGAGTAGTACGTTGACCTAATTTGAAAGCCGAGCAAAAAATAAGCTTTCATCTGGGAACAATCTCTAATTTGTTTTGCTTTATGAGGAAAGTTGGTAATTGAACTTAAGTTTAGACTATACATGTGCATTTTTCGAATGCTTTCCGATATAATTTTTCTCATAAGAAATAAATCTTTATGTAACAGTAAGGTATAATTTTGGATATTTTATTTTTATATATTTTTTTAAAATAAACATAGTTTAGGGTACATTCTCTAAACGTACATAGGCACGACGATGGTCAAGAAGCCAGAAGTGAAGATAGATGGATGGAGTCTAAATGTAACATGAGAGGTGAATGCCCGGTCGGGTAGTATTAGCTAGAGCAAGGGCTTTTGGGAAGATTTGTATTAGATGAAGTTGTGTAAAGTATTATACTGCAGTATAGCATTTTAACTTATTCCGGAGCTTCCAAAACTTTTAACTTGCTTTGGAAGGAGAAAAAGAAATAGACGTTAAGGGGTGGCGAGAGAGAAAATGGAGGGAGAGAACTACGGCCATTTTTAAATTTTAGCTTGTGGACCTTAAATTAATAATTTAGCGAACTTTCCGTTTTTGGTCATAATCTTGGCTAACTTTGGGCCTAATTCGTACGAGAGACACATCAATGAAAATTGTAACTTTTAAGAGGTCCTTTTTGACGACAACAAAGAAATGTTAGAACGAGCTCACTGCATTATTGCAATAGCGAATCTAACAAATGAGTTTCTTTTGCTTTACACCCTTTAAAACTTAATAATATCTTTTAATGATCAATGTTTGATAAAAAATTAAAAAAGCATTGCTTTTCAAATATTAAATTATTTGATAAAAGAAAGTTACATAAACATGAGTTTATACTCCGAATTAAAGATATTCTCCAAAATTTTACATTAATGTTGTGGTATGAGGATATGAAAAAAATTTTGATGAAAATATTTAAAACCATTTTCTGTTTCGTTGCTCACGTCTAAGACCCGAGAATATACTCACTTTGTTATATAATTTATAATAGGATGTCTTGTATCTACCAATATTGGCAAACCTGAGATATTAGTCTTTTGATACAGAGGCTATAACTCGACAAGTTAAAGAACATCTTCTCTTCTCATCCATCATAGACAGATCTAGGAAAATTAGGTAAATATTTACACCTTTTTAATTCGTCACATGCTTTATTTCTGACGCCGACCTGACATATACGTCTATCGATCTGTATAAATGTTATAATCACTATCGGGTAATGCAAAAATACTAATTTTGTAATAATCGGTCTAATAGCTTCACAGGATGTATGTAGGATGTCTAATAATGATAAGGTTCCCGAGCTAAACATAAAGGTGGCAAAACTTGTTCTCAAAAGTTCAAGAATATGCTTTTGCTTGTGATGCCAAGAACTCATCAAAATATAAGACACTTTAGATGTACGGTTGCCTTTTTTTAGTGTCTTCTTGTAAAAATGAAGCATTTGAGTATTGGATTGTCATTAATTTGGTCGTTTATCTTCGGAAGGTAACCGAAAATTTCATAAGAATTCAGTGTATGGTCTTTACGGGTCTTCTACACCTTCAATTACCGCGGTGAAATTTTCAAAAGTTAACAGGGGTCGTATCAACTTGGATAACGATGAACATTCACAATAACCAAAAACTGGGACCACTGACAAAAACATAGTTCATTTTCACCAAATGGCCTTGTACGAGAGTCGAATTAGGGTTAGAAAAATCATCGCTCATATTGAGGCGAATGCACCAGGACCTGTAAGGACCTTTAATGACCAGATTGCTGCATACAGTGAAGTTATAATTGCTGCACCACTCATCGTATTCTCTAGCTCTGAGCAACTATTAGTTATGAACAAATAATGATCTTACTGTGTAAATCCAAGCGTATTTGTAAGGTTTTGAAAAATCTTTCTAAAAAATATGTTTTTTTTCTTTCTTAAGCCGAAAACCATCGGAAAACAATTCTCGTGTAATGACATATTTTTATATATATTTCTCGGTTTTCCTGCCTTTTCACTTTTTATTGAAAAATTTTAAAAATTAAATTTCGGATTGAAGCGATATGTAATTATTATTAACTCATAAACTAACAGACATCTGTTTATATTATAAGTTATCACAGAAGAGACTGTTGCTAGCTTTCATTAGAATGTTAGAAGAGAATCGTGATTTTCATCACATCACCGGCAAGCACATATGTTCATAAAAAGTGATCGATTTTCATTAGAGCTTTTAACTTAGGTTTCTAGTTGGCTAACAAACAAATATAATTTTCTTACTTATTTATTAATGAAAATCCTTAATAAACACGGGGTAATGTGTAGAAAAATTAATAAGAAAGCTATGTTCACCATGGAGCGTATCTTTAATGCTTGTCAGTCAATGTTATGTATATGAAAACGATGTATGGTAACTTAATAGATAGACGAAATTATTTTACATTGTACATTTATTGCAATGACTGAGTGCACTGAAGGTCAGACGGGTATAAGTAAATCAATTCAGAATCTCTCATGTCTCAAGAATGCATATACATCATGGGCTGTTTGAAGAATATTTTTAAGAGTGTTCCAATGACGAGACCAAACTGATATACTCTGCCTTTTAATCGAAAGCTAACATACCCCCGTTTAAAGACTGTACATTCTATGTCTGTATATTCTACACCATATATGGTACGCAAATACTCTTAAGGGAGACGGACTTTATATTATGTCGATCGATTCAAAATCATTTGTTGAATCTTTTTGTCTGTTTGTCTGTTCTTCTGTCAATCTGTCTATCTATCAAAAGGTCGCGAATTTTGACATAATTTTAGGAAATTTGCTACGCTGATGTACTTTGGCCCAAGGATGAATTCTATTACCACAATATTATTGAAACATGCACTTTTCAGTTTATCTCAACAAAAATTGGTGAACAAGAGCATTTCGACATTACAAATTGATGTAAGAAATATGGATCGGATGCGCAAATTTTTCGAATCCTCTCCGTAAAACGGTATAATCTATGAAAAGTAAACTTTAACATTGTAAAGAGGCCTAATTTTTTGAAAATTTTACAACGAAAACAGACTCACAACAGATACTTGACATAAAAATTAATTGTATTAAAATTTGAACAGCCTAGACCTATAAGGGTGCTCATCATCGGTAAGTTTTTCTTAGGTAATAACGTTCTATTTTTAATGCTTTATGATGGAAATAGATGAAGAGAATCAATTTCGATACATTTGAACGAATCTGCGAAAATGGGTTGAAGACGATGAGCACACCAGACGACCATCAACCTGATGAAAGTCACGTCAAACAAATCAAAGATTCGGTGCTCAAAAGCCGTCGACTAACAATTAGGGACCTTGCTGACGCTGTTGGCATTTCAAACAGATAAGTCAGTAACATTTCAAAACATATTTTTGACCCCGAACTGCTCATTTAGCCTCATTTAGTACCGAAAACGCTCAATTTCTTTCAAAAAAAGCGGCGCGTTAAAATCTGTGAAGAGATGATATCTAACTATCAATCGGCCATGAAACGCATTATGGCAAGAGATGAGACTTGGCACCACGCATACGACCTGGAAACAACCAATCAATCGAGCGAATATCGATAGGGTGCCATCTTACACGGGATTGGTTCTTCAAGACCATTTCGCATCATTCCACAACCACCGTATTAACCTGATTTAGTCCCATATGACTTCTGCCTATTTCCTAAATTCAAAAGATCACTCCGGGGGTAACGTTTTAACTCGATTGAAGAGATACAAGCTGAATCGCAGAAAGCTGGGAAGGCCACTCCGGAAATCGATTATAAGAATTGTTTTGAGGATTGGGAAAAATGTTGGTATAAGTGTACAGTATCTGAGGAGAATTACTTACTTTAAAGGCAACGAAATCGATTTGGAACAATGAATAGATTTTATAATTCAAAAATATATCAACTTTTCAATTACTTGGAACGTATTCGTGACACTCTCACTTTTGAGATTTGTCCACAGGATTGATTTAGAACCATTTGAATTTTTAATATTGTTCTTAGTTATTCTTAGTAAATTTCGACAGTAGGAAGATATAACAGCACACTTGTATGGTTAGACGGTGTCACCACGTCACTCTATCCAACAAAAAATGTATTTTATGAAGTTTTTTATACTTTTCCCTGCATATTACAAAGAGAACGTTACGGTTAATATGTACAGTAAGAATATGGGTTGAATTGGAGTGATCGAGAATGCTTTGCTGTTAAAAGTGGTCTCTTTAGGAAAAAGTGGTTGCAGATGGAGTATTTGAAATATTGACAGTCAAGAACCGGTTCCATAATATATTTTATAAATTGCGAGCCGAAATAACAAGTGCTTGAGCCAATTTACGAATCGTTTTCTTGAAGAAATTTATAAGAATAGCGCTCGTTTCGCTTTGCGAAATGCAAAATATAATACGCTCTGCTGAGCTCTTTTAAATTCGTAGCATAATCTTGGAGAATTAGCTTTATTTCGTAGTTTTGTAACGTTTTCATTTCTAATTTGATCTATTAGGCGTGCAGAACCACGCCCATTTTCAAACTTATTTATTAAACTTTATATCTCAATATATGAATGCTGGAGCATTTCACCTGAACATACAGCAGAGCAAGCAAAGACATACAACTGAATATATTCAAAATCAAACTAATTCGAAATAAAAATATTTGATGCGTGATACTTACTGACATATTATTAATGTATATGGCTTAACATGTAACACATGCATAGCAAACTCTCTACGGAAATGCAAAAGATTTGTCCGCCGATCAAGTCGACTAATAATGCTATAAGCCTTTCGGAGTTGCTCGTACGCCGCGTAACGTACTACCGCAACTCATCTTTCTTTAGGCTCGCCGTTCGCATTTGGAACAACGTAACTCCAGTGGTCCCTATCTCCAGATATTTTCCTTTCCTCTTTCTTTCTCCCTCTATTTATAATCATTCGCGACTGCCACCCTCTAGGAGACATCGCCTGAGTGGTCGGGTCTAATAGAAAAAGAAAATGAAAAGTGAAAAATCCCTACTAGCCTTTGGTGCATTTGTTCAAGTTTTACAAGAAAAATGACGATATTCATACTATGCCTCTCTTTCTTGGTTGGAGTATAGTAAATGGATCGTAGTCTAAGCTTAATCGCTTATCGTAGAGAAAAACTTTGAAAACAAAACTTTTCCTATGGAAAAGTAATTTTAAAATGTATGTAAAAATAAATAAAAAATGATCTTGTTGTTGCAAAAGGACTATAGTTGTCATGTATATTATATTTATTTATATAAAAATTTTCTAACAATAATGAAGCAAACGAATAAACAAACAGCAGACGTGTACATGGAAAACTAAAGGGTTTAAATCTTCTTATTATATATGCGACGATGCCTTTCTTTCAGTTTTTATTTTTCTTTTGTTTGTTTTTCTTTCTTTTTTTTGCTATGTTTGCACACCACACAACACGTACAGACATGTGTACAGTAATTTTTATGCTTTGCAAAAATATTTTCAATAGTTTTTCGCACAATCAGAAAATTCTTGTTTCTCCACATGATAGACTAATAATTTATTGAAATTTCGCAGACAGTAAGTAGTTGGCATGTCTGTTACATACGTGTGTGTTTATTTGCTTTTGTAAAATATACTCTTCTGTACATTTTATCTGATCCAAACCGCAAATAATGTCAAATAATGTTATGTTGTCGTACACAGAAATCAAAAGATTCTTGCCGACATTTTGATAGGCGAAGAAAAAGATCTACTTTCGCTACCTAATAATAATATATACTTATAATGTATACTTATGGAATTGAGTGAGCGTAGTAAGAGCGAAGGAGAGAAGGAGATATCAAGCAAATATATGAAAATCGCTCAATATTTTCTTATTAATGGCATGACTATGATTTTATGTATATATGCATATAGCGTAAGTAAATAAAGACAAGCAAGAATGCCGTAGTCTGACAAAGCCGATCTTTAGATATCCTACACCACTTCACTCATTTTCTAAATAATACACCAAAAATTATACATTATTAAAATTTATGTACATGCATAATTATGCAATGTACAATTTTTGTGAAAGCCCTTCTATTGGAAAATTGAAATATTGAAAACGTCAATCGACAATAATCATCATAAAATATTATATATTACTATTTATTTATACTATATATTCTTGATCATCTTTAAATTCTGAATTGGTTTAAGCATGCCCGTCTATCCATCTCTCCGTCTGCGTAATGTCTGTGGTAAGCATTCTCCTTGGCCGTAAAAACGAAGCTGTTCACTTCAAATTAGGTAGAAATATTGGAAGTTCTTGTACGCAGACTGGTATTGAAAACGGGCAAAATCGGCCGAAGAACCCGATTACAGTGCTCCGTAAAGTGAGGAGCCTCTGTCAAAATGAATAAAAACTTGGTTTTTTGTTTATTCCGCGCGAACTACAGCAAATAAATCCACAACAATTTAAATGATGGTATAAGCAATCTTGGATTACTTCTACAAAAATGGAAAAAAGTGACCATGCCCTCTCAATTTTATAGTGTGTCACAATTTAATTTTTTTTCAAAAGCTTTATAACGCAGCGAAACAATCTTCAAAAACCCCAAACAGGCTTCTGAAAGCCGACTTGCGTCTTTGCAGAAACAAAGGAAGAGAACAAATTAATTAATTATTCATTTGCTTGTAATGTTGCATTGGTTATGTAACTTATGCTTGTTCGCGTTGAGATCGGGTTTAAACTTGAACTAACTACAACGAAAACAACCAATCTGAAGTTAAATGTGTGCTTCTATTAAACAACAAACAGATTGACAGAAAGGCAGAGAGAGACTTGGCTAAATTGGCTCCGTTATTCATAACAATTGCAATTACATACATATATACTTCATTGCGTCTCCAATTCTATACATTACAAGCATTCGGCAAATGTAATAAAATTCCCGATGGTGGACTTTTTTTTTTGACTAACTGTTCTTGCAAATAGCGCGCTATTGGGATTTTCCATTAAGTCGTTAACTATGGCAGGCTTTTTGATAATTTTTATTATACAGCTACCAAAATAGATGGGGAGAGAATCGCTTCTCTATACGTTATAAAGCTAGGTAAACTTTAGCGCAAAATTAGTAATAGAGATTTTGGTTGCCAGGCGAAAGGAAACATTTATCTAAAAAGCAAACAATCCAGTCAACGTTAAATGAAAATGTTCACGCATATACCGAATGTGAAGAAAACCAAAACACAATTGACGTCAGTATTAATTTTTTGACAGGGACAATAAACGAACTAAAGACAAAAGGAGAAGTAAGAAGTAAGAGTTGTATTTATTATGAAAACAACTGGAGATTAAATTGCCTCCGTACGCAAACAGAGGGCGAGGTGCAGAGAAAATCCTTTAATACGACATGAGAATTTTAAGCATTTTAAACTTGTTGGAATAAATAGGGTAAAGAAATAATAGCAATAAAATAATAATAATGATAATAATAATATCGAAACAGATCAAGTAGGCTCAGCATATAGATTATATTGATGAATTGTGTGTGGCCTAAAGGCGGTTTTCAACTTGAGTGATTTCTCATCTAATCCCCATGTAAATGTATTCGATATGGTGTGATTGGAAAATAATTTGTATCTTTTTCATTACAGTTTGTTGATGCGCTGTAAACGCGCATTTTTCAACAAAAATTGCCTTTTCAATTAAAGCACTTCAGAGTAGTAATGATTTCCTTTTTCGAAAATTGCATCAGAAAAACATAGATAAATGCATGGAAATACGTGTATACATACATGCAAACTTGTATAGATATTTAAATAGGGTGTACCAAAATGTTTGAGTTAAGTAAGCACAGAGTTTTTTTTTTCAGTTTTTAGGTTAATCTTTTTATTGCATCGTAATGTACATAGGATGGGATTATGTGTGGAATAAAACAAATCGGACAAGTGGCCTCTGTGACTTCGCTGACTCTTTTATCGAAATTCTGATGGCCGAAACGTGAGAGTACACGACCAGGAATGTCTCATACTGTAATTGAATTGTTTCATGGGATGTATAGCATGTGCCACTGTCCTGTGGAAAACATATGTCGTTCGCGCGAATATCATCCAATTTAGGCAGAAAGAATTGCGTTATCACAGCGCGATATCGAGCACCAGTAACACTCACTGCTTGACCAACCTCATTTTCGAGGAAGTATGAGCAAACTTTTATTATTTTTGAAATATTGTTCAACAATGAAAACGCGTTGCTCTATATCTCTCTGCAAGGCTCCATTTTTACTAACCCGAAACCGTCAGATGTCAACTGCTTTCTTATCCGCATAAATGGCGGCAGATTCTAACCTTACGTAAATTTTGGGACACCATACATGAACGAGGTGTGTTCCAAAAAAAGGTGAATTTTTATTTTTCGTATATGAACGTACAATGTAATGTAATACACGTGCGTATTTTCTCATCTATGTTGACACTTAAACAATTGCCATTTAATAAATTGTTGGGAAGACGACTTCTTGAATGTAGGAGGAGTTTTCTGCTTTCGTGCTAGTTATCAAGTGAAATATTTGTTCGTAGACGAGTTGGAATACATGAAATGCCCAATTTTTATTTATATACATATGTAAATTAAATCTATAAAACTGAATGTTGGTTGCTGTTGCTACACTAGAATACAATACAAGACGATGAAAGCGAAGAAATGGCGAGCAACGAACATGATGCATGGTCACAAACTTTCATTTAGTTATGCAACTAAACTACTTCTTTACCCGTCACCGATGGATCAGGGGTATATTCATTTTGTGAAAACGTTCGTGACACTCAAACAATCCCATAAAGTATTCGTATTCTTGATTAGTCAGTAGGTCGCACTCGTCTATCCGGTGTCCGTCTGTTTAATGTCCATAGTAAATATTCCTCCGGTAAGCTGTTAATTTCAACTTTGGCGAAACCTTTGAAAGTTCTTGCAAGCAAGTCGATGTCGAAAATGTGTCAGATCGGTAAAGGAGCTCAACAGCTCGAAAAAAAAAAATGATTTCATTGTCTTGCTCATTAATTATAGGTACAATAGATAGAGCTATAAAAATTTGAAAAAAGCAGTGCATAGAAAAGATTCGACCATAGCCGAATATAATTTTCTTATTTGTTTATTTCGCTACTCTACGCTTTCTATCTTTTAAGTGGCCTTAAGTTTTCAACACGATTTATAGGCGGTTTGTGTGATATGAATATAGAGAGATTTTTGCATACCTCTCAAAAGGAAACTTTTCAACCAACAATTGGCTTTTATACAGCGTTTGCTTTTTGAACAAAAATAGTATTGCAACGAAATCAACAAAAAAAAAAAAATTAAAAACGGCATGAAAACATATGCTATGCATTGTTGTACGGGAAGGTAACTAAAGACAAAAGTGTAGATTGCATAAAAAAGAGCGAGAAAAGAAGATGAATTATCACCGACATGAACGAAATGTTATTCTTAGTTTAATTCTTCTCTATTACGATAACAAAACCTTTATTGTAACTGCCATTTTATAAAAATTGTAATAAGTGCGACTGGGCTTATTATTTATGTAAATGTCTATATATATATATATATGTTTATATAAACAATTGATCTCTTTTCAGGTTGTTTTAACACCAACCCTCTCAAAGAAAACTTTTTACATTATTTAGATTTCTTAATCGAAGCGAAATGCAAAATATCCCAATTAAATAATAATATGCTGCGCTGCCTCTTCGGGCCTCGCAAATGTCGTGTTTGACCCTGTGCCAATCTAAAGAGAACTCTTAACGTTAACATTAATGTGCAAAATTGAACGCAAAGTGAATGAAAATTATATTCGCCGGTTAGTTTGAAAAAAAAATATTAGGAAATATTAATACTCTGTAATATCGGATGGATATGACCGAGCTTTTCCATTTCCGTGGGCTTCGTAGTCTCTTTTTATACCTTTGTAGATATGTTTTTCGCTTTCGAAAACAGATGTCTTCTCATTTTATGTTATATTGGAGACGTGTTCTTCGAACGATTTTCGATCCATTTTCAATACTAAGTTGTGTGCATGCACTTTTAATGTTTTTACCAAATTTAAACTTGATACCGTAGACAGGAGTTACCTCTGGTTACCTTATGGGTGTTACAAATAATTTGATGAAATGCTTATATCTTCATATTTCGATGTTGATTATAAAAAATGCACCGCAACTGTACTACTCTAACTTTTATTTATAATCAGAAATTTGTTATCAAAAATTAAAATTAATGCTAAAAACCATTGATCCAAAGAGAAATGAAATTCAGAATAAAAATAGGAGTACGTCGACATAAACAACGTATCTCCCTTAAAGATTATATTGAAATAAACCGCCCAACAAACTTTAGTATACCTTTCCAGTTAACTAATAAAACCTTGTATCAATTTTCTGCAGTGAAATGCGTTTTCGTCTTTTGCAAAGTAGTAATCAAATATAAAATATATATATATTTCCGATAAGCATGTCGGTCTCCTTGCGTCTTTTCTGCGCGCAGAACTTTTGACAGAAGCGCTTCTGTGCTGTACACTTATAGCAAACGTTAGGCATACAAATTGCGCGTCGAGGTAAACCTCGTGCTCCATTTTTTCGATAATCTAACTTTACTCGCTTGAAGTTAGCCCACTGCACGTAGCCCACTGCACGTGCGCTATCTTCAAAGAATAACAAAATGATGAAAAAAAGCTAAACAAAAATGGAAAACAGAAACATAAATAAAAAAAAAGTCATACTTGAGGTTACAAAAAATTAAAAAAGAAATTTATTCTTGCTATTTACTTATATTACCTGTACGGTGTATGCACACCCTCGTAATGAAACGTTATAATGCATAAAGTGTATTATAAAAAAATGTAAAAGACGCTAAAAGACGCCTTCCGAAAAACCAAATTTTTTTATTCGGTCCAGGATTTATCATGCATATATACACTCTCAAACACATACGAAGAATACAAAATTAATTGTAAGGGTAAGGAGGGAGGTTCTTGAAACTCTATCAAAAATCTTCATTTGAGTAAATTCCATAAAATTTTGTATAACTGATTTAGTATGTTGTGTGTATGGGGAGGACATATTTGGGGCGATTTTGGCGGCGATAAAAAAGGGCTTTAGTAATAAGGTTAGGTTTTACTGATAGGTTTTACTATACTAACTGTAACTGTGCATCAAAGACAGCACCAATAACTTCGTTTTTTCGGTCTTGTGATCGTAATTACAGGCTTAATTTGTTTTCTATGTGCTTGCTTCCTAATACTTTTTTTTATTTTAATACTCATTTTATTTGTTTTTGTTTTTTGCACTTCGCGATAAACCGTAAACCGTAGCGAAAGCATTTTTCGCAATGAAACGACTCTTAAAAGATATGTGCTATCCTCACTTTGGTCTACTTTTTACTCTTTGCATGTTTGCGAAATAAAATGAATGCTTTTATATTAATATTTAAAATCTTTCGATTAGATTATCATTTTTCAATTTCTCTTAATCTCAATATTTAAGATGAAATGCCGCTTAATTTAGTTATAAATTCAGTGCCGATTGTCAAAATGTAAAAGCTTCTTGACAACCTAACAGCAACAGTTGCACAGTAATTTTAACTTTATTGAAAGCACTTGGAAACTGAACTAAAATGTGTATGTAGCACTGGAACCTCTTAATTAAAGAGAAAATATTCTACTTTGTTCAAAATATCATATGCAATGTAGACAATGTAGACAATGCTGTAACAAAGATTTAACTGAAGAGAGAAGCTATTAGAAAAAATGTAAAATTAAAGGTCAAGCTGGAACAGTGCTGGCCAAATATTGAAAATAAAAATAGGGAAAATCTTTAAAAATGTATATACAAATAAACAAAAGAAAACGGAAAGGAAACGTTCAACATATTAACGAAACGTAAGGCGATTATGACATTCAAAAGAGTGGTTTGACATCATTGGCGTGCATTAATTATATTAAGGGATGACATAATGGAGAATAGGATAGGAGATTGCTATTATATAGGCGTTAACTGGTTGCCTAGGACGACACTCGATCTAATGGCAATTTCATCAGATTGGGATCAATTGAAAAGCACTGTTAAGTGTCTGTTTTGAACGTGCAAAGTTATCAGTTTGCGTACCAATAATTTACAGTTAATTCTATTCTACTTAACTCCACTCCACTTAAATCGGTGTACATTATTTGGGCCCGTAAACCTTTGAAAAAGGTCTTGTGAGTGCATAAGACATGAATTTAAACATGCTGTTAGCACTTGAGTTGGTTGTCAGAAAAGCCTGCTGATAAGAAGTTCGAGTATAAATTATACGACAAATTCAAATGCTTTCAAATAATTCGGGAGTTTCAATAAATTTGGCTGCGCCTCGTAGTATTTTATTCCAATAAATATATTTTTTTACTGAAACAATTCTTAAGCAAACACTTTATTTGTACCCATCATTGAAGGATGACAGATATATTCATCTTGTAACGTTTGCATCGCCCAGAAAGAAACATCGAAGACACCACAAAGTATATATATTTTTGATCAGTATCATGTCGGTTCGTCTGTCCGTCTGAACATCTGTTCGCCTGTATAGTATCTGTGGTAAAAATTCTCTTGGCCGCAAAATTGAAGCAATCAACTTCAAATTTGGCCGAAACAGAGAAAGTTCTTGCACGCAGTTTGGTATTGGAAAATTTGGAAAATGGGCCAAATTGGTCGATGGACACGCACACAGCACCACGTAAACTGAGAACATCTCTGTTTTTCAAAGGAAATGAAAAATTGGTTTTTTGCTCATTACTCATAAACTATAGCAAATAAATGTACAAACATTTAAACGCATATTCTGTGGGCGATGCTGTAGCATTCGTGTACAAAAATGGAAAAGATTGACCGACTCTACTCAATATTATAGTTCATAGTTAAAATTCTCATTTAGAAATAATATTAGAAATTTCAATTCGAAAGTTTGCCTTTCATAGGTATATTGACATAGAAGGGGATTTCAAACATCGGCTCATCCGACCTCACTTACCTATTCAGAATTTTTTCGAGCAATTTTAAAAATTTCCATTTTTTTTCATAAAGTCTGGCGAGTGATCGTAAAAATGGTCCGATGAGGCTAATTCTCGGACCAAAAGACGTCAATATACCAAATTTGGTTAAAAGACTTTAAAAATTGTGACCTGCCTGTTCAACACACGAATACATGAGCAGGCGTCTGATGGACAGACAAACAGGGTTAAATCGATTCAGAAAATTATTTTGAATCGAGCGATATAATAAAAGGTCCCTTTTTCTTAAGTACTTCTGGGTATTGCTTACATCCGAAAAAAGTTAATATACTCTGTGCCGCGAGTGGGGTAGAGTAGAACCACTCTCCCTTCAAACCAATTTTTTGAGATGAGAGTAGATAATAACCGCACATTAATTGGAGGAATTTGGTGTTTAACAAAGGATTTTCCATACCGAAGCATTATATTGTACCCATCACCGCTACCCTAAAAGAGACAGAGGAAGCAAAGGCACAAAATTTTCTATATAAGGAGTTTTGCTCTGTAATATGGAGTGGGCGCAGTTGATTTCTTCTATTTTCGAAATAAAAGTTTTTATCGAATAGGCATGTGGGCATTGTAGGCATGTCCTTTGAAAAATTTAGGTCAATTCCAAATTCTTTTGCAAATTTGTAGGCGATATCTTCACTTTCGCTAAGGGAAGAATGTTTACCACGAATACTACAAACTTACGCAAAACAGACAGATTTACAGACAAATAGACAGATATGTTTAGGTGCATTCCAAATTTGAAACTGGCCAAGAATTCATATAGTTTATAGGGTTTTTGAAGCTTGTTTCTGCACCTTATAAAGGCATTGAAAAGACAATTACATTTTTATATACCATAATTCTGGGTGGGCGTGATAAATTTTGTCTATTTTTGTAAACAAATGCTACACCATCGCCCATAGAAGATGCGTTCAAATTTTTATTCATTTATTTGTCATAGCTATCCGCTGTTTGTGACAAATGTGAAGGGGGTAAGTCCATTTTTGCGACCAGGAGAATGTTTGGAACAGACATTAGACAGACGGGCCGACGGACATGCTTAAGCCAATTTAGAATTTGATGGTGATCAAGAATATATATACTTTGTGGTATCTCTGATGCTTCGTTGTGGGCGTTGCAAACGTTTTGACAAAATGAATATATCCCTTATCCTTCAGTGATGGGTATAATAATAATAATATAAATAAGAGAGCGAAATTAAAGAATTTTTAAATTTATGCAATCAACAATGAAATATAGAAAACGTGTTTGTATATAATACATGAAAACATACCAACGCATCTGCATTATTGTTCGTTTTGTGTTAACTTACACTAGCAAATGCTGATTATGTACTCAAAGACATATCCGTTTATATAGAAATAAAATATAAATATATTTTGTGCATGGTTTTCCACTTTCGCAAGTTGTTGCTATTACTTATGGTATCGCTCTGTACATACGAGAAAGAACGGTTTATGCCATAAACAATAAAAAACATCCATAGATTATGCACCGTACGCCAATGTATATGTGCGTGTGCGCGCGCGTGTGTGCGTTTGTGTGAATTTATCAAAACTAAAAGAGGAAGCCAAAGAAGAAGGAAAAATAGGCAAAAAAGAAAGAAAAAACCTTTACGGAGAAGAAGGCAACATGGAAAACTCAAAAAATGATAATCGAAAGAAAAAGATAATGCGTAAATAATGACGATGCAATAATGATGGGAGTAGCAAGACTTCGATGCAAATGTCATAAATTGTGTGACTCTCTTTGCGTCCTTGCCAAGTTATGGTATCAGGCTTTTCTCACTTATTTGTCCTTTCCTATTTGTGTTACTTTCTTTTCAACTCACTCTTATTTTGTGTCTTGTAATCTAGACACAGCAAAGGAATCCAGAGGTACATATATTTTTTAACAATTAAAGATGATATTGTGACTATCAGGTAATTGAAATGGAAAAATATGCAAGCTTGGAATTCGCAGTCTGTTCGTTGCAATGACAAAATCAAATTTATAATAAAAAAAAACAATACATGTTTGATGTAAATCACATCAGGCCGCTGTAGTATTTTCCACTTTTCTTTCCTATTAGCGCTTCTTCTACTGAACCATTGTCGCTCGTATGTACTGTGTTGAGTTCAACGATGCCATAGTTATGTCAAAAATTGTATCACTTGATCTCCTTTTGGGGAAAATAAGAATGGAATCCTATTTCCTCGATTTCATCTACGAGCGGATCTCTTTAATGTTCTACATGTTTTGTTCAAAAGACCATTTCCCACATATGCTTCGAAATCTATTTTGCGTAAGGAATAGCAACAGCGAGTTGCTACTTTTGGCCGCAAAAACTATGGCTTCCAATTTATCAAAAAATGCTGGAAGCTCTTGCATAAAGTTTGATATTGAAAATAAACTAAACCAGTAAAAGGATACGCCAACATCACAACATGTACATGAGTAGCCGAGTAGGTAAGAATCGCGCCTACCAAGCCATTGTTCGCGCATTCAAATCTCAAGTGCGGTAGAGTTTACTTTTGGCGTAATCTACTTACCCATTACGCATACACCCACTAAGCTGCGGCCATCTACCTACCGAAAATGCATTTTTTTTGTACCCTACACCACTTGGGTATACAGGATATATTAAGCTTGCGCAGACTTACGCACCACGCAGAAATGCTTAAGATAGACCCACTTTTTATTATACCAATCGGTTCAGAATACTTTTCTAAATCGATTTAAGCCTGTCTGTTCGTCTGTCCGTCACAGTCTGTTCATGAAAATTTGTGTTCAAGGTACCACAATTCTTGAGATGGTTTGATGACATTTATTACACTGACGTGTTTTGACCCAAGGACGAACGCTATTGAAAAAGGTTGAAAAAATTCCGATGTTGAAAATTTGTCAACAAAAGTCGCGAAGTAACAGTATTTCGGAATTCTAAATTGGTGTGAAAACTTTGGACCGGCTGTGGCTAATTTTGATTTCGCTCTTATATAACGAAAACTTAAGTTCATATGAGAGAAAGGTATAATTTTCAATGCTTCATGATAAAAATTGATCATAATAGTAATTTAAGATAAAAAAATTAACTGTATTAAATTTGGACCATCTCGAACTATTTGTTGACTCTTACAATGTATAAGGATTTTCTCAAAAATTTGTCCTTTATATGGCAGAAAGGTCGAAGTTTTAGTGTGTGGTGATGGAAATTGACTCAAAATAGTAATTTCATACAAAAATGAACTCTCCAAATTTTGGACCATCTATGCCTATTTTTGGATCCTGCCCTATGCAAGCATTAAACTTGTACTACATAAGGTTGCGTTTTGCTCCTGATTCCCCATAAATACGCACTTGAAAAATATCCCTTTATATAGGAACAAGATGTAATTATTGTGTTCTGTGTAAGAACTGTGTTAGACAATGTTGTTTAGGGTATTTGAGAGTCGACCTTGCCCGACTATAATGTTCTTACTTTTCGTTTTTTTTTAAGCAATAGATATAGAAGATTCGGCTATAGCTGAATATAATTTCCTCAACGGCTTAAGTATCTATGAAGAGTCACCTCTTACACAATCTGTGATGTGGCTTTGTATGTTCAATTTTACCAAAATTACGAGACTAAAGGCGTTTATTAAGAATTCTATACCACCATATATGTACTTTTCTCACTAATGCAACAGTCAATCAAATGTAAGCAACGTTACGCAAGTTTACATTTGTTCGTTAAATCTGCAGCTCAAATTTCCATGTGTTATAAATAAAATGGGTAGATATTCTGGCAAATGGCAAGTATTACCTGTGGCACACGGGGCAGAGGCACATGTTTATATCATTTTGTTAGTGTATATAACAATGCTTTTATATATATTTTGTGGTAATGTATACATGCACGTATTGTGGCGTTTATTGCTATTGTCATCTGTACATGTTAACGTTTGTCATCTATACATGGTATTAATGTCAGTACCACGCTGTGATTGAGTATTTTCCCTGCTTTTCTCCTGCTTTTTTTGTTATCAATGAAGGCATAATTATGATAATAGTGATAATGATTATTGCCCTATGCAGACATTTTGTGCTGAGCAATTTGTCATCATTAAATGTTAAAGAAATGCAACAAATTGTATATGAAATGTTGCAAATAAGAGATCGATCTTCAAGATGAGCTTGTATTATATAATTCAAAGTATTTTAAAATTATTTAATTAATAATTTCTCTCTCTCTCTCTCTCTCTCTCTTGGTAACGCTTACGAAACTGAATTTAATAACAAGTTGGCGCCAATTTTTTTGACCATCGGTGAATTGTTTAACATATCTGCTCTTTCCCGCATAGAATGGAAACAATAAAAAAAAAGACTATAAAGTAATGTCCTCCGACGTAAACGATTGTGGTTGAAATTTTTAAATTTATTGCAATTAATGTCCTTGCCGGAAAAGGGTAAACAGAAATAAATAAATACTTCAGTGACTGATATAAGTACGTCACTTCGAATGGAGTTTTTTTTCAAGGTGTGTTATGTCACATCAAATAAATTTCAAAAAATGTTTTCTATTTTTCTCAATTCTCCGTTATTTTTTTACATACAACACAGCGCAAAACTTCGCGATTAAATGCCATTAGTTGTTTAATAAAACCAATTTTGCGATCGATATCGGTTTAGAACACACTGGGACTTAACTCATTAAATGGGATTTTGCGCAATAAGTCCACAATATGAATCTGAATGGCGTACCTGAGTCCGCATATTTACGATCCAAAGCAAACATAAATATTCAACAGCGCTTGTCAAAGTATTTTCGAATACTTAACATAAATCGAAGCAGAAAAAATGATGTTCTCCGAAGATTGTGGAGGCAATGTAATGAGAACTATAACTTGATTGACTTCGGCACGTGAGCGCTTCTGTTAGGAAGTCGAAGATTATTAAAATCATGAACGCTCTGTAGTGTGTAGTAAGTGTACGTTTTTGTTGCTGATCGGCCGAACCATGATATATACTAATAATTGAGAGCCCATTTCGATGCTGTAAGATGGTGGTCGAAAGGGCGCGAAATGTGCGAAAAAGGTCTGTATTTTTTGTAAACGATCAAAATATTAGATGTTTGCATTAATTTTGATAGGCGACTTCTACAGGTGAAAATTGTAAAGAATTGGGAAATACGATTGGGAATAACGATTAAATACGATGGACGATTTAGACCTTCTTCTACCTAAACTAACAGTTTTCAATTTAACATTATTGACATGTTCAGTGTACGTCGACCCTAATCATGAAGAGCTCAAAATTGCATTTTCGAGCGTGATTACTTTTTTTGTTTAATTTGTAGAAGTCTGCTGCCGAAGCCCATCAAACACGTTCAGAAGCTTACGGTAATGCTGTACCATCATATCCCAATTGTCAGTTTTGTTTTCAACGGTTTAAAAAAGTGTGATTACGATGTCAATGACAAAAAAGTGTGTGGAGGACCAAAAACGCTCAAAAACAATGAATTGCACGACCTATTGGTCGAAAACCCATCTCAAACTCTCAAACAACTTGCAAACAGCTTAGCAATTAATTAATCAGTAGCATGCGATGAGAACGATCCAAAAGGAGGAAAAATGGCTACCTTGCAAATTGACTGAAAATGTCGTTTTGGCCGCTTATTAGAGTTGCTCAGGGATATATTGTTGCATTGTTGCTCGAATGGGAAGTACCCCGCAATGAATGCAAGCACATAATACATTGCAACTTCAAAGTGCGCCCGGTATAACTAAAGAACTCAATTTATTATTTTTAAGCAGTTGCAAGTAGTCGCCAATATTATCTTTCTTTTTTCTTATATTATCAACTACTACGACCACAACAACAAGAACCTCTCTAATTTGTAGCTAAAATGTACTTAGAAATAAATATTATATAGAATTAGAAAATTGTTGACCAATGAGCGGAACTTTGTGGTGAAGTGTCATTCTTCTGTAAGTTAAGAAATTTCAATGGCATGACACAAAATGAGATTTTTTTCTTATTTAATTCTTGCTTTCGCTGAATAGAAAAAAAAAAAGGATTATTACTGCACGTCCTTCTTTATTCCGCTATTAACTCTAGCTTTTTGTTTTTCAATTATTTATTTATTCAATTCTTATTTTTGTTTTCTTAACAATTCGCAAATGTTGTGGTTGTTCTCAACTTTTCTTACATGTATAGATTGTTAGCAACATTAACGTTCGCCGATAATAAATTTCTGTACAACAATTTTTTCCACTCTATTTATGATCATAAAAACTTATGGATGGTTACGGCTTCAAAAATAGTAGAATAGTAAAAATTGTTGATTTAACATAACAAAGACAAATAAATAGATACATAGCAATATTTTATTAAGCCTATAAGACACTTCGCTGTAATATTGTGTGGAGGAAACTGAAGGCTATACTTTAAGATAAAAAAACGAGCAAGTGTATTATAGTCGCGCAAGGCCGACAATAAAATATCCTACATCACTTCACCTAATGCAGTTACTCAATCGTTGTGGCAATAATAAACTAAACGTTACACAATATTTTCATTCAAAGGCATACTTTTGAATGAAGCTCGCATATTAGAGGAATCCTTATATTACCCAAAAAATAGACCTACGTGGTCCACATTCAGTATGGTTGATTTCCTTGTCAATTTACTTTTCATCATAAAACGATTTAGTTTTCGTAGGAACGGTTATATGGCAGGGTTCTCAAAAAATTACTTAGGGAAGTAGCCGAAAAAAGTGGACTGATACGAACCATTTTTAATAATATTCGTCCTTGGGTCAACACAAGTCAGTGTACTAAACTTCATCAAAATATCTTCCAAATTGCGACCTGCAGTTTTAGCATAAATTTACATGGACAGACATGAAACGGACAGACAGGCTCAGGCAGAATCGTTTTCCGAATCGATCGCTAAAATAAAAGTCCTCCTGTGATGTAGGGTATAATAAAAATAAATAAATATAAAAAAAATGTTCGTATTACAAAACTTTCAAAGTCAATAATAAAAGCCTATGCAATAAAATTTGAACAAAAAACTCGAAAAGCTTAAAAAAATGTAACCTAATGGGAAAATCTGAAGCAAGTAAAAAACCGTGTTTACTTGAATGGTGAGTAGAAACTTCAAGCATGTTGATGTTTAAGCCAATCCTGCTTAAGGCAACCCAACTTGAGGGCCTTTTTCAATGATTGGTTTCTTTATTTTTATGCACCCTGGATATTTTTGTGTTCGGATTCAATCGTTTCGTTCGTTTGGCCTGATACTGAATGATGCAAGTAGACAGAAGATGTGTGGTAATAACGCGAAATTGCGTCAGAAAACAAAAATCTTATATTTATGCTATTAAATGATTAAGATTTTTTTTATTAAAATAATATAAATTTACTAAAAACAAGTGAAAACATTGCAGTCAGGCTATTAAATACCCTACGTCCTACAATATCTAACAACATTTTTATTTTTGCCATAGAACAAAAAAATTATACTCTGTTTTTACTTTTAATTGTGCAACGAAGTTATTAACACAAGGCATTTATTTCAGGAATGCAATCATCATCTGCAAAATATTATTATAAGCAAAAAATGAAATGAAAAGTTTGAAACGAAGAAAGAGCAAAGCGGAAACTTAACTTTCACAGCAAAGAACACAAGTAGGGATGTGCAACATGATGGATAGCATAACGTAAGATAAAGCGAAGCATCAGCTAAAGTTTAAGGTAAGATTTCGTTATTTTTCTTATGGCATAGAAATGTCAAACGCAGCTTCGTCTTCTAGACTGTTTCTCTTTTATGGAAAAATGGAAACAAGTAACAGAAACTGTCTCAAAAAGGTTAAAAGCAACCAAACCCTTAAACTGTTGTTTTTACTGCCACGAAAAAAGAGAAAAGTATCCATGTTTTTGATTAATTTGTCGTATTCTTTGATTATCCACTGGTACGGGGAAGGAGATAAATTGTTTCCCTTCCCTTTGTACATTTTTGTAGAAAATTGATTTAAAAAAATCTATTTCATTTAAGATAAAAAAGTACATTCCGCTGTAGCCGAATCTTATGCATATCCACTATTTTTTCGTAAAAAAAACCAAATGACTTTCAATCCTTTATAAAATTACGTAAACTTTTTCGTTTTTGTTCATGAACTGTAGGATTTTACATAAGAATATGCACAAAAATTTGCATACCCTACATCACTTGTGGTATGGGGTATAATAAGTTTTCCCGAACGTGTGTGACAGCGAGAATGGCTTTAGATAGACCCAGCTTTCATTATACAAATCGATTCAAGATCATTCTCTCTGATCATTCTTTAAATCGATAGGAGCTCGTCTGATGTCAACATCCAGGTTGCAATTTTTGGGATATTTTGATGAAATTTGGTATACTGAACTGATTTGAACGCTATTACAATGGTTGGGACCGTTCTCCTTCTTCGACCACTCTCCATTTAACGCCTTATTTTGGAAAGTTAGAAAACTGCCATTTTCGAAAATTTCTTGACAAAACTCGCTGTGTAATAGTATTTCCACATTCTAAATCGGACTTCAAATCGGACTAAATCGGAGAAATCAACTACACCGACTTTGGGCCACGTAGGTCTATTTTTTGGTAACACCACATATTACGATTCACAAAACCCTTATATGCCAAAAAAGCGCGATTTTTAATGCTCTATAATGAAAACTTTTTTATAAGAGTAATTTGACATAAATATTAAATGGACTAAATTTGAACCACACAGGTCTATTTCTTGGACCACACTGCATATTTCTCATTAATATTTTATTATATTTGAAAATTAGCATAGTAGAAATTTAGCAAAAAAACAAATGAAAATATTATAGTCGGGCTAGGTCGACTATTAAATATCTTACACCGCATTGGCTAACACAATTCTTATTTTTGCCAAGCAACACAAAACTTATACCCAATTTTAATAGCAACTTACTATTATGGGACTGTATATTAAAAATTAGACCCCCTTGCAAATAAAGGCTTACTTCCCGTAAGAATGGTTGTCCCTAAGAAGTTAAAACATTGAGGCCCGTATTCAAAATTCAGCACAATTAATTTTTATATCAAATTACTATTATGGGTCAACTTTCATCACAACATAATAACACTTAGACTTATCTGCCTTAAAAAACAAAAATTGTCGTGAAAACTCTTATATACGGTAGGATACAAAAATGGGCGTACGTCGTCCAAATTTTGTACAGCAAATTTTTTTATCTCGAATTATTATTATGGATTAAGCTTGATTTTAACGTATTAAAATTTAGACTTTTCTGCCCCATAAAGGATAAATTTTCGTGAAAATCCTTACGTAGGGCAACAGTCAAAAGATCGGCCGAGATGGTCTAAATTTGGAAAGTTTATTTTTTTTATCTTAAGTTACTATTATGATCTGATTTTTGTCATAAAGCATTGAAAATTATATCTTTTTGTCATATAAACTTCAGTTTTCGTTATATGAGAAATCTGTTGAGAAATTTTGAAAATCGCAATTTTCAAAAAAAAAAAAAAATGGAAGTCGAAAAAATGGATCGATACACTTGGCATACATTGGCATACATTGCAAGCCTAAATCTTCGCTTTCAGACAGAACTAAATATAAAGAGGAGAGGAGGAATGAAGGCTTCTCTTAATGCAATGTAACTGCAGGCACTCATAAAACTTTACACTCAATTTTAAGAAGACTTGTCGATTTTATATCGTGACCATTACTCATAAAATATATATAATAATACATATATATATAATATTTATATAAAAGGTATATGTATATAAAATGTACGGTAATGAACATATTCCTAAGGAATATTTTTCTATACACTATGCTCTATATCCTAATCCATAAAACTTGGGTCGCATCCTCCCTTCCGTGGTAGTGAACATCCTACAAAGTACTTTGGCACAAAATTTTTGGAAAGTTGGATTTTTGTTTACTTACATGCCAAAAGGACAATATCGCAAATATACTCGTAGGCCGGTATCTTATTTGGCAATTGAAACATAAACTACCATCTCCTGGCGAAATATGTGAGAATTTGTCCAAAAACCTAATATTGTTTGAGACGATATGAAAGTGCTTGAAAGTGCGCTCCCAGATATCACAAGAAGGTTGGGTTCTACAACTAAACCTAAAAACATCGGGTAATCTCGGGTTTAAGAACGTAGATATAAAAATTAAAACTTGTCAATGGGTTGCAATGTTTTTCTAGAAATTATTTAAACTAATTTTTGCATTACTTTCTACAATAGATGTTGAGATGTTTTAGAGTTTTCTGGATTTTTTAAAAGTCATTGAGAGTACATTTTTTATAGAAAAGTCATTAGAGCTACTACTTATTGACTATTGTGTTATAAAATTTGACTAATAGTTTAAGTGCCGTCCGCCTTGCTTTGGAAAGCAGATTAATATCAAATCTGAAATAGCTCTTGGGAGGCATTCATTCTGAATACATTTATAAAACTAAATTAAAGTTAAGAAGTTGATGAGACAAAAATTTTAATTTTCAATATTTCATGATGAAAATGCGATCATAGTGGTAATCCTGAAAATGATTCTGAATCGATCGGTATAATAATACCGATTACGTCTATCTTAAACCCCTCTGAGTGTCACATACGTCCGCACAAGCTTAATACACCGCACTGTACCACAAATGGTATGGGATAGACAAATGACAACTGTTCCATTCATCCATTGCGAATAATTTATAATTTTTTCGATAATTTCCTAGTTTTACGGTATAGTAATTTATGGTACGGTATAGTAATTACGGCCATTAAATTATTGAAGTCAATTATAAGACTTCGAAACTTTTCGTTTACATTTACAATTTTCTAAACACATCAAGAAATCTATCTACAAATGTAAAAAGATTATAATAGCATATACAAGATATCTTTGCTTAAATATGTATATATACAGTTTATATTATTGACGATTCATTTTACGATATACCCAGCAGCGAAGAATTTATTTGTACTTTGTTTAAGTATTTAAGAGTTTAACATTAAGTACACTTTAACGATGTTTCATACAAAAATTAGTTATCCATATTTCTTTAATTTTTTAATTTTCAACTTTTATTTAATATGTTTTTCTATTTTAACCGAAATTCTCTTGCGCTTAACACATAAAATGAAAACGTCTTGTACAACGGTACGAGTACTACTGATACATCAATATCTCTTGTTCATATATTTAAGTTTTAGTTCCTAAAGCATATCGTGTGTATATATTCATATATATATATATATATATATATATATGAATTTTAAGACAATGTTTGATTATAACCAACAAGTTGTCGTGTCAATATAGTTGGAGGTGGTGTCATCATATCTACAATAAGCTGAAGTCATACTCAAAGAACAATATTTGAAGAAAGCTTTCATCCATAATCAATTCCGACGAGTACAGAAGTTGTTTCGTTTTTTTAAATTTTTGTCTCTCCATTTTTTTGTGCACTCCTAACACGCACTAAATGTGGCATTGAATTTTCGTCTCGATACGTGGTTGTGAGAAGAAGCGCCTTGTTGACTGAAAACATTTCCCAAAGCTTTCCCCGACACAACTTGTTGCCACTTTCATTTAATTAATCGTATAACAATAGAAGGAGAATATAGTGCGAAATATACAGAGAGAAAGAGCGTAAAAGCACATAAGCGAGTTTTACTTCGTTCTCTCCATATCGTGTCGCTTTATAATGTTGTTGTTGTTGGTTCTGAGACCACTATCCTTACTCACAAACAGCTGTTGCATACTTTTAGTTGTTCAACGCACAAATTGTTCAAACTATTAAAATGTATGCATTAGTTTTAGCTTTTCAATTGTATACTATATAAATATGTACATGTGTAATAAAAAAAATTTTGGCACCTGTACCTGTTGGATATTTGTGAATGTAATTGCAATTGACAAAAAAAGTTTTTCATTTCATATCAGAGAATATATAAACGTATTAATTAATGCGGACGTATATAACGCAGAAGGGCTTAAGATAGACCTAACTTTTATTACGCCGCTCGATTTAGAGTCATCTAAGGCTGTCTGTCCGTCTGTTCATATCAGGTATGTTTATGTATTCTTGTGTGCAACCTACAGATCGTAACTTTTGCGATATTTGAACGAAATTTGTCACATTGGCATGCTTTGGTCTAAGGACAACCTCTTCGTCAAGCACAGTTATTCACTCGTTTTGATAACAATAAACCAAAAATTATACATTATTTTCATGTAATCGCATAATTATCATGAAAGACCGCATATTGAAGGATGGCCAAGACACGACAAGGCGTGATCTAAATTTCGTGCATTTCATTAATTCCTAAGGATTTATTATTTTTCGGCTGTTTACGTCATAAACATTACATACTAGACCTTGTCGCCTTGCTTTTCATGATAACTTTTATATATTGTGGGGTGTAAAAAATAGACTTATGTCATCCATATTCCCTGCGGTTAATTTTTTTTTTTATCAAATTCCTACCATGGACCAATTTTCTTCACAAAATTTTAAGAATAAACCTTTTTCATAAAAGGTTTACTTTTCATGAGAAGAAGAAATAAATCCACATCGTTTAAATTCGGGTCACTTCATTTTGTCAAATTACTCTTATGGACAAGTTTTCATCATAAAATACTAACAATTAGGCCTTTTCTGCATGTAAGGTTGCATTTTATAAGAGGTTTATGAGGGTCATATTTTATAAGAATCTTTTTATGCAGTGGATTCTAAAATATATACCTACGCGATCGAAGTCCGGTAAGGCTTATTTTTATGCCAGATTATTATTATGGACCAATTTTCACCATGAAATATTCGAAAATTAAGTCTTTTTACCATATAAACATTCAGTTTTTGTTGGAAAGGGTATGTGGAGGGATTTAAACGACTGACCCATCCGATCCAATTTTTTCTTATACTGAAATACTATTACTTAAAGATTTTTAGGGAGAAATTATGAATATTTCAATTTCTCCTCATATAAGTAGTTTTCAAAATAGGGCGTTGTGTGGGGAGCGAACAAAAAGTTGTTCCGGTCTGAACCATCTTTTATAGCATTCGTTCTTTGGCGAAAACAAGTCGGTGTAGTAACTTGTATCAAAACATCTCAAAAATTGCGACCTATGGGTTGAACATAAGAAAACATGGACAGAAATCACACAGACAGAGCGACAGACAGACAAGTAAGCTTAATTTGATTCAGAAAGTACTTCTACGTGCGGCTTACTATACCGTTGTACCACAAGCAGTGTAGGATATAATCAGAACAAGATTGATAGAAAAGAAAATTTTAAACGCTATTCTTCAGTAACCTATGGACAAAACCCAATCCCGATTTTATATATAGACTTAAGAAATGTTTGTCAAATACCCGATGAGACTTTGCCTATAATTAAATAAATGGTTATTATGATTAAATTTAAACGAATATACACCAGCATTAGTGATGTACACGTGTAACGATGTTCCTAAAGACCACTTTTCACAGCTTCCTATAACAAAGTTATCCAACGTTAGCAATTTGAACAATAAAGAGCGGATATATGGACAACAAGATAGATATAGCTATACTAACAAAAAAAAAAAAAAAACAAAATATTTTATGAAGACAAAAACAAAAAAAAAACGAAATATATGTTTTCGAGTATTGGAAGCATAGTGGCCGAATTATGACACGTCCAACTTTTGGTAACAAAAACAATAATGGAAATTTTACTAAAAAGTATATAGAAATAGGAATTATTTTTTAGCAATGAAACAAATAAAATAGTTTGTGAATTTGTAAGTGAATCCTAAAACTAATGACGTTGTCTCAAAGCAATCAAACTGCGGGTAATTGCGGTAATTTCGTCAAACGATTTCGTTTAAAATTATTGACAATCAAGTTGAGGCGATTACTGATTACTTTCGACATAAAGGGTTTTCCAAAGGACACCACAAGGTAATGAAAATATTCATGGAAATGTTTATTAAAAATATGTAAGTTTGCGATCTATTACGATTATACATATGCGCTGCAACGACGTTTGCAGACTTCCATACAGCAATCAAAATTTTCATTAGCTTCTTTGCGCTCGAACTTATTTAATCCAGTAAATTCATTCCGTACATTATGAGTGTGTGTTTGTGCGTGTGCATAATTGATATTGCTTGCCGCATGATAAGACGTTGCTGGTAACAACTCTGCTTTTTGTAGAACTCTAAACAAAATAATCCAACAGAGGTGAATTACAAAATCTAAGTGTTCGTCCAACATGAGAATATGGCGAAATTAGCCGACCTGAGAACTTCGAGTTCCATAACGCAATCTTTGCAGCTGTTTCATATGCAGTAACTCCGCCTAATGGTATCATCAACACTGATGTCAGCTTATTAAAGCTCAGACCACAAAAACTGCTCAAGCATTTCTTTGTGACGCACACCATTGACAGAAGCAACTGACAAGGAATGACCAATGATTTCGCAAATTCGAAATTAACATAAAACCGCACTTTTCATCTAGCAGGCTTTGGTGCATCATGAACAGAACGAGTTTCTATAAATTTGCGCGCTAACCTTTGAATTGTTGACTCATTTCGACGATTTGCGATAACAAAAATATCACGGATGTTAGGAAATATATATTAATTTCAAAAAAACATTGATGCGCATAATAAGTTTAAATATTTTATTTTTAAGCCGTTGTTCTTGAGTGCACGTATCCATCGCTAAAATTCTAGTTGTCAAATGTCAATTTAACACCTAAAACAAGTAAGACAATTGAATTCGGTTGGAACCGAATCTTTTATACCCATCACCGTTTACCACAAAAAAAGACAAAAGGGGTAAAAAAACTAAATTTCATGCTCTGTAATATGGAGTGGGCGCAGTTGATTTCTTCTATTTTCGAAATAAAAGTTTTTATCGAATAGGCATGTGGGTATTGTAGGCATGTCCATTGAAAATTTTATTTCGATTCCATATTCTTTTGCAAATTTTTAGGCGATATCTTCACTTTCGCTAACGGGAGAATGTTTACCACAAATACTAAATTTGTCGCAAACAGACGATCAGACGGACATGTTCACGTGCATTCAAGATTTGAAACTGGCCCAGAATTTGTATCCTTTATGCAGTTTTTGACGCTTGTTTCTGCGTACTATAAAGTTATTGAAAAGACAATTAAATTTTGATGCACTATAACATTGGATAGGACTTATGAATTTTTTCCATTTCTGTACACCGATGCTACAGCATCGTACTTAGAATATGTGCTCAAATTTTTGTGCATTTAATTGCTATAGTTTATGAGTAATGAGCAAAAATCCAATTTTTCATTTCCTTTGAAAAACAGAAGAGGTGTTCCTAGTTTACGTGGTGCGGTGGGCGCATTTTCAATACTAATCTGCGTGCAAGAACTTCCAATGTTTCTGCCAAACTTGAAGTCGATAGCTCATTTTTGCGGCCAGAAGAATGTTTGCAACAGACATTACACAAACAGACAAGAAATGATTCAGAATCGATCGAAACCTGTCTGTTTGTCCGTCTAATGCCTAATGTCTGTCCATGTCAATCAAGAACGCTACTGAAAATGGTTCGAATGGAGCCACTTTTCGACCAAGTAAATTAAGTTTGCTAAATTGTGAACAGATCATTTGATGTTTTTCACATACTTCAATATGCGGGCTTTCATGAAAAGTATGCCTTCGCATGAAAATAATGTGTAATATTTGGTGTCTCTATTGTGCTAAGTACAGCGGGCTATCTAATTGCCGGCCTTGCTCGACTATAACGTTTTTAGTTATTTTTACCTGAAATTATGAAGAGATCCGAAATCGCTGAAATATTCACAAAGTAAACGCATCATTAGACACTATCAATGATATCCATCATCTTAGATGAATTTATACAAACTCATAGTGTTTTGGGGGACCTTTGGCTCTTTTTCACGACCCATATTTTATAATGCAGACCTTCCTAGAGTAGTGTTCTTCCCTTTTTTTTTTTCGTTTTTTTCGGTATTCTGACTCTAATGCAGCAGACATTTATCAAGTAAAAACTTTCCACTTTCATGAATAAGCGAACAATCAGACTAAAGTATGGAGAAATGCAAAAGAATATCATCTTGTTAAAGACTATTTTGTATATTTTATAAGATAACATATTTCCCCGTATTCATTGAGTGTTTATATTATAGGCTCCATCATTAAGCTTTCAATAAGAGCTTTCGCGTGGGCCTTATGAGCTTACAATAGGTTTACTTTCATTCGCAAAACAAGTACCTCCGGCATGAAAAAAAATGAAAAATGCTAGGTTTATGTTACGAAAAATGTTGAGTTTTTAAAACAAATACATAACAAATTTCTCAATTTTACTTAACCGCAATGATTTCATTCCAGTTATATACGGAGGCCAAGGTATCAGTGTGTTCCTAGGCTATCGTAGTGTATACCATAAATCAACACGTACGTTAACATTAGCGCACACTAACTTTCGCTTGTTACTGAACTTGGAAATTTTTGAAAACCTCAAAAATGTTGTGCCTGCAAGAGGAATGAGTGAGAAGCAAGGCTATTTTTATACCTCACATCCCTTGCGGTACAGGATATATTAAGTTACTGCAGACGTATGTGGCACGTAGAAAGGCTTAAGATGAACCCGGTTTATACCGATCGGTTCAGAATCGTAATCGGAATTGATCTAAGTCTGTCTGTCCGTCTTCTGACTGTCCATGTAAATTTGTGTTCAAGCTTTGTGTCGCAAGTTTTAAGATATTTTGATGAAATTTGGTACAATGACGTGTTTGTGAGAATTGTACAAGAAAGACAGATACTAGTAAAACATTTGAGATCTTATTAAGACTAGTTAAAAGTTTTTCTCCCGGTGACGGCCACAACGACCACAACAACACGTTCGCTGATAACATCACAACGACGACCTAATAGTAAAAAGTAGCGTTAGATGTCCAGTTCAGTATAACCACAGAATAACATAAAAGCTTACAGATTTCATATCACGAAAAAGTTTAAATTAAGCCGAGGGTTAATTTGTTCTATCAATCGATTGAAGGTCTCCTATCAAGACACTGCTTACGTATTCCAAAGGTGTCATATGTTTACCAATTTATGAACACATGCTGAAATTGTGCTTGAAAGGCTTTAAAGTAAGTCGATCATTTGCTGAAATCAGCTGGTGGTCTCATTGTATTATCAAGTAACCGATCTCTACGATTTCCGGCTCTTGGCAACTAACTAAACTCTGACAAAAATCATTCAACAAATCAACATTTGAAAGAAAAAAAAAAAGTAAGAACGTTATAGTCCGGCAATGCCGATTATTAAATACCCTACACCACTTCGCCCAGTGTGAAGCCATAATTTTCATGAAAACCCGCATATTGGAAGGTTAGATTTTCTTTTATATATCAAATTGCGTTTCATGTACATGCGCTTATATATACTGGGCTGCAAAAAATATAGACCTATATGATCCAAATTTACTGGCGTTAGTTTTTTTGCTACAACGCTACTATGAATTAATTTTCATCACAAAATACAAAAAAATTAAGCCTTTTTCCGAAGGGCTTAGTATGAATAGACCCATGTGGTTCCAATTGAGTTCACACAATTTTTTTAGTTAATTACTATCATAAACACATTTTCATCACAAAAAATGAACAAACGGGTTTCCCTTTCATGAGAATCCTTATGTGCAGTGGTATCGAAAAAATAGACCTACGTGGTCCAAATTCGGTAAGGTAGATTTCTTTGTCAATTTACTGTTGTGAGCTAATTTTCACCATGAACTTTTGTGAATTTAGGTAGTTCAGATAAGTTGAAAATTTTGTTGTATAAACGTACCGTTCTCTACACCCAGTTTTTTTCAAACATTTCTAAGTTGAATTATTAGTATCTTACAAAAGAAGTTCCTTTTTTTCTTTTCTTTTTTTTGGAAAAGGAGAAATCTTGAAAAATCTGTCATAATTATTATTTTTATTAATTTAGCCGAAAAATAAACTCTTAGACTGAAGAGCTACAGCACTAGCACCTAAGGCTATCGGCTTTATTGAAAACTCTACTCCAATTTAAGCTTGAATCCACGACCATTGAATTGTTAGTCGAAATCTAAATTATTCCTTTTGGAATATGTCTCGTTTGGATTTAAGGTTCTTCAAAAATGAAATACCACTAACACCCCATTCGATGCTCATAAAAGCTATTATGCAAATAAGTCTTTAGCTTTATATTTAAAATGGATAATATGCTTACGACAAAAGCTTTTATTGAATAGTTGCAGGCTTAGATTCGATTACAATAATAATAATGAGAGAAGAAATTTATTGAAATTGACATCTCCTATACATTGTATAACTAAAGCAATAGTTGAAAGCTATAGAGAGCTTTTGAACGCTTTCTTAGCTGGCACGTTTCATTGTTTAACTATCAAAAGTATTTGTTCCAAATTAAAATGGCTCCAAAAGCTCCATTGCATTGAAAACGCAACGAGCTCTTCACTCCAATCAACTTCAACTAGGTTCGTGTTCTTAGCTATCGTTATTAAACGCCTAACCGTATGCGTCTCTGAAATAGTTTAGTAACGAATTCCTAAAGCACGTCACAGATATCCAATCTTTTAAAATGCTCAATTGTTTAGTTCGCTCGAAATTAATACAGCTTTCTCCCGCAAATAAGTTCCTCATAAGATTATGTAAACCGAAAATGAAAATATTTGTGTGAAAAGTAACCTGGTGAGTGAAACCTGAAAGCGGCTGACTAAGATACAAGAAGCCGAACAGGTAAGAATCGCGACTGTCAAGTCGATGCTCACGAATTCAAATTTCAGTGCGATAGAGTTTACTTTGATCGTAACTATCGCGAGTATCCAGTCGTTGAAGGCACAACGCTTATCGATTGGACACACGTGCAGTAGGCTGCGATCACCTGCCCATCTCTTTCTTCTAGTGTTTCTGACCGTCATCATGTTAGACGAATACCAGACATCCCCTAAGTGATGGATGACATTGCCAAAAAAGAAAGAGTTAAATTAATCCTGTTCTTTGGCACTTAAAATGCTAAATTATGTAAGATTTAACGTGCGAAAGCTTTCGCTTTCAACGTGAGTTTTTTTTTACGAATTCGTGTAATATTATATTACCTTCATCACAATTCTTCAGATTATATTTCGATGGTTGATGAATTAGGATTAATTTTCGTACAATGCCTTAGAATTAAAAACTGTAGTTAAAAACTGTGATTTGTTTTTACTCACATCCATGCGCACTGCCCCATATTAACTTAAACATTCATAAATACTTTAACAACGGAAAGCTTATTCAGCATTCGAATCATTTTTTTGTTGTCTAACTTTCTTCCCATTGTAAGACAATATCGCAAGTGTCACCAAAATAATGAATTAAAATGTATGAAAAGCAAATAAGAGCATTATAGTCGAACAAGGCCGACCTTTAAATATCCTACACCACATTGTCTAACACAGTTCTTATTTTTTTTATAGAACACACAAATTATATCTCCTTTCTATATAAAGGCATATTTTTCAAGTGCGTATTTAAGGGGAAAAAGCACCAAAACGCAACCCAATGTAGTACAAGTTTAATCCTTACATAGGGCAGGATTCAAAAAATAAGTTAGGATGGTCCAAATTCAGCAAAGTTTTTTTTTTTTGTTATTATTATGATATAATTTTCTTCGCGAAGCATTGAAAATTATACCTCTGTGTTGTATAAACTTCAGATTTCATTATAGGAGAGCGGGTTCAAAAATTGTCCCAGCCGGTCCAAAGTTTTCATACCAATTTAGAATGCCGAAATACTACTACTTAACCACTTTTGCTAGAAAACTTTTCAAAATAGCAATGTTTTTCCATATAACGACTTTTTAGGATAGGGCGTTATATGGAGATTGGTCGAAACAGTGAACCGATCTGAACCATTTTCAATAGCGTTAGTCCTTGGGTCCAAGCGCTTCACTGTATCAAATTTCATCGAAATATCTCAAAAATTGCGACCTGCAGTTTAAATACAAGTTTACATGGACAGACATCAGATGGGCAGACGGGAGGACAAACAGGCTTATATCAATTCAGATTGCGATTCTGAGTTGATCGGTATAATATAAGGTGGGTCTATTTTAAGCCCTTCTGCGTGTTGC
Source organism: Glossina pallidipes (assembly GCA_000688715.1). Lineage (NCBI taxonomy): Eukaryota > Metazoa > Arthropoda > Insecta > Diptera > Glossinidae > Glossina > Glossina pallidipes. The sequence goes on along the minus strand of KK499861.1, from coordinate 308,136 downwards.
ATCCGTCCGCACCAACTTAATATACCCTGTACCACAAGTGGTTTAGGGAATAAAAATTAACTGCGCCAAATTTGGACTATCTCGGCCGATTTTTTGGATCCTACCCTAATAAGGATTTTCACGAAAATTGACTCTTTGCAGAGCAGAAATGTCTAGGTTTTAATATGTGGTGATGAAAATTGACCCATAATAGTAATTTCACACAAAAATGTACTCTAGAAAAGTTGGACCATCTACGCTTATTTTTGGATGCTGCTCTATGTAAGGATTAAGCTTGTACAACATTAGGTTGCCTTTTGGCCCCACTTCCGCATAAATACACACTTGAAAAACATGCCTTTATATAGAAACAAAATATAATTCTTGTGTTCTATAATAAAAATGAGAATTGTGGTGTAGGGTATGTAATAACGGCCGTGCGGACTAATTTGGGTGTTTGTCATAGGTCGGTAATTCCATTGTTAAATATATGACAATCCTGATTTTTTTACGAGTATTTCAGGCAATCCGTTACTTTTATTAAGTACACGCTTTTCAGCTTGAGTTCTATCAGGAATTTGATGCAAACAATACAGAAGCAGCAGTGTAGATATTAACATCCATTGAGTGCCTCATTATTGTACTCATATATAAACATGTATTTTATTACTTTTCGAAATGAATTGAAGAATAATGACTCAGATTTTAAAGTTGTAACAAACTCATTTGTTCGCCAGCTAAGTAAACTTCAGAAGGGAAGCTATATTAATCGAAACAATTCTATCAAATGTAGGTTTGCTCCGGGCTTACAAGTAACCGGTATTCTGAGTTGAGCTTACCAAAGAGCTCTATCAAAACTCTTTTAAGAAACATAGTAAACATCTTGTAAGAAAATTAAAGTCGGGATATATATAGTGCTCTCATGCTAATAAGTTGTAGATCTACAAAAGGTGAAAAGAAGTGGCCCGTTGCAAATGATTAAGTTTATGGTATCGAATGAAGGGTACTGTTTATGGATGGGGGGTTTTTCATTTTGTCTTCGTTTGTTCTTGTTCGTTAACGCAATGTTATCATACAGTTATATATATACATAGTTATTTAAGGAAACGTTTTCCAGAGTCGGTCGATGACTTCTCAATTGTTTGCTTTCATTTCCAAAGAAGAAGAAGATAGAGAAGTTTGCACTTTTTGACAAAGTGCGAAGCGATGTTTTAAGGAATTGATTTTGCAATCCTGAGTCCTGTACACCGATAAATTCCTCCAATATTCCTCCAATATTCTGGTTTTACAAAATCGAACAAAGACTTACTTTTGTCCTTTAAATTATCGTAAAAAGACTTTCTCTCATTTTCCTGAAATAGCAGTCCACACGACGAGAAGCCTTGTGTCATTCAATTCATGTGGCTTTGAACGGCTAAGAAGATATCATTGACTCCATAGAATTTAAATGGTTTATGAAGAGTTTTGAAGAGCAGCTAATTTCATTTTCCCTTGAGTTTCCTTTTTTAAAGATTTCCCTGCGCGCGTTTTATCCTTCTCTTAGATATCGTTACATCCTCACAGACTTGTTGTCATCTTAACCAAAACTACGCAACTTGACATTCCCACGGTGCTCGTAAATATTTTCTACTCCTCACCTACTAATTACAATTAATTAAAGTTTTAGCAACGTTTTTTGAATAGTTTTACAATTTCTATGCTAAGATGATAAGGCAAAAAGGAAAATAAAACAAAGAAGAAGAACTAAGTCAGAAGAGATAAAAAACAATTAGCAAAAGAAGTGTTTATCGTCAGTTGAAAATCATCCTCATGCTCGATGCGATGAAATTTAATTTTAAAATTGTTCTAATGACGGCGAAAGAAAACGTGCAAAACAAATTGAGCATAAAAAAATGTCAAATCAACTGTCAAAAGTAACGCTTTTGTGACGTTGGTTACCTGTGTACGAAAGAGTAAGACGGATTACATCTAAAAAAAATCTGAATGAACCGACTCCTCTATTGCTCCTAAACAGATACAATGTCACAAAAAAACAAGAAACAAGAAACAAGAAAACCAATGCCTCGAATAACAAAACAGTTTTTGTTAGAGAGGATCACATAGAATTGATGATACCCCTGAGAGATTTTGTTGGCAATTTTGTTTCAATTGCACAGTTGGCAATTGCTTGCATAGAATGACTAGGAAATGAGTGGCACAGGTACCGTCGCTGTAACCTGTAGAGTTTTACGAAACTATTCAATGCAATACACAGCACTTGAGTTGAAGTATTGTCCACTTGAGAATTCAAAATATTTGAATTCTTTAAAGACAATTTTCGTTACATATTAACTGCAAATGTGTAAATATACTAACTTTCACTCACTGCGTTTCTTGCACGGTTCACTTGTAATATATATAAATTTATCGAAAATTGCTTGCGACGACATGAACATTTTATTTCGGATAAATTTCTAAATATTGAACGAAAGTGTTCCGTCATTTTTGGAAATTGCGCAGAGATTCTATATGTTATTTCTTTAACTTATGTAGCTCTGGGCTTGCCTAGCAGTCCACTGCAAAATATATATTATCACTTTGAACGCTTTTGAAGAGATACGACCATAAACTCGCATGGTTTCAATGCCATAAGGCTTATGAAATTTCGCGGATCATTCTCGTAACTGTTACTGTTTTTAATTGAATCGCAGAATGTTCAAAAGAAACAAAATATTATTCGATAGTAAGCGCTTCTTACCGTTGTTTCTATTATTAATATGTTAACTTTTTAGTACCCGGCAATAACCGATGGCGGTATATTCATCGGATCGAAACTTCAGAGACCATATATATTCTTGGTCAAATTCTGCATCGATCCACTTATCTCTGCGCATACTTTCAGGTTTGATAAACATTCTCAAGACGGTCTCAAAAATATTGGAAATTCTGCATGCAGATCTCACGCTTTGTACGCTTTTGTAAACGAAGAACATGTCTGCCCTCTGGGATTTTACGTATATTTCGCAAATGATTCTGTGGTATCTCCCCAACAAGAAGAACAATGACCACTCCTACTCAGTATTGCATAACATCAAAGTTCAACTTTACTATTTTTTTTTTTCATAATTTTGTCGTTGCTGTTTTTCTTTTCTTAGCTTAAAGGTGGTGGGTATAAGAGATGGAACCACAGGCGAATATCGTCTTGTAGAGACTGCTTCTACTCCTTTCAAAATACTTATAATGTAAGCAATCAAAGGCGATAGTTTCGGAGTTTTACTTAAATAGCAATACAAAAAGTATTCATCTGTTTCTGGCCAGATGTGCAATTTTACGGTAAATTATCTCATGCTAGGATAGAAAGCAAAATGAAAAACGAACAGTTAACAAAGCTAAAGAATTAAACGTTCATGCACGCCCCCGTCGAGCAATTTGAAACACAATATTTCATATAGTTAATGAATGAATGGACGAGTGAATGGGATGCGATTGCTAAAAATTAAATGCGAAACCTCTTCACACTGAAGTGCTTTTCTCTTAAAGTACAAGCATCTGAAAGACACCCAAAGGTTATGCACTTAAAAAATTTATAGAAAAACAAAACCTCTTGAGAGCGTCAAATATAAGGACAACAAAAACAAAAAGAAACAATTTGTTACGTTTTAGTGAATGAATTGCATGAAAAGGTAGAAAGAAAAACAATAAAAAAATGAATGAATGAAATTTTTAAGCAAAAACCAAAAATTTATTTTTTTTATTCCATTGTTTGAAAAGTCGGGGAACTCTCTTTAATTGAATGAATAACGTTCAGATCAACTTAGTGAGTATTGCACGGGTAGGTGGCCATATCAGGTCAGCAGTTAAAATGTCATTAGTTTTGTTTCTCAGTAAATTTGTGTTTGTGATTATTTTCCTAAGAATGTAACAATACAGGTGCTAAACATGAATAGGAAGATAGAAGAAGAGAGCGAATGAATTGCAAATATATAGAGAGTAAGCAGAACTCGTGCATCTTTTATTACGCCAGACAAATTGTCGCCACAAAATTTAATGTACTTGGAATTTTGTTTCATTGTTTAGTTGACTGAACGATCATATAGAACACAATCGCATTTTGTTGTTTTTTAATTTTTGTCCATTGTTTTAGTTTTATACCCGTTACCAAAGGAATTCATTCCTTCATCAAAACGTTTCCAATACTCAGGAGAAAGCTTCACAGATGCTATAAAATATACACAATACATTATATTGTTAATCAGTATCATATTCTGAATCGATCTAAGCGTGTTTTTCCGTTAGCTTGCTTGTTCGTCTGTGTAATGCCTACGTATGATAACCTGTTTGCTCATTGCAAGAGCTACTACATATATTTGCTTCAGATTTGGGAAAAGGATTAGAACTCTTTGCAAGCTTTGCCAAAGAGGACAAATTGTTTAAAGGGCACAGGTTTTGGTTTTTTCGATTATTATTCAGAAACTGCACCAGGTATACAATGAAAACTTGTGCATGCATCCTAAAAAATGAAGAGACCCAACTACGCCCATTCAATACTATGGAAGTTTACAATGTGCTTTTTACTTTGCTTTTTAGCTAATTTTTCAAATTAAGCTGGCGGGTATAAAAGATTCCGCCGACTATAATATTCGTACTGGTTATTATACCCTGTAACACTTGTGGTGCAGGGTATATTAAGTTGGTGCGAATGTAGCACGCAGAAGGGCTTAAGATAGACCCACCTTATATTGTACCGATCAACTCAAAATCGCAATCTGAATTAATATAACCCCTTGGGACAATTTTTGAACCCCCTCTCCTATAATGAAATCTGAAGTTAAACTTGCACTACATTATGTTGCGTTTTGGTGCTTTTTCCCCTTAAATACGCACTTGAAAAATATGTCTTTATATAGAAAGGAGATATAATTTGTGTGTTCTATAAAAAAAATAAGAACTGTGTTAGACAATGTGGTGTAGGATATTTAAAGGTCGGCCTTGTTCGACTATAATGCTCTTATTTGCTTTTCATACATTTTAATTCATTATTTTGGTGACACTTGCGATATTGTCTTACAATGGGAAGAAAGTTAGACAACAAAAAAATGATTCGAATGCTGAATAAGCTTTCCGTTGTTAAAGTATTTATGAATGTTTAAGTTAATATGGGGCAGTGCGCATGGATGTGAGTAAAAACAAATCACAGTTTTTAACTACAGTTTTTAATTCTAAGGCATTGTACGAAAATTAATCCTAATTCATCAACCATCGAAATATAATCTGAAGAATTGTGATGAAGGTAATATAATATTACACGAATTCGTAAAAAAAAACTCACGTTGAAAGCGAAAGCTTTCGCACGTTAAATCTTACATAATTTAGCATTTTAAGTGCCAAAGAACAGGATTAATTTAACTCTTTCTTTTTTGGCAATGTCATCCATCACTTAGGGGATGTCTGGTATTCGTCTAACATGATGACGGTCAGAAACACTAGAAGAAAGAGATGGGCAGGTGATCGCAGCCTACTGCACGTGTGTCCAATCGATAAGCGTTGTGCCTTCAACGACTGGATACTCGCGATAGTTACGATCAAAGTAAACTCTATCGCACTGAAATTTGAATTCGTGAGCATCGACTTGACAGTCGCGATTCTTACCTGTTCGGCTTCTTGTATCTTAGTCAGCCGCTTTCAGGTTTCACTCACCAGGTTACTTTTCACACAAATATTTTCATTTTCGGTTTACATAATCTTATGAGGAACTTATTTGCGGGAGAAAGCTGTATTAATTTCGAGCGAACTAAACAATTGAGCATTTTAAAAGATTGGATATCTGTGACGTGCTTTAGGAATTCGTTACTAAACTATTTCAGAGACGCATACGGTTAGGCGTTTAATAACGATAGCTAAGAACACGAACCTAGTTGAAGTTGATTGGAGTGAAGAGCTCGTTGCGTTTTCAATGCAATGGAGCTTTTGGAGCCATTTTAATTTGGAACAAATACTTTTGATAGTTAAACAATGAAACGTGCCAGCTAAGAAAGCGTTCAAAAGCTCTCTATAGCTTTCAACTATTGCTTTAGTTATACAATGTATAGGAGATGTCAATTTCAATAAATTTCTTCTCTCATTATTATTATTGTAATCGAATCTAAGCCTGCAACTATTCAATAAAAGCTTTTGTCGTAAGCATATTATCCATTTTAAATATAAAGCTAAAGACTTATTTGCATAATAGCTTTTATGAGCATCGAATGGGGTGTTAGTGGTATTTCATTTTTGAAGAACCTTAAATCCAAACGAGACATATTCCAAAAGGAATAATTTAGATTTCGACTAACAATTCAATGGTCGTGGATTCAAGCTTAAATTGGAGTAGAGTTTTCAATAAAGCCGATAGCCTTAGGTGCTAGTGCTGTAGCTCTTCAGTCTAAGAGTTTATTTTTCGGCTAAATTAATAAAAATAATAATTATGACAGATTTTTCAAGATTTCTCCTTTTCCAAAAAAAAGAAAAGAAAAAAAGGAACTTCTTTTGTAAGATACTAATAATTCAACTTAGAAATGTTTGAAAAAAACTGGGTGTAGAGAACGGTACGTTTATACAACAAAATTTTCAACTTATCTGAACTACCTAAATTCACAAAAGTTCATGGTGAAAATTAGCTCACAACAGTAAATTGACAAAGAAATCTACCTTACCGAATTTGGACCACGTAGGTCTATTTTTTCGATACCACTGCACATAAGGATTCTCATGAAAGGGAAACCCGTTTGTTCATTTTTTGTGATGAAAATGTGTTTATGATAGTAATTAACTAAAAAAATTGTGTGAACTCAATTGGAACCACATGGGTCTATTCATACTAAGCCCTTCGGAAAAAGGCTTAATTTTTTTGTATTTTGTGATGAAAATTAATTCATAGCAGCGTTGTAGCAAAAAAACTAACGCCAGTAAATTTGGATCATATAGGTCTATATTTTTTGAACCCCAGTATATATAAGCGCATGTACATGAAACGCAATTTGCTATATAGGAGAAAATCTAACCTTCCAATATGCGGGTTTTCATGAAAGTTCGGGCTTTATGTGAAAATAATGCGTACTTTTTGGAGTATTATTACCAAAACGATCGAATAACCGCACTAGGCGAAGTCGACATTGCCGGACTATAATTTTTTAGTTGTTTTTTTTTTGGATATGGTTTTGAATGAACATAAATACTTTCCGTTAATGTATTAGCCGAGTTAGAAATCAATATGCAAAACATTAGACTACATCCTCCCTGCATTTGATACAGGGCTCGGGACAAAGTTCGAAATTTTTAAATTTTCAAAAAATTTTGTCCATCTATTAACCCAATAAAACCAAGATTGATTTTCTGAAATATTTACGGAGACTAAAAATATGCTTACCCCTTAAATAGTTATTCTGCACCGCTTTGCATCAAAGAATGCTAAATTTAGTGTCTTGTGTGTTGCCACACAAAAAAAAGAAAACGTTTATATGGTAAGAAGTTCAAACACGATCGTATTCTTTTTAAATTTCCCATGTCGATTTGGTATGAGAATCAAGTAGTTTTCATCAATTTTCGTCGCAAAATTTAAAAAATTTTGGAAATAATTTCCTAACCACTTTTCCAGTATACTTGGTCAATGTAACAATGGCCAAATCCAAATCAGTAATGTTGATTTTTTCATTAAAATATTTTGAAAGTTGGAACATATAGGCTCAGCACAAATATACATGCATAAATGTCCGACGGATACATAGACGACCATCGATTGAAAACTATAGTATACAGAATGACTTTACGGCGCTTACTATAATAAAAACTGTACCTAACTGAAGCCCTTCGGTATACATTAAATTACAAAACATACATTAAGCACAATTTTATATGCCCTTACCTTAATGTAAGGCGCAAAAATTAAACTGATTAAGTAACATAGACAATAGGGGAAATTAAATATGCAAAGGGCCTTTAAACGGCCTATTAAATGTCACTATACACTTTATAGAAGCCATGGTGAATGCGAAAATTTCTAAAGTGGTCAAAACGACGACCTCAGTAGTTCCAGTGTTATTCAACTGTTATTCAACTTGTTCAAAGGGGAAGTTCACCTCTATTAACATATTAATGTTGAAGCATTGCATCCACTGCAATGTTAATATTCAAATGTTCAACTTTTCAAAAAACATCGCCGTATTCATTTCGTTTACTCTTAACAGAAATTTCCAGTTACAAATAATTAGAAGGAGTCCACAAAAATAAATATTAAGCAAATTTTTGCAAAATATCACTCTTATATCACTTTAATCGTCAATCGTTGACGGTTAGCTTCAGTTTATGAATGTATGGAATTTGAGGGAACCAAAATTTAAAAAAAAAAGAAAAAAAATGTTCATATCATTTACTGCCATTAATACAATAATTGATATATCCGCCGGGATTACATTTGTAGCAAATCGAAATAACGGTTCATTTCGAAACTCATACGGAAGTATTTACGATGCAGCCGCATACAGCAGCTCATTTACTTGCAGTTCGTTTCGGTTGTCAGCTTAAACCAATACTTCTTATCAGCCCTACAACTTTTTCTTTTTTGCATTTAACTCAGGAAATGTGTGAAATAATTAAGCTGACAATTTATTTTCAGTTTCTATTAACGATTTTCTGCTTTAACACGATTTAAATACAATGAGAGTATTTTGGAAAAAGCTAAAACGAATCATTTCTATGTGCATCAATTAGTACAAAAGCAGTCGAAAATAAAAATTTGACAAAAATTCATTTAATTCCTAGCGCAGCTTAAGATAATTTCGCAAACTTACAAAACGGAAAGTAATAGACTGGATTAGGTGTTGCGTCAGGTCCTATACATTTTGCAACTAGATTAGATTTTGCAGTTTATAACAAAAATTGATTCATCGAAAATTCGAAAATTGTGGTATACATTAAGTATAATTTCTCCCTTATTATATTGAAGTCTTTTGTCTTGTCTTTGTCTTGAAGTCTAAGTCTGTTCCAAACCGTTATTCGGCTAAATGTTATGTGCACATCGACTGATTGATTGATGGACAAATTGTAAATGAAAGTAACATAAGATATTCTAAAAAAGACGAAAGTTTGAGTGAAATCAGAGAGTTGATGAAACCCTTTCGGCAACACAACTGACAATGTGGGCGGTTATATTATCTGTGTGTGAATCTTTATTCATTCATTTATTATTTTTAGAGTTCCAATATGTTTTCGCAACTCTGTGGTCAAATTTACTGTAATATATTAAACTTTTTGTATTGATGTCGTTTTGGTTTTTGCGATCAACACTTGCCGCTCTCGTGAAAAAGTGTCTCTCTTGTTCCTTCCGTACATCTGCCTTGATTTGTGTCGTCTACAGTTTCCCTCTTTGTTTACTGTGTTCTTAATCGTGCTAATTTCAGATATCATTGACACTTTTTTGTTTTTTCTTTCTTCACAAACTCTATTTCCTCTGTTGCTTTTTGACATGCAGTGTTTATTTACATCATGTCGAAATAAAACGGGCCCTAAATTTGGATGATTCATTGCTTGTTGGCTGTGCGGACGTTTTTGTCGCGAAGTATGCTGGAATCAATGGCCATGCTGCAAATGCAGTCCTAGATCCTTCCAAAGGTTTTCGTTGGTCATGTCCTGGCTGTAGGAGGCGGAACATTGAGTTTATAAGCTTTTCACGGAGACAAGGAATGGTTTTTCAGAATAAGGTAAAAATCTCGCGACACTGTTCGTAAGGTTTGAACAATCTTCGATGAGTGTCGCTCGCTATCTAGGGCACTCACCTCCTGCTCCAGCCTGCAAAAGGCCAGTGTCGCGTGCTGTACTTCACCTCCGTCTTCGCCTAAATCTCACAGGCCGATCCACGTTGCTTGCCACCATTCGCCTTCTTCTCCATCATCAACGATAAAACTTGTAAATCTGCAATTGGCGAATCCGGTTAAGGTTTCGAGTGCTTCGTCCTCGTCTATAAAGAACAACCGGGTTTTCTCTATCGCAAACTCAGCTGATAATACAAATGATAGAAGTAAGCCGGTAAGCCGTGTTCGTGTCAGCTATGCTGAGGTGACAAGGGTATCTCCTCCCAGTAGTACCATTCAGGATACTCTGTCTACATCGCCAAAAAATATCAATAAAAATAATTAATCTGCCCCGCTCCATAGCTGTTCGGGGATATCCGAATGCATACATCACCATGCTGCATGAGCGAGTAAGCGAGTGTAGTCACTCCCATTATTTTGTCCGCAATTCATAATTCTTTATTTGTGAAGCCTATCGTTCCTTATACGGATGACTTCTGCCGGTAGTAGACGGTAGTACACGCCAGAAAGGCAATATGCGTGTGAAGATTGGCGCCTGACACTTCTGAGGGTAATATAAAATCAGTTGTCTTGCTGCAACGTCCCATCCCTCAATTTGAAGTGTGTTAGCATTTTCAAAATGGCTCCATCTCAACATAGAGCTATTTCATCTTTTAAAGTGTCAGTTCCGACTGAAAGCATGGAAATTTTGTTAAATAAACCATTGTAGCCAGTTGGATCCTTAATTAAGGAATTCATTCCTCGGGATCGTTCCCGTAACACTAAATCGGTAGTTCTTCCACCCTCAAAAAGCTAAATGTTTTTTCAGCTCCAGTAATTTTCGTTTACTAAAATGTTAGGGACCTAAACTCAAAAATTCGCCCTACTTTCCTAAATTCAGTGAGCACGGAGTTTTCTTGTTTGGCTTCGACTGAAACCTGGTTAAAGCCTGATTTACACTCGTCGGAACTTTTTTATAATTGCTTCCAGGATTTCAGAAACGATCGATTGGCTCGCACTGGTGGTTTAATTGCCATAAGTGCTGCAGTCCCATCCTATTCATTCGATTTTCCTACCCCTCCTGACGTTAAATTTACTGCCATTCGAGCGAAAATTGGCAGCAAAAAGTTATATGTAACTAGCTACTATATATCCACAAATACGGATACTTCTACTTATAAGAAACATACTGCCCTCATTTGTGACGTGGCCGAAAAGTCTAAACCTGCTGATATAGCGTTGGGGGACTTCAACTTACCGCAAGTCACTTGGTGTTGTAATGATAATTCTGGCTGCATGGTCGCCACTTCAACCTCTGATAGAGTGGTTTGTTTGTGTTTGTGTTTTTCAATGAATTATTTGATCATAATTTACTTCAATACAACCATACCTCCTAACTGTAATGTCAGACTGCTTGATCTTTGCTTCACTAATTTCGCGGAGATAGCCGTAAATCGCTGTCCACCTTTTAGTTTACCTGAGGATCCGTGTACTCCACCAACTTGCATTTCCTTTCATTACAGGCATGATGAACCGTTGAACTACTTTAATGCGTCAAATCCAAATTCCTCAAATAAACATTACGATTTTGCTAGCACCGATATGTTACTTCATCTTTCACACATTATGCTCGATTTTTCTGCTGGGAAGTTTGAAACCTCACTGTCATCGTCGTATAATGTGTTAAACCTCGCTATTTCTGCATCCGCTCCGATCAAGCAACCTCGCCCTCGAAGCAAGTGCCCGCCACGGTTTAACAAGAGTATTAAATTAAATATTACAAATTTTATAAGTTTGTCGATTCCAAAAGAAAAATCTCCATATAGCCCTCACAAGATTCTTTCAATGGCTTCGAGTCCTCTGGTGATATTAAAACTTCAAATCTCTTAACTATCCGTATCTGATAAGTAACTCGGTTTCGATTCCTAAGTTTGTCATTTCAGAAAAAGACATTTTACGTGGTTTGAGGTCTCTAAAATATAGTTGTGCCCCTGGGCCTGATGGCATTCAATCATGCTCTGACGAGTTATGTGGTGTTATTTCAAAGATTTTTCATCAGTTTTTGACATCAGGTGTTTTCCCTTCGTGTTGGATGAATAGTTTCCTTGTTCCGCTTCACAAATATGGAAACAGACACTACGTTGAGAATTATAGAAGCATCGCCAAGTTGAGGGTCTTACCTAATTTATTTGAGCGAATTGTTACTCACCTTCTACCTTTTGCTATGAAATCTTATATTTCTGTTATGGATCTCTTAGAGCTTACTTGCCATGTTTTCAAGGCTTTTTGGCGTAGTCAGCCATAGTTTATGGATCTGATCGTAGTTAACCGTAGCTCATTCGTCCGTTCAAAAGCAATTCTTTCTGTTTGCCCTTAGGAGTTTGGACCCGCGTGTTTCTCTGCCTCCTGATAAAGATAGGTTGCTTCCGTCACTTGAGAAGCGTAGATTTATTCTTGCTGTTTCCTTCTCAGTTAAGTAAATTCGTGGCGCTATAGACTTACCCATATTACTTAGAGACAAGGTTTAATGTCCGTAATCGCTTTTCTAGGCCCTTTATTTTCATTAAGTTTAGACGGTGTAAATATAATTATGAACTGTTTAAGCCGTTCAGAATTGTTTGCAGAAACCTAAATGATGTCTTTTACTTAATATCAATATCAAACTCTTTAAATTCTATCAAAACAACTATGCTTAATACGTGCCGTTTTGCCTATGTCGTATTTCAACTCAGTCGCAATCTTAACATCTCACCATGATTGGAAAATTAACTGGTGTTGTTCCGTGTCATCAGTTGCCAAACTTTTGCAATGGTTTCCAATTGCACTTGAAATTTGGTTCTGTACTGGTTGTGGGTGTGCCTTTGTGCTAATTGCGTACATGCTTTTTTTTTTCTTCCTTTCTTATTTATTTGTACATTTTTTTTATTTTTCTTTACTCCTCTTTATGTAGTTGGTTTCAGTTTTTAATATTAATTAGCGTAAGATTTACCTCTCAGAGTCAATTGAACTCAGCTGATAATTTGTTTCAGGTGAGTTTCATGTATATGTAAATAAATCATTCAATTATATCATATCGGGGTTTGTGGAATGTTGCTCTTTGAAAAAAATGCATGTTTTTTAATTCAAAAATTGCAATTACAAATAGAGACTAAACATACATATAAAATATATATTCGAATTTGAAATATACATAAACACATAATCAGTTTCAAATACTCAGTGAACCGCCTATAACTTTCTTCAAATCATCTGCATTACAAAGCCAACCTTAGCTTGTTATTTCACTACATATGTGTAACAAACTTAACCTATATTAGTTAAATGAAATTATAAACGTGAATGATATTTTCGGACAACAAAACAGCTTGAAATTGCCTTGAAATAATCAATCGAAAAATTTCTTATGTCAAGGGAGAACACATTCTTAGACACTTTGAACATTAAGCGTTATCCTAATTAAAATTTCGACAAGTTCTTGGAAAGTCTTTCAAAAAGTGCGCCAGATATTAAGTGGACTAGAGCCCCTAGAGCCTAATCACAATCGCACATTAGCACCTGAAATCGGTCGATTAGAGTTGTCATTAGAAAAGTCGGCATAATCACGTCAAAGTAATCATTTAAAAGTAATGCCCACGTAGCGATTTTTTAGCGTTTGAGAATAGTAAAGAATGAGGCAGAGCTAGTTTGCGCGAATAGGTCAGGTGTGGCACTATTTGAGTTGAGCTTTTAACAAAAATATTAATGCAGTGTGAGAAGACGCATTATTGTGAGACACGTTTGAGTGACAATATGTTGGTAAAGGATATATTGAATTTGTGCGGACGTAACTAACACACAGAGGCGCTTAAAATAGACCCACCTTCATGATTCTGCACCGATCTAAGCCTGACCGTCCGCATGTGGGTCTATCCGTCTGATCTCTGCCCATGTAGTTCTGTGTTCAAGCTACAGGTCACATTTTGATGAAATTTGGTACACTGACGTGCTTTACCCAGGGACGATTGCTATTGCAAATGGTTTGGATCGGTACGCTTTCTTGACCACTCCCTACATAACATCCTATTTTGGCAAGTCGTTTTATGGAAAAAGTGACTAAGTAAAGACTAAATCTTTATATCGCAAAAACGCATAATTTTCAAAGATACCTGGTGAAAATTGGTTCATAATAGTAAATCGACAAAAAATCAATCTTACCAAATTTGAACCACGAAGGTCTATTGTTTGGGTACCATCGCGTATAAGAAGTCTCGTGAAATGTAATATTATATGCAAAAGAGCGTAATTGTTAATGCTTTATGATGAAAATTTGTTCATGATAGTAATTTGACATAAAAATTAAGTGGATCAAATTTGAACTGCAAATATCTATTTCTTGAACCCCACTGTATATAAAATTCATAAATAGTAAGCCCTTCAGGAAAAGATTTAATTCTCAATATTTTGTAGTGGAAGTCGGTCCATAGTAACAAATGAACCAAAGAAATGAACAATATGGTATTTGGACCACATAGTCCAATTTTTTAGATCCCAACATACGTAAAGGTTATCGTGAAAAGCAAGTCCGTATATGGAGGGAAGATATAATTTCTAGTTTCCTATGGGGGAAACTGAAAAATAGTAAAATTATTGCGAGCTAAATTAAGTCTGCTAAATTTGGAGCATGTCATATGATCCCCTGAGCATCCTCCAATACGCGGGTTTTCATGAAATATATGTTCCTGCCTGCGAATAATGCGTACTTTTTGGTGTCTTGATTTCTACACTACTTGTTAATAACATTAAGATTAAAATCACGTTAAATATTTCATTGAAGGCGACGCATAAACAGCTGATTGCGAGACAGGATTCCAACAAAATGAAAGACTATTCATTTACTATATTTGAAAAAATTATTTAATATATATTTTTCCACATTTAATCCGAAAACAATCAGATTCATTTGCACAAAAATACAAGTATTTGCAGAAAATTCTTTCGAAAACAATAAACAAAAAACATTGATCAGAATTTTTGAAACACTATTAAATCGCTTTTCAAACTTAGGCTTATTTAATACAGAAGTTTATAACTTCTTATAACAAGCTGTGATACAAATATATATATATTTAAGTATATTATTATTGCTGCAAGCAATAGTCCTTATTTTTTAGAATAAATACATGACATGCATATTTGTTTACAACTAAGATGTATGTATGTGAATAAACAAATATTTTCAAAATATTTTTTAAACTTGTTTAATTTTCTTGTTTAATGGAACGCAATTCTAAGCAATTACCCGAATAACAACCATTTGCAAGACGCTGTTGCGTAGTTGAATCGGCTGGGCTGGGATGGTTTTGAGATGATGATGGGCTCACGGATTCCGTATTGCTCGATCGATTAAATATGGGTGAAGCTGAATCTCCTTTTTTTTGTTTAACACGACGATTTTGAAACCAAATTTTCACTTGTTTCTCCGAAAGACGCAGGCGATTAGCTATTCCTATGCGTCTAAGGCGAGAGAGATAAGAATTTATCGAGAACTCACGTTCCAGCTCCAATAGCTGCGAACTTGAGAAAGCTGTGCGTATACGTTTACTTGAATCAGCATAATCGGAAACTACGGGACTAATGTCCATTGAACTATTGGTCGTTCTGCAATTGGGTGTTTCCCCGAACGATGGTGAACAAGACGCTTGGTCTTTGAGCGGTGAACTTCCCGGAGAACAAGATGAATTGTATTTAAGTCGTTTACTAGTAATGGAATCCTCACTTTGCGAATATTCTGGAGCAGAGCTGTATAACGAAGGTGGTGTACGATAAACCGTTTCAGATTGAGGAAATATGGGCGGCAATATAGGATCAACACTCGGTGTGGGCACTCCGGCAGAGACGTTATTTAAATCGGAATAATATTTACGTTTATGAGGAAATAAACTGCTATAAGAATGATGTTGTTGAGCATAAGACTGCGGTTGGAATGCAGCGGCGGCCGCAGCAGCATCTTGTTGTTGCTGATGTTGCAAAGTTAGAGAAAATAAATAGCTGCCTACATAACCGCCCGGGTAAGATAATATAGGAAAATTAGGCAACATAGCCGCGGCTGCTGCAGCGGCTGCTGCTTGTGCTGCCGTTGGATTAGCGACGGTAGCTCTCGTCATCCCAGGCGAGCTTAGAGTCTCTTTTTTACGATCAAGTTTGGATATGTTATCACTTAATAATGAATCCACTAAAAATGAACGCGACATTTTTGCTTAGTGCAAAATATTTCTTCCTTCTACAAAGTTATGTTAACGATCGCAAACAAAGTACAACTGACATTCTCTTGTGCAAAGGTTTGAGTTTATATATCTACCCTTCGTGTAATGCTATTACTTACCTGGCATTGCCTTAAAAAACCCAAGAAACTACCCTTACCTTGCTTACTGCTATCGTTAATATTGTTAATGCTAATAGATTGTAATAGTGCGAATGCAATCGCCTCTCAATTTCCTACCACAACAATTTACGATTTGAGGGTTGCTTTAACACAACAACACCAACTCGAGTCCATAGCACAAGTCCACCATTGTACAAAACAAAAAAAGAATAACAAACCCCGAACACTATCACTAACGATTTTTAATTGTTATCAAAATTTATGCTCCGCCCTAAGCCGTGTCATGCTAAAAGTAAAACAAAACTTAAACAGATTGATTTAGTAAATCTTTTAATTATTATAAGCATCAAAACTATACATCAACGCAGGCTATCGCACTTAATATGTTTGCATGTCAGTATTTATATTATCAAGTTCTGAAGAGATAATATATATAATATATATATAGCAAATACGATTGTAACTATGTGAATGAAAAGCATCCAACATTAATTTCATCATTCCACATGTCATTTCCAAAAGTAAGCGTCACAGATTTTTTTTGTTAAAATTTGAACAGAATAAGCCGCGAAGTTTTCGCCAAACAATGAATAGCAAAAAATTAAATGCTTTGTTTCGTCGTTAATGCTGAAAAAGGGCAAGATCGGTTCCCATATAAAGTTGTTTATGACTAACTGGGAGGATGTTCAAAAATTCTCAATTTGTAGCATCTATATATACAACATGCACTTTTCGCAAACCCTTACCTTAAAAGGCTTTATATCTGTCGTTAATTATGATATATAAAATTCCAATTTGCAAGGGACCGCATATGGAAATGAACACGACTCAAAAGTTCTAACAAACTAAGACAATCTTTTTAAACAAAGAACATCGGGCAATGCTGCTATTGGCCGCTTTGAAAGCCCGCATTCTCTTCATGAAAGAGTTTGCTTTTCATAATAGCGCTTATATATACTGGAGGCCTAAGGTAATAGACCTATGTGATCCAAAGTCACTGCAGTTGATTTTTTTGTGGGAACCCCACTATGACTTAATTTTCATCATAAAATATTAAAAATTAAGCCTTTCTTTGAAGGGCTTATACTCATGGGATATCTTATATGGTCCCATGTGGTTCCAATTGGGTCCTATTAATTTTTTTATTTAATTACTTTGATAAACAAATATTCATCACAAAAAAATGTACAATTAGGCTTTTTTGGCACATAAGGGATTACGTCTCATGAGAATCCTTATATCCAGGCAATAGACCTACATGGTCCAAATTCGGTAAGCTAGATTTCTTTGTCAGTTTATTATTGTATATTTCACCATGAAATAGTGGAAACTCGACTTTTTACCAGAAAAAGCTTCAATAAATTCAAATAATAAAAAAATAAATATAAAGCTTCAATAAATTCAAAAAATAATTTCAATAGCATTTGCTTTTAGGACGAAATACGCCTGTGTACCAAAATTCAGCAAAATATCTCAAAAATTGCGGCTTGCAAGCTGCTGTTCAAACTGAACACAAAAATACTTGGACAGATATCAGACGGACACATTGAAAGACGGATAAACAGGCTTAGATCAATTCAGAAAATGCTTCTGAATCGATCCATATAGTAAAAAGTGGATCTGTCCTAAGCCTCTCTGCGTGTTATACACGTCCGCACTAACTTAGTATATCCTGTATTACAAGTGGCGTAGGGTATAAATAAAAAAAGTCAGCCACACCCACCCAATGTTACGGAGTATGTAAATTTTTATTTATCCGTTTTTTTAATCGTTTATGACATAATGTTCCGTCGCAACAGAATATAATTTTCTTACTTGTTCCTATATAGAATTGCACTTTGGTCCTATCAAAGGATGTAAATTATTCTTAATCAATGTGTAAGACAAACAAAGAGAGATTCTGAGGTATACAAGCACGTACCTATATCTGTTTATCTATTTGTGAATTTTGGAATCGCGTTCAGAATTGTTTCACAATATTTTGATAGGAATAATAGAAAATCTTGAAAGTTGACATAGATTCGAAAATTCTCGATGTAACATTTGATGTATTTTAAAAATGAAATCCTTCCAGTTAGTAATAAGAGATTCGAACAATGCTGACTGAATTCTACTTCAACTTTGTTTTATTTCAATTTCAAATGCTTGGCATGCAACCATCGTTCAGCTGGTTATTTGCATACAAACATAATTTATCAATTTGAAGCTATTCTACACGTGTTCACAATGTCTTTTCTAAAGAATTGGAAATTTTCCAAACAATATCGATTGTTTGTAAAAAGCGGAAGTTGCGAATAAAAACTGGCCAACACTTTTAGACAAGAATTAGTAAAAAAAAAAAAGAAGATAAAAAAGGAAAGGAATTAAGACAGACAAAAGGACAAATGGAAATTAGTTCACAAAATGGTCAAGCACGAGACTGGCAAACGTGCAACCTGTAAAAAATTCATGGCATGGAACAAAATTTTGCAAAATCTAAAGCAGATGTTCAGTCGAATAGCAAATATTCGAAAGACTTAGCCCGAAATGCAATTGCTTTGTAAGCAATAATCGATTGAGAAGAGAAGAAGAAAACGAAGAAACAAATATACGAATAAATGAATCAAAGGCAAGAAAACTACAAGAAGAGACCAAACTTATATAAAAAATATTATTAAATGTTTTTAAGTGCTTTTTTCTTCTAAGTGAATGCACGAATGATGTGTGAATGCAGCATTCAATGAGAGATAGATTGATGAAATGGCTGACCCACCTCCATGACAAATTTGTCTGCTTCTTAATGTTTTATTGACTTTTTGTTCAAATTACACAATTAATAGGGTTTTAAAGCCACTTAACATGTGCTAAAATAACATTAGAACAAACAATAAAAACAACAGACACAAAAGATCTTTTTTTTCTCTATCTTTCTGTATGCGTGTGTGTGTTCTTTTCACTTATGACTACATACAACTCATATACATTGTGGCATTCGTTACACTATTCATTGATGCAATAAATCGAACACGAGTGATTACTTGTAAAGAATGTGACAATATTTTTCTCAATGCGTATGAAATACTTTTTTTTTTTTGGAGAAAGAATAGAAATTAAGGATATTTTTCTAAATCCTTAAATACTATTGTAAACATTTATCTATAACGAGATTACATAGTAAGCAAAGTTAACAAAAAAATTTTACCGCCAAAAATGCAGACAAATTCACAAGAAAACAAAAAAATCGAATAGAGTGCATTTACAGGAGGACATTGATATTGTGCTAAAAAGTCATCAGGATTAAACGACTTAGCAAGGATTTGAAAACAATCGTATCTGTTAAGTTCGTAAAAGAGAAATTTCGTCGATCTGTGAAAAATTGGGATCTCTGCACTAATTGCCAACATAATTAAAAACTCTCCTAAGGATCTTTACCAAAAAATTTTGAAGCTGCTTGCAGAATTATTTTTCAGCGTCGGTCCTATATGTAATGGAGTTCGTAAGTTTTTAATCGAAGCTTTTTCAAATTATCGGTTACTTACAAAGTTGTATCCGTTTTTTTAACCATTAGGAGCTTAAGTTAGCGGTATGGGCTTTCTAACAGAGAGAGAGAGAGACTGTATCATTATAGATAAAATTGCTTAATAACTAAATAATTTATTTCTTAAAAATATTCATTGAAGTCAGATACGCGTGCAGGTTTAATTAAGATCATGTCTATTCAGAGTTTTTTTAATAGGACCAATCACTCAGTAAGAAGTGAACAAAGGAGAGAGGTGGCCGCAGCCAGTCGAGTGACCGCTCTCTGCAGCGCTGAAATTTGAGCTCACGAGCACTCAGTCTGGCTGACAGGGTAAAGATATTATTCGTTTCAACGCACATGAATATTCTTCCTTTCTGGGCTGTACATCTCTTCAAACTAGGGGTGATAATTTTTGGCCGTGAAACTGATGGCGCCTTTGGTAAAACCTTCATGTTATTTTTGTATGAAATGGCAAGGAAGCAAGGGCTAATTATGTTTGTCATTTTGTCTGCAATATTCGGAATCGTATATCAAAGATCACAAAAATTCGGCTTCAAATTCGTAATCTGTTTATATATGCCTATCTGTCCTTTAAACTGTGTCCATTCTCTCTTAATGTCGTAATCGATATAACGAACATTGATTGACAGCTACAGCTTAAATATGCAACCGACGCGATCCCATTATAAAAGAGCCTATAACGACTACAGCGAATGTTACTCTATTTAAACCCTGTGTAAAGAAAAAATATGCTTTTTAACAGATGAAGTATAAAGCATCTAATCATTAAGTTGTTGACATTCAAATTATGATATATTTTTTGGAATTCATATTCGTGTGCGCTCCTATTTGCGGCTAGTACTCTTTCTATTATTTAGATCAATATATCTTTCCATTATCATTAATTAATATGAAAAATTTTAATAACATTTCTAAGACAATGGTTACTGAAATAATAAATTCGGATATCTTTAAAAAAAAATTCGATCAGATTCGCGGATATTATATTTCTAATTATACTTATTTAATTTAGTGCAGACGTATGTAACATGCAAAAGGGCTTAAGACAGACCTACCTTTTATTATACCGGTCACTTCAGATTCATAATCTGAATTTAATTCAGATTCATAATCAATTCAGATTCATAATCTGAATTCAATTCAGATTTATAATCTGAATTGATATAAGCCTCCATGTCCGTCCGTCTATCCATACGATATCTATCCATGTAAATTTGTGTTCAAACTACACATCGCAATTTTTGAGATATTTCAATGAAATTCGATACAGTGACTTTTTTTGACCCAAAGACAATGGCTGTTGAAAATGGTTCGGATAGGGCCACTTTTTCAACCGCTCCCCATATAACGCCATATTCTGAAAAGTAGTTACATGGGGAAACATTACAGTTTTCCAAATTTCTCGGCAAAAAGGGTTAAGTAGTAGCATTTCGGCATTCCAAATTGGTGTCAAAAGGCAATTTTTTGAATCCCCCCTCATGTAACCGTTTCTACGGGAATTGAAGCTTTTTCTGGTAAAAAGGTCGAGTTTCCATTATTCCATGGTGAAATATATAATAGTAAATTGATAAAGAAATCTAGCTTACCGAATTTGGACCATGTAAGTCTATGGTCTGGATATAAGGATTCTCATGAGGCGTAATCCCTTATATGCCAAAAAAGCCTAATTGTTCATTTTTTGTGATGGAAATTTTTTTTATGAAAGCAATTAAATAAAAAAATTAATAGGACCCAATCGGGACCATATGGGTTTATTTCTTGACCCCACCCCATGTAAAATATCCCAAGAGTAAAAGCCCTTCAAAGGAAGGCTTAATTTTTAATATTTTACGATGAAAATTAATTCATAGTAGGGTTTCAGCAAACAAAAAGTTCATGGTGTGTTTTTACCAGGTTCAAAAACATAGCTCTTGAACTTCATTAAACCAAATAAAGCCCATTTTTACGTTTTTATGATAAAACACTTATACCATGACAGTAAAATTGCAGAGCAAGAAACTGAACCAAACAATATTCACAGGCCTCTTTTGAATTCAGCTTTATACTATTAAGATAAGTAGAAATTGTCACACCCCACAGCTCAGGTGGACAATACAGCCAATTTAAGGCAACTATCACTTCTGTCAAGATGGGACCTCTGGAAGCGATGATCTTCCGAATATTTACATGAGCTACAGCAGAGACAAAGATGGAAGAAATCATTTGCTAACATCAGAATAGATTGATTATTATCAAGGAAGTTTAGGCCGATGAAATGGCCGTTAGGTCGAATCACAAGCCTCTATCCAGGAAATGATGGTCCAATCTGAGTTGCTGACGTAAAAACAGCATACGTAATTGCCAAACGTCCAATACATCGTCTTGCGCTACTTGCTACTTGCGCTATTGAACACAATTCTGAATCCAATTCAAACGAAATGCAATCTAGTTCAGAGCAAAATATTAAACCTGAATACAAAAGAATAGAACTCTCATTTAGCATTCACACTTCTAGCAATGCTACTAATACTCCCACTCGCTTTATGTAACCTGGTAAACAATCAAAAATTTGGATCAAAATTGGGCATCCATTTTCAAAAAGTTAAATCAACAGACATTCCCACTAGCCAATGAAATTTATTAGTCTACTGTGATCTGTTAACCTACTGGACTGATTCAGCACTACTAATTAATCGACCCGATTCATTACGACAATTTTGTAAGAAAATGGAGCCATGGAGCCATGGAGCCTTATCATGTGTCAATATGATAGAACAGTTCACACTATTTGAAGCAGATTTAAACCTAGACAATAGACTGTTGCGCAAAACTCGAACCAAAAGAGGCGCCATTGGTTTCATCGGAAATGTCGCGCATTCGCTATTCGGAATACTTGATTCTGAATATGCTAACAACATGTCTTCAACAATCACAGATCTTTAAGAGAATTCCTATATATTAGAACTAATAGATCAAAAGTCAGTTGTCAACTCCACTATGAATTTACTAAAGCAAAGGCTCATATCCACAAAATTCAACGTTGACTGAGCCACAAATAAATGCGATTAATAGAGATGGCCAAATATGGCACTACGAATTCAACCAAATCAAGGTAACTCAGCACCTATTCAATGCAGAAATCATGCAGTTTTTCTTCTGGCAACTAGAGAAAATGCAGGCATCTATTTTAACAGTGGTGATTGACACTCACCGTAGAGGAATCAATTCGTTACTATTAACGCCAATACAAATACAAAACAAAAGAAGGCAAATCAACCAATCAATCTGACCAATCAATATTCAGCTCAACTCAACAACTTATCATCCTTGCAACGTAACTTACAAGCAATTCAAAATGCCAAAATTGTGCATAATGTTACACCAATCCATAGTGTGACTGCTTCATATTCAGCACTGATCATTCATTAGCGTAGCCATTATCATTGTATTTCTCTTCACAAGGCTTTCCCGCAAAGGGAGTGCAACTGCTCAACCGACTCTCGTGTCAAGCAATGATCTATCCGATCAGGATAGTTAATTAGCTGTCAATGAATCAACACCCAGTCCGTCTCCCCGACAGAACTTCACTATACATACATAATCAATCGATTTTGTTACCCTTTGGTTAACGGGGGCGAGAATGTTTAGATTTAATATATGTTTTATTCAATTTCGATTTTATATATTCCATGTTGTTCCAATTTGTTCATATTCATTTAACTATAAATGTCAATGTACTTAATATTATACATGTTTGTCTGTTCGGTCATT
The DNA here is from genome assembly GCA_000688715.1 of Glossina pallidipes. NCBI lineage: Eukaryota > Metazoa > Arthropoda > Insecta > Diptera > Glossinidae > Glossina > Glossina pallidipes. The sequence goes on along the minus strand of KK499861.1, from coordinate 284,723 downwards.
TATGCAGTTTTTTGAATTCTCATAGTCGTCAATAAGTTCATATTGCAATTCAATCCACTCGTGTGTCGTCATTTTCATTTGCATTTTTTCTTTTATTTGTTTGCATTGCATTTTTGTGTCATATAATTTTGAATTGTTTCGTTTTGCAAATTTGACCAAATCTGATTGTTGGATATTGCAACTATAAGTCAAAATTTATTTGTATGATATTTTTAGAATAATTCTTAATTACTTTGAGTTGATTGTAATTTTCAATCCCCAATAGACTATATTTTCATTTGTTGGGATGTAATGCAATCCATATGTTTTGAATCATTTACCTGATCACCTTCGTTATTACGCCTCTTAGTTACAAGTGCTGGAGGGGCACTCAACAGAAGTTGGCACAGCTCTAATGTTTCATTTTTCCTGACTTATACCAATGAATTATGGGTTGTTTTTTTTTTTTTTTGGGGGGCTCTTCAAGAGTCCTCATCGTGGATCATGTTCATTTTCACACTGAAGTTTTCAATAATCCTGATAAGTATTTATTTCAAGTTGTAAGCTAATATCTGCTATCGATTATAAACTCCACTACAGTTTCCTGCCAGTTGCGTGTAGCGTCGATCCCTAATTTGTGGCCATCAAATAAGAACATATATGCTGATGCAAAGCATATGAACTGCTGACATAACTATAAAAGAATTGTCGCGAAAACTGCAATTGTAATTTTAGAAACATATACACACTGAAGTTACGTTGCTTTCGCTACATTTACACATGCAGCTCCAGACCTACACGCAGTCTCCCATATACAAGAAATGGCTGAGAAAGTCAACCAAAAGTCTCCCAACTAGTTTTTCTCTTTTTGACACGAAAATATTGCAGATATATAAGTTACATTAAATTGATAGTCGAATTTTTTCCCAAGGCATTCAGTGAGTTATTCGTTTATCGCGATAACTATTTTGCGTAAGTCTTTTATTCCAATTTGTAATAATTATGAACATGAGACGTAAGAATAACGTAGTCTCATCTGCCTCTTTATTATCACGCCTCTTGCCTGCCTCTTCATTCGACTTCAAACGTTTGGAGCGAGTTCAATTAGAAACCGAAAGTGTATCGCATCTAACCGCAACGACTCCCCATTGCGGTCGAACCAAAACTTATCATAAAATATAGGTATTTTCATCTATCTATAAATTTATAGTTTTTTTTTTATTTTTGCATTTTTTCCAAAAAACGATATACAACTGTTTTTGACTCGCACTGTTCTAAGACAAAGTCTATAAAGTAAGACTTGAAAAAATGAATGAAAATGTACTCAAAAGTATGAATACAAATTTGAAAAACAATGCTAAACATTTGAGTGTAAGCGATACAAAAGTAATATAATGAAACTGCAAGATCACTGCAAGTGCATTTATTTTTTCTTAGAGACATATTTGTCGTCCGTTTTGGGTCTTTGCATTTTTTGTTCTTCTTATCATTATTATTATTTTGCAAGGCCTTCTTTTTTTGTCGGCTTTCTTGTATTTGTATGAGCAGTTTTGGTTTCAAATCATGTTTAACTTCAGCGTGGTCTTAAAAGAAAATTTTGTTTTTAAATTTTCTTTTTTTGCAAGCGGTGTTGGTGGATGTTTTCATGTTTGGAAAATAAATTCTGCAATTTTTACTGTTAAATAAAGTAATTACGCAATTACGACAAATGAAATGACACAAAGACGTTCGTGATTTTAATGGTCCTCAAAAGTTAGAACACATTTCCATAATCTCTAAAGAGAAACAAATAATAGTAGATGGATGCACTTTTCGTATAATAAAATATTTAATATTCGCTTGTTTTGTGCTCGTGAAACAGAATTGTTTCGTTGCCGTAAGTCATTTTTTTGACTTAAGGGGTAATAGCATTTTGTTTGCATTTAAAATACCGTCATTATTCTTAATTGACAAAAAGAAAATGTGAAAATTTGATTAACATACGTGTTTTCACGTAAGAAAGAGCGAATTTTCAAGTACCTAGAGACAATGGAGGCGTGAAAACTATATTTTTTAAGGCCTCTCTTATTACAATGCTCACACACCAGTTTTGCACCCATAACAAAAACATGAATCAAAGTCCAGAGAGCATGATGGGATTGTTTCGAAAAATTGATTTAATAAAAAAAAAAAAAAAACATTAATTTAATATTTTTTCAAGCCGGTGGGAATTCGAGTGTAAAATCTAAAAAAAACCCCAGGATACTCATTAGAGAATTTTATTTTGAAGCTGCAGTAGAAAACTGAGAGGTCGATAAGGTCCGATAAGAGTTAAAGGAACAGAAAAGTCTATAAATGTGGTTTTAAGGGTAAGACGTTCAAAGTTTCAAAACTTAATCCTGAGAAAATATTTATTCTAATTCTCATCTGCCATGCCTTCCACGTGCAATTGGCTTAATGGTTTTGAACAGGAACAGAAATATACTTAAGATTGCTCTCATCGTTAGTTGCTATTAATACTTGCCGAGTAAGCTAGAATCGGGACTAACACTTCTGTGTTTGCACTTTCAAATCTCAATGCAGCAGAGTTTACTTTGGTGATAGTTACAGACGATAGCTCAGTCGATAAACGCATAACCCTTGTCGATTAGGCATACAATCACTAGAGTGTCATTTAAAAATTTGTATGTCCTTCATGAAATAAATTTAAAAAGACTTCAGCTTTCTAAGTTGAGTAATTTACGAGTAACGAGCAGCCCTCAAATATTTGCTTAAAGGAACAAAGATGCTTTCGCCGATTTTGCTCATTTTCTGTACAAACCTGCGATGGCCACGAATCCATACAGACATAGAAAAACATAGAGGAACATACGGGCAGACACGGGAAGATCGATTCAGAATTTACCACTGATCAAGAATATATATACTTTATAGAATCGTTTGAGCTTCCTTTTGGTTATTACAAACATTCTGATAAAATGACTATAGCCCATTCCTTGTTTAGTAGGTATAAAAAATCACAAGCTAATATTACTGTTTGTGAATTCGTTTCTTTCACCGTTTTGTTACCATCTTAAACAGTCGTTTACATATTAGGAACGATATCTGAATGGTTTACTTAAATTCTATATGTGGCTCAATATTCCGATTTTTCGAGTGAAGTCAGTATCATAATCAATACTCAACGTAGTACTACTTCAAACTATCGCGCTTTATTATTTTCTTTCCTTTAATATCTCCACAATTGAAATCTAACGGTTGTAACAATTAAGGTAGAAAATGAGAACTTGTCTCGAAGGTTTTTCGTTCAGATCCACAGACCAGGTGCGAATATGCTCGCGAATCACTTAAAAATTTTAACACTAAAATTTAGCACATATTTGTTTCATTCTATTTGTGATTTGCCCATAAATAGGCCTACGGCTTAAGCTTAAGTAATGAAGGAACCTTGAAAAGTTAAAAATACTCCAATACATTTTTATTCGCGACGTTTAAAGTTATGATAAATAACGAAGCGCTTGAAGATTCACTGCGATCTATTCCATACGGAAGAGGTAGGGGGAAGGGCTCCGATTCATCTATTCCTATAGTCAAAAATAAATAAATAAATAAGCAAGTAAGGTGGTGGATATCCTGCTCTTATCCTGCCCTCCACTTAGTTAGTTCCCCTTTCTTGTTGGTTTTTCGAACTTATTAAATGCAATTAAAACATGTTAATAAGTTAACAACGTTCAAAACACTTAATTAAAATTACTATTCAATCACGTCTGAAGGATATAAATAATAAAGTATCAACAAAACCAAAAACAAATGTTAAAAGCAAATGTCAACAAAACTCTCCTTCGGACCAAATACTTTTTATAAACGAGCAGACGACATATTCGCATACACATACATTGTTAAACTATTAAACAATCCACCACTTTTGTTCGCGTATGAGGAAATCAAAATGCAATACCGAGATCCCTAGCACGCGAGTTAAATATTTCAACCACCATTTAATGTAAGGATCTTGTAAATTAACTAAATGTTGAACGTAGAGAAAGAGGAACCACTGAAAAGCATCACAAACACATGCTTCTGTCTTATCATCTGATATTACTTATTGTTGTAATCACAATGCCGGTCGCCATATTGCAACATTTGTTTCATTTGTGCATAAATGTTCAAACGATTTATCATATCTTTCACTCTTCTCTTCCCTGTTATATCAGTCCCTTCTGTCTCTCCTTTCAAACGAAATACAATGACGATAATGGCTGCTGTATTGTTTCGCTTTTTTCTTATATCAATAATTGAATTCTTAGCTCGTTCCATGTGCTCCATGTGTACGAAAATGTTTATTTACCATTACGTTCATAACATTAAATGCGCTTTCGTTTTTCTTCAAATATCCCAGCAGCGAATGCATGTCAATTTGTCTTCTACAAAATTCTATTAAATGCAATTTTTATCAATTCCGTTTTAATGATGTAACCAATAAGTTTACATCAAAATAATGAATAAACCAACAGCACCGAAAACATATTAAATTTGCCCTCGATCGTGACATTTGTGGTTAAAACAATACATCGCGTTACCACCCACATTACATGAGAATTAATGAGTTTTTCATATGCTTTATTTTAACTGTACGGTTAGCACTGGCCGCTTCGGACATCTATTAATTACATCATGCCTGCCATGAGCCATTTGTCGTTCTGGATTCCGGTTACCTAAAAACTCGGAATCAAAAACTTGGCTACAAAACTTCCAGTCTCACCGTCTTACTGATGTGAGCATCGCATGAAATCGTAAAATATATCTGATTGTCAAGCCGTAAGCATCTAAAGATGGCGTTTTACATTTTGACGGCAACCTACTCCAGAATCGCATATTTCGTCTTACCGCTTGTTCGTTTTCGCTTATTCATTACTGCATGCGCATTTGCATTCCTTAAGTAAATTCTTTGTATGGATCAAAGACTCCGCACATTACTGAACACTTCAAATCCTCAAGGCGCAACAATAACATTGACATCATGTATATCGATTTAATGACATTTTTGCGGTATTTCCCGCCTTAAAACCAACAAATGCTTCATGTTTCTTAAGCTCGCTTATTACCTGCGTTTTTAAATTATCTTAAATAAAATTTCTGTATTATTCACACAAATTTAGCTGTGCCGGCGACATATGTAACTAACTGATGGTAATACAAAGAACATTCACTCCAGCAATACTTTTCTGCAACAATGGTACGGAGTCGGTCTGTGCAGGACAAAGATAATCTTGTTTACGAGTAAATAAAAACAGGAGCTTTTCTATCCGTCCCTCCAATCTCTTTTAGTTAAAGCTCACTAAAAGACAAACGTGACCGCATGAGTAGCCGAGTCGGCAAGAATCGCGACTATCAAGCCAATTTGGCGGGTTCAAATATCAAATGCGAAATAATTTACTTTGGTCGTAGACATGGAGAATGCTTGGTCGGTGAAACCCGATTTGGCCCGAATTCACACAGCTGCGGCTATCATCTCTCTAAAATTTTCCTTTACTCACTCCTTTTTGACCCTCATAGTGTTGTATGAATAGCGGACATCCCCTGAGTGAATTGGTCATGTTAAAAAAAAGGTTTGTTTTTCTCGCAAGTCATAGTGAACAAATATGAATTCTTAGCGCAGAAAAAGTGATTGTTCATTACCAATTAATGTTTGTTTATTTAATTTTTGACATGTTCATGCTCAAGTACGACGAGTGTTTTGCCGAATAACTTTACCACCCAACCACTCAAAAATTGGCATCAAGCATCTTATGAATTGTATGTACATTTTCGACCGCCAATTAATTGCAAGCTTTTTCGTGTGTACTATTTCAAGTGTGGAAGTTGTCTGTTTATTTATCCATCTTTGAATATTTTGTCACCAATCTATGCTTGCATTACCATTTCATGCAACGTTCGCTAAATTGTGTATCACATTCTACTGCCTGCATTACGATTTCGCAATTGAAATGAAACAATATTATAATTTTGATTTTAATAGCAGTGGAACAATAAGTGATGACCACATATAGGCGGCGTTAACCGCTGTGAGTAACTGCCCTATACAGACGGCCCCCGGCGCGGAAGGCTTAAGCGACTTTTATATATATGTAAAGAAAACAGATAAAAATATATTTTCGTCTTTTTAACACTACTTTGTCAAATTTCTTATTTCATAATGCCTTTCATATGATGTTTACTTTAAAAAAAAAAAAAAAAAACTATTTGTAAATGAAAACTTCATTCGATTCGATTCATTTCGATTACAAAATCACTAATATGTACTCATTAGACTTGGGAGGGAGTCATGTTGTTCTTTACCTATTATGATGCGCATACATGCGTGCATGCTTTCTTATGACTATGACAATAAAGCCATTAGACCACATTTAATAACTAACTTTAAATGCAAAAAAAAGAAGAAAATAATACACATATCATGGAATCCTTCTTGTTCTTATTAAAATGAAACCAACTTAACTTTCCTAGAACAATAATATTTCCTTGTGTATGTAACTCTTTGATTTTCTAAAGTAGAAGCGCGAACGCCATTAAAAGTATACAAAAAGTGGATAATGCATGAAAAGAAATGAAAGCCAAATGTAATTCCTTTTCTCCTCTTGCTACAGGGAAATAAGTAAATATATTTTAGTCGGGCAACACAGAAAATTGAATACTGTGCACAACTTTGCCTAATGCCATTTTGTGCTTATTTTCGTGATAAGATACCAATAGTTACACTTTGTTTCAATATAACAGAATAGTGTTCACCAAAAATCTTATATAGGATAGGCCCGAGCAGGTGAATTGATGTGGTCCAAGTTTAGAAAAATTGCTTTTCCTTATAAATTTTCGTCAAAAAGCACTAAAAGTATATATTGTTGCCATATGAAGGCTCACTTTTCAACAAGACTCTGTAAACCGGTGGAGTCCAAAAAATAAATCTACTTAGTCTAAATTTTATGCAATTAATTTTTATATCAAATTACTATCGATTTTCGCCGCAAAACGTTAAAAATCAAAACTGCTATAAAAATTCTTTCCAAAAATAAGTCACATAGACAGATTATTCAAGAAATTGATCGCTTCGATTCTTCCGAACTTTTCACATCAATTTGTTATGGCGCAATATCATTACTCAGTGATTTTTGTCGAGAAAATTTGAAAATTGCCAATAAAGTAAAGGTACAATAAAGGCACAACACTCACCACCACAACCACTCGGCTACGGTCGCTTCCAGCTCTTGCTCTTCTCAGCTCTTTCCCACCGTCCCCGTATTACACGAACGGCAAACATCTCCTGAATGATCGGTCATATACCATAAAAAAAAAATGCGATTTTCAAAATAATGCTTTGTATGAAGAGTGGTCGTAAAACGATGTGAAGATGTCAAAAATGCCGGTGTACCATATTTTGTTAAAATATCTATCTTAATTCCTGTTGGGTGTCGCATACGCTCTCATTAATTTAACGCATACTGTACCGCAAATGGTGTAGAATATAAGATTGAAAAGAAACGAGAGAAAGAAAAGAAAAACATGCTAATGTCACTATCAATTAATGTCAATTATAATGACAAGAGTGTAGTGTGTATGTATGGAACGTAAGTGTGCGTGTGTTTATATAAGGAATATTCACGTTAATAAAAACATACGTTTTTATAAAAACAAAAATCAAATAGAAATTTGCGGCTTTTTTAAATAAATATTAATGAAAAGCAATAACAATAACCACAATAATTATAACAACAAGGAAAATAAGAAAATAAACACAACGTTCATTATATTGTACCCACATTAGTACGTCATCATCTATTGTTACTATTTATCCAATTAACCCTTAAGAATAACAAATACAGTATCATTTTTGATTACAGTCACATAAGTGCTTATGTATAGAAACAGTGCAATATATCACTTTCACCGTGGGTTTGTTTGCTTGTTTCTTTGCTTGTGTATTTAGTAACCCTAATCTATATTTTCCGTAGCCCTAAGCTTATATCCCTTTTTTCTCAAGTCTCTTTCCTTTCTTTACATTTCCATACAAAATGAGAACAGAACGTATGTATGAGTGATTGACGTGTGTGTATGCGTGTGTGTGTTTGCATTTGTGAATAATACTACTTTTGTTTTCTAAGAGTTTATCATTTATTCATATTTTATGCTTGTTTTGAATACAATTAAAATTATATTCTATGCTCGAGCAGAGAGATAAAACGATATGCGTAACATATTTGTTCCAATTACAATATGAATATCACTAACAATAAAACATTCGCATGGCATTTTATGCAATATGCGAAGTAAAGAAGAAATAACAGGCAACATGTTTAATGATAACTTAAAAAAGGAAACACGTTTCTTTCCGAAACATATAGATTTTTCAGATTGTTAACGACTAAGCTCACTGATTTCAATGATTTCGAAACCTCTTGAGAAAGTATAATTTTTACACATTTTCTTTGTAGCGAGCTTAAAGCTTAAAATAAAAAAAAAATTAATAATTAAGTAAATAAGGAAATATATATGCGATCTTTTAACTTTCATTCCGTCCGTTGGCTTGGTTTTGTTTTATGTTTATTCCATTTTATTCACCACCCAGATATGGACTACAATATGTAACAATCTGATACAATTGAGATTCTGTCCCAAATGAGTCTTTTTTATTTCCGATTTTTCTACACTCGCTTGTAACAGTACATGTCACTCAGGAGGTATCTTCTACATGTGTGGGCATGCTAGTGCCCAGGAAGCATAATAGATAGGGCAGCAGGAAATATTTAAATAGTCCTTGATAGCCGCGTAAAAATCATTATTTGATTCCTCATTGAAAAAAACAAGTAAGAAACTTATACTCGGTTTTGAGCGAATCTTTTATACCCATCACCGTTATCCTAAAAAAGTAAGAGAATTAAATGTTCATGCTTTACCACATAGAATGGGTGCTGCTAACTTTTTCTATTTGCAAAATAAAGATTTTTGTTGCGTAGGCGTGTGGGCGTTGCAGGAGCGTCCTTGGAAAAGTTTAAGCCACTTTCAAATTCTTTTCCAAATTTGTAGTTGATATCTTCATTTTCGCTAACGGGAAAACGTTTACCACAAATACTACATAGGTGCGCAGATGGATAGATGGACATGTTTAGGTGCATTTCAAAACTGAAACTGAAGTAGAATTCATATACTTTGAGTATATGAGGTTTTTGAAACTTGTTTCCGCGCCTTATAAAGGTATTGAAAAAAAATTAAATTTTGCGTAAGCGTGGTCAATTTTTTCCATTTTTGTACAGGTGTGACAGCATCACCCATAGAATATGCGTTCAAATTTTTGTACATTTTTGTGTACTATAGTTTATGAGTAATCAGGAAAAACCAAGTTTTTATTCTCTTTGAAAAACAGAGATTTTCTCACTTTAAGTTGTCCTTCAACCGATTTGGCCCATTGTCAATACCAACCTGCGTACAAGAACTTCCATTGTGTCAACCAAATTTGAAGCCGATAGGTTCATTTTTGCGGCCAGGAGAATGTTTACAACAGACATTGCATAAGCGGATAAAGCCACAGACGGACGGACGGACTAATAGACCTGCTTAGATCGATTTAGAATTTGATGCTGATCAAGAATATATATACTTTCTGGGGTCTCTGAGGCTTCCTGCTGGGTGTTGCAACCACTTCGACAAAATGAATATACCCTTCATCCTTCGGTGATGATCATAAAAAAACAAGAATTCATAAAGTTCTAGATGTACTGTTTTCGTGAGAAAAATTTGTAATCATATTTGTTTAACAAATTTTTAAGTTCTGAGAATTTCTTCTTATTTAGGTATCCGCCAAAAGCGTTTTAGTTTTACTAAAATTTCTTTTTCCCGTCTTGTTCTTGTTTTTTGACCAAAAAGTCTTTGGAATTTGTGAGCAAAATAAATAAATTATTCATTAAAATTGATTCACGCCTACTCGCTTCAACTTGTGTTAGCTAAAACGTTGCTAAACGCTGTTTTACCTACATTTGTCACGAACTGATCAAGCGCCTTCTTCAGCGGCCTTAGCGAACTGTCTTTTTGGCCAGCGACTTCAAGTTATTCAGCGCATGCCCACGCTAATCATAGAGCACTCAAAATTGCATTTTCGACTTTCATTACTTCTATTGTTTAGTTTGAAGAAATCTGCAGGCGAAGCCCATCAAACACGTTCAGAAGCTTATGGTGATGCTTCTCCATCATATCCCAATTCTCAATTTTGGTTTTAAAAGCAATGATTTTGATCTCAATGACAAAAAAAGGTTTGGGGGACAAAAAAATCTCGGAAACAATTAATTGCAAGACTTATTGGACGAGAACCCAGCTCAAATACTCAAAGACTGTTTCCGGACGTTGACGTACGATCAAAACGATCCAAAAGGAGGAAAAATGGTTACCTCACAAACTGACTAACAATGCCATTTCGAACCGTTTCAACACCGCGGTTTCATTGTTAGCCAAGCAAAAAAAGAAGAGTATTCTGTGGAATATTATGACTAGTAATAGAAAATGGATCTACTACGGCAATCCTAAAAAATTATGGGTTTGTCCGGGAGAGCCATCCACATCGACGTCGAAGTGGAATATTCACGGCCATAACGTTTTGCAGTGTGTTACGAGCTCCTAAATTCAACTAGAACTGTTTCTGCAGATGTCTATTGGCGTCAATTAAACAAATTGAACGATGTATTGTTGCAAAGAAGACCAGCAAAAGCGGCTAAAACGGCTACCATACGAATTGACTGAAAATCCCATTTTAGCCTTTTATTACAATTGTTGTCAAGAATACGCTAATGCAGCTGAAACGGGAGGTTCTGCCAGAAACAGCGTACTCGTCAGACGTGGCGCCTTCTGATTACCACTTCTTGAAATCGATACAGCTTGACTTGGCCGGCGCACGGCTTTGCAAAGTTGAAGAAGTGCGAAAATGGGTGTTTGGTTGGACCGCCGCCAAACCAATAGAAATTCTTTCGACACGATCACGATGTTGCCAGAAATTGTAGTAAACCAAGTAGGCGAGTTTTTAAGAAAAACCTTAATTTTGGTTAATCATAAAATTTCGCCAAAAAGAAAGTCATTCAATTTGTAACTATCTTATGTAAAAGAGTTAAAAAAAAAAAATAAAAAATTAGACAGAATTTGATTTAAAATCTGGTTTATCTTATTTTTATTGTAGGAAAAAAAAAGAAGAGAATGAAATTTTGAAAGTTGAAAATAAATAAAAGAAGATCTGTGAACAGCAAACATTCTTAATGATTTATCAAGTTTCACAAACTCAAATAAGAGATGACATCTATTTAAATATCGAGGAAAGAGTAAACAAAAATAAAACATGAAAAGAAAAATTTTGCTTCATATTCCATTGCTTTAAAAAAAATATCATTATTATATATAAAAAAGTAATAGTTGTCGGTTGGCACAGTTTATTTCTACCTGGTGAGCGCAGGCAAGATTTCTTTAAATTTTGATCCTTTGGATCTCCTTTGGTGTGAATTTAAAGAACAACATCCAAAAACTGAATTCAGGGCCATAGAGTTTTGGAGAAATTTGGCGATGTATTCTTATCAAATTTCATTAAAATCTACATATCAGTCGTCTTTTACTTTTAGACGTAGCAATAACATATGTGCATAAAAAAGAAAAGTTCATTATGTCTCCATATGGTATTGATTTCATTTGTGAATTTAATAATTACTTTTGTTATATAATTCTTGTGCAATTTGTAATCGGGGGAAGTGCTTGCGGCGCAGCATCACGTAAGTCGTTATAATGTTACGCAAATTGATCTTTTTATATCCTCTGTTTATTATTAATTTACTTTTACTTTACACAAAAAATTAATTAATTATTACATATTAAATAGTAATTAATTAGTAATTAACTTTATTTGCATTACCCATTTTATTTTTTTAACTGATTTTTTTGATCATAATAAATGTTCTTTCCTTTTGGTAATTAATTACAAAGTATTCCGAATAAATTTGTTTCCCTTGATGTTAATACCCGTTTGCACTTACACTTACACATACAAACCCAGAAACATTGTAAAAATTCTATACGGCAAATTTTACTACCCATTTTCGGCGAGCTAATCTGAGTATCTATATGAGCCCTTAAGGTATGCTACAAAATATGATAAAATGTTGTAGATAATAAGGGAAAATGTTTCATACATAATCTACATTGGACAAAATTTTCTTAATAATAACTAATAAACGCCTTTTTCAAGTGAAAAAATGGCCAATCTTTTTGCAAGCACCTATTATTTACTTAAAAACCCTTTCTGAATGTGATAATTTTAGAAGATATGGCAAAGTCAAGCAGAGCCGTATCAAGTATATACGATGCTTCTTCACAAGAACGACTATATGTTAGAAAAATCAAAAACTGGCCCTATGTCATCCAAACTTTCCGCATCTATTTAGTACATCAAAACTCGATTTGTGGCCGATATTTGCCGAGAAATATTAAATATGCCAAACCTCCTTTACATACTGTTTTTTTTTAATATATATCGTTATGTAAAGAATGATCGTAAAATTAATTCAATACAATGCACTTTTAATGATGTTCGTTGTGGTGAAGCAATGACATTTAGTTACAATGAAACATATTAGTGTACAAAATCTTATGAAAATATCTAGAAAATTGTAGATGGACACAGCTTAAATCGATTCAAAAAGTAATTCAGAATCGATTAGTATAACAAGAGGTGAATTTATCGCACAAGCCCTTAGGTTTATTGCATCGGCATAAACTTAATATACCCTATATCATAAATGATGCAGGATATAAAGATTCCAATTTTTATTTTCCTATTTTCATTTCACATTTGCGAGTTCTCACTTTCATTGGCAATGGTAAGTCTACAAAAAAGTTTTTTGTAAATAAGATTTGAAGTCCACACATTCAATTTTCGGAATTTCCTTCCTTGTTATACTGCTACAAATGTCCCCATGATGATGTGTTTTGGTTTGCTTGTGAAAAATAAAATTAAGTGCTCCAGCTCACTTTACATGTTAACTGTGGCATTTAATGAATCCACAAGAAGATGTTAATGACGACGCCCTACCTGGACGTCTCAGCACGTCAATAACCGATGAAAACGTTGAAGTAGTGAAGAAAATTATTATGCTGAATCGTCGAGTCACTATTAGAGAAATTGCATGAGCCAACCAATATGTAGAACAACCAGTCATGTATATTGAACCACAATAACACGCGAGCTCACATTTCATTGATTGTTCGTAGCCATACCTCAGCTACCATATTCACCGGACTTGGTCGCCCGTAACTTTCTTCTGTTTCCAAAACTGAAAAGGCCCATGAAAGGATGGAATTTGGCCACGATTAAGGAGCTAAAAACCGCATCGCTGAAAGAACTCAAACTATACCAAAAAGCGCACATCAGAACTGCTCCTAGGATTGGAAAAACCGCTGGCAAGAGTATATTATGTCTAAGAGGGATTACTTTGAAGGGGACAAAATAGATATTGATGAATAGACGAATATTTTTCGACAAAAATAAAAAGTGAACTTTCTTCTTATAGAATATATATAGTAAAAATTTGTGCACCATGTCAAGCCAATACACTAGAATTACAAAATAATTTATTAAATATTGACGTTTGCTATTTTAGTTGACTTAAAGAAATGTATTTACCATTCTGTTATAGGTTAGATTTATGTTTTGTCAAATACTAAATCAAAACCGAATTAATAACTAATGTACACGTTCTTCCAATTCAAACTACAACTGTTGTAGAAAATTTTCAAACTTAAGTTATGGTCATCCATTAAGAGTACATATATCACGTTACAATTTTCTTCCTCAATTTTTTCGTAGGCATTCCAATACCAAAAAGCAGACGGACATACTGAACGGAGTACCTTGTATTTATGACCCACACACATTTTATGGTCTCGCTAATGCGTGTTTCGGAGTATGAAAGTCGCAAGAACAAATATAGTAGGCTATGGTTGCTTAGTAGCAGGTATGAAGAAATTATAATTTTCAACTCAAACTTAACGCTGCTTTTTCAAGTAGAATCTATAGTTAAAATAAGACAAAGGATAAAATGTACATTTTCGCCCATCAAGAATTGTGGCGAAAAAGTGGCTTGAACCATCATCGGTGCCACAGGATAGTTTCTGTTACATTTTAATATCGGCGATGTATTTGGCTAAACTTAATTTTGCTTTCCATTTAAAATATCCCTATATATGCTTTAGCAAAGACGTAAACCACCGCGAAGTCAAAACAAAATTTTAGCATTTTTTAATATTGAATAAGAAAATACAGCCAATAAATGTTTCCGTTTCAAATTATTTATTAACTCTTTTGTTGTTTTTGTTTTAATTTTATTTATTAAAACATAAACATAAAAAATTGCTTTCACTTACCCTTAATTGCAATTTACGTAGAATACGCGTTTCTTCCCAACGATCTAATTCATCCCATTCCTTGCCACGACGCCGCAGCAAATAATAACGATACATAACTATGGTAACAGCCACCATTAAGGCTAAACCGCTGCCAATGGCAGCACCCAACACCGCCGAGCTAACCATTACCATGGCTGCTTTGCTTTGTTAAAAACGTAAAAGTATCTTTTTTCTGATAAATTTATTTTTCAACTCGCAGTTTATATAACAGAGTTTAGTATAACAGAGTACAATAGAAGGTTTCTTTAAGAGTAAGCTGTAGAAAAAGAGAAAAAATGAAAAATTCATTAGCAATAAAAATAAATAAGCTACCAGCGAATTTTAGATGCCCAAAATCAAGTCCTTATAGGTAATATTTACAGATTTGCATTTAATAATATGTAAACACATGACATACTACTCCCGCTTAAGTGGTAAGACCGCTGTAACAGCAGAAAATTCAAGAATGATGTTATGCCTTTAAACATTTAGGAAAGACTAAAATGTTCTACAAGAACTCAAAAGGGTTCTGCTAGAGACGGTAAACTTTTTTATCAAACTTACATACATCTTAAACATAAATTTGTTAAGTTAAAAGCTTGCTCTTTTAGCATTAGACTTTAGCGTTGATCTATCCAAGTTCGTAACACTTACAAAATGCTTATTAATTGCGGTTGTGTTTTCGTTCGTATTCGGCATAAATTGCCCTACAAAAATTAAGGTGCACTTGGATTTCACCAAAAAAAATTAGAAAATAAATATCATCTCTTGACTTCAATTTTTATAAAGCGGAAGCAAAGACCAAACAAAAAATCAAAATATTTCAATTTTAGCCTAACCTATGACAATTACAAGCTCAAGTAATTTATTGAGTGCTAATTGGCATTAAAAGTTGGCAGTAAAAGTATAAGACAGTCTTAGCTTGCTTTGCTCTCGCCGCTGCCAAGCAACTTACGTGAAAAACTGAATTGCGAAACTTAGCTCTTAACACATAAGTTCTTAGCCAACAAATCATCTTGTGTGTTATACAAATAAGTGAGGAACACAGATAAGACCAAGAAAGCGTAATTAGCAAAAATTTAAGCGAAAACTCTAATAAAAGTTTCTTAAATACATAATTAAATACACAGATAAACAAAACACTGTAAAGATCGCGTATCGACATTTGTGAAACGCCCACAATATTGATTGATCAAGAGAGAGACAAGATAACAAGATAAACAGCCTCATGCCAAAACTTTTGTACATTGGCTGAAGTAAACTCAGAATATCACCAAACACAGCCAGGACACCATAATGATTTGGCATACTTTCCCCAGGCAAAAATTAGAACCAATCAGACAGTGAGTTCAATTCATCCGTAAATACCGCTTCTGTTTCAACTGATTTGGGTACCGTACCTACCTACCACAAATTATTAAAGTCAAAGTCATCTATCGGCTGGAATGCCGGTTGAACGTTCGGTTTCGGCAGTGCAACGGATCGAAAATCCTCCCATCAGGTTTGTAACTAGTAATTCCAATAACGATGGTTCTTTTATTGTTAAGTCTGCTCCGTTGGCGGTCAAAAAGGTTCAAACGAGCGGCAGCCAGCAGGATACCATGAGTTGGAGTCGTGCGGCGACCGATAGGGTTAATAATATGCCTAAGTAGTTAACGGTTGTGTCTGCTCGTAAATCAATATTTATTTCGCGGCTTATAGCAGTTACAACTACCGGTCTGATCAATGACTATATAAAATTAAAAATAATGAATTGTGATGCAAGCAAAATTACCATTTTTAAAATTTCTTTTCCTGAACCGTGGGAACTCACTTCATTTCCCACAGTTTTGCCGGCTACTCTTTATCGTGCTATATTGACTTGTTTGGGCTGAAGAAATTTTTGTTAAACATTTTATGCCTTGTAGAAGACCTACAACTATACTCAATCAACACATTGCTGCCCCATAAGATTGAACGGTTCCCTCGCCATTCTAAGTCGAAATGCTCGTGGCTTGAATTCAAAATTGTACTCCTTTTTACTTAACATCGTAGGTAAAAACCGCGACTAACAAGTCAGAATTCGTAGGTTCAAATCTCACTACGGTAGAATTTACTGTGGTCGAAGGTATAGTAAGTGTTCAGTCGGTAAATGCATAACACTTACCGATTGGGCACAAAAACCCACTAGACTGCGGCCACATACCTTTATCATTCCCGCTCTTCACTTCTTCTTGTTTCTGACTGTCACCGTGTTACACGAATAGGAGAAATTTCCTGAGTTATTGGTCATTCAAAAAAAAAAAAAACCGAGATAGTCAGAGATGCGCTGGCCATAATGTCTGTAGGAAAGACAGAGTTAATGCTAGAGGGGGTGGGCATCGCTTGTATTTTCAAATCAAACGGATGTGGAATTTCGATATGTCCAGGCAACGGTTGGCAACATCTTCGTTCATATTTGATGTTTGTACATTCCGCGCGGTTTTAGTATTGATAACTCATTTTTGCTCAAAAGCGAAGTTTGTTCGCCATTAAGGCGTACGGATCTGATTCTTGTGTTAAGTGAGTTCGTTATGTAAGGTGCTCTTAATGATGATTTTGGTTATTTTGCGCCTATTCGTTTTCTCATTCTTTATGATGAATTGTTTAAAAGGATATACTGTATTTGCTTATTTCAACTTAACCATTCTTTTAATTTGTATGGCTGTTTTTTTGATTTTTGATTTTCCATTGTCCTTCGCTGTAATTTTTTTGTGTTACCTGAGGGTTCTTATCATTCTACTATTTGTGTCTCTTCAAACGTGCCGATGCGATGAATAATTGCAGGCTTACTGCTGAGCGAACAAGTGGACGTTATCTTTTCCATAGAACTGATCACGATATATTGCCTACTGTTCTATGAGGCGCTACTTGGCCTGCAAACTATGATGATATTGATAGCAGCTTAACCTCTCTTTACAAAGTTCAGTAAGTTACAATTTCCTTAATAGTATTCTTTAAACTTATATGTAACGCAAATGAGTGTTCTGCCTGGATTAAAGATGACTTGATTCGAGGCGAGCAGAAAGAGACTGAATTCCCTCATTAGTCGCCACAGAAAAAGTGCTACGATGCCTATTTTCATAAAATGAAATATTAGCTGACGGTCGATACGAAAATGTATTTATCAATTCCTAAGGTTTTTGAATTTTCGTCGTTTATGGGAATTTTTTGAAAGCAGTTATAGTGACAATACGTATCCGCACCGATTAAAGTCGTTTGACATTTTCCCGTAAATCATCTTGTCTAGGTCAGAACTCTTCAAGTCCTTGCGTTCACTGAAATCGCCATGTTGTTCTGACCCTGACGGTGTACCATCGTGTATTGTTTGGTTTTGCGCTGGTGTACTTTGTGCTTCTTCAACTATTATTTTTAATGTTATTTTTTTTAATTGTTGCCTTAAGATGTTTAGAAGCAATCTCACATTTTACCACTTCTGAAGTGTGTTCCTACCAATCTTATAATCAATTACAGATGGGTTGTGTTAGTATTATTCCTAAACTGTTTGAGGACTTATTAACAGATAGACTTTGGCTTATCCGCAGTGATTGCAGTGATTGTATAGTCACCAAACTATCAAGTATATATCGGTCTTGTTGAGTCCGTTCAGACGTCTTATCTAAGCTTTGAATTAAGTGGCTTAGAATGGGATCGTCAACGAACCTTACCTCCTTACAACAGTCGCCTTAAACTTATTAATTTGCCGCATCTCTCGAAAAAGTGCACTTGGTTAGAAGATTCTTTCATTACAAAACTGTTGAGCGGCAAAGTGAATTCTTCCTTTTTGCTTACTGAATTGGACATTAACGTTCCATATCGAACAAGTAGGCATTATCTTTTACGTAAGATGTCTCATTGTCGAACTAATTATGAAGAATTTTATGCCCTTAGAACTATGTGCGCTGATTTTAACGAGTACCACCTTTTGTATGACGGTTTTTCATCTTCCATAAATCATTTTTATTTATTTCATTTATTTACTGACGCTTATATAACCTCGAAGCTATTAAGACCTATTATAATAGATGACAAAAATGTTCTTAAACAATCTAAAGAAGAAGAAGGACAAATTGAAAATAACGAGATCAAAAATTAAAAAAAAAAAATAGGAACCAAGAAGGAAATAACACATACCAACACCACACCTCCATCGCAATCTTTAAAAAATTAAAAAATTACATTACATTATTGAGCCTAGTAGTTTTAATAAAGTAATATGTTGAATTAATATTCTGTTCTGAAGCTGATTTTAGAAAGTCCAAATGGTTAATCGTTTTAAATGCAATACTTCTAGCCAAGGGTTGAGGCAGTCGCTGAGAATGTGCTTTATAGTAAGAATTTATCCACAACTGCAAGAAGACTTCTTCAAGACCCATTGGTGAGTTGCAATTGTATACCCAAGGCGAATTTTCGAAAATGTTTGGATTTTGATTTTCTCGACATTTGTTGGATATAAAGGTGGAGTTAAATGAGAGTTAATAGAAGAGTAGTGTTGATGATGGTATTGTAGATTTCCTTCTGAAATTTTCTCTTTAACTTTTCCTCCAATGTATCTTTGAACATCCAACTTTTTCCACGCCATCATCCATAATTAGAGGTGCAGAAGGAGCATACTTTGCCGCTCGATCAGCCTGCTCATATCTCAATAAACCGATATGACTAGGAACCCATAAAATTTTAATTTTTCCGCTGGGTGCTGTAATTATATTGCTTAATTTGTTGATGGTGCTCCATCTCGAAGTCGAAGGATTCCGAATAGCTTGTAATACAGACAAACTGTCAATAACAATGAAGGTTTTCAGTTTGTTTTTAAGGGCAAGGTTCGCAGCATGAAGGATAACTCTGGCTTCGGCTGTGAAAGTTGAAGTACTTTCGTCAAATATGTGATTGAGGAGAACCTGTCCAGAAGCATCTACCACGGCACAAGCAGGAGGCAGACCCGAAGATTTTGAGCCGTCTGTGTATAAAAGATTCCAACCGGTACTCTCCAGTACTTGGGTTTTTCCAGCTATTAGATTACTGTAGACGTAATTTGGAGTATCTTCTTTCTTGTGCATAGACAGCGAGATGTCAAAGGAGCAGTTTTTCAAAATTCATGGAGGCTTAATACCAAAATAGCGGAAAATTTTTAAGGGAATGTCCAATTCCTTTGCGACGTACAAACAATAGTCAGTTGCAGATGGTGACTCTGGAATTTCCTTCGCAGTAAAAATCTTTCTCACGTCATCACCAAGAATAGATTTGTTTGAATTAAGAAGCCTGGGGACTATTATAGCTTTTAATTGATAAAGTCTATTTTCTAAAGTTGGGAGACCAGTTTCAATTATAATATTTTTTATGGGCGTCGTCCGGAAAGCATAACAACTTGGTTCCATCGCAATATATAATTGCCTAGCTAGGGAATTATAAACTCTTATAACACTTACCTGGAAGGATTTATCCAAAGGTGCTCTGTAATTCGAGAAATCAACAGAAAGTTATTGCGAACAGACCTATTGAAAGAAAAGATATTAAAAAGCTCCTTTGCGTCCTGCCGTAGGATAATCTTGTAGAGGTTAAAGAGAAGTCTGATTTTAATAAAATTAACAAAAGAACAACCTAGAAACCGTAGAACATAACCGCACTGCCTCAAGGAGAATACATATCTAGCTAAGCGATAACATAATAAACTTAATTTTAATTTAAACTTTTGAATTATTCGTGGAGCTATAAACGTCTAGGACATAAATTGTATATCGCATAATTAAAGCTTTGACTACTCTAATTTTGAATTGAATCGACATAAAAATATTCAAAAAATAAAACTTTCTATGTAGGAAATTGACCCGAGACCACAGGCAATTTATGTGTGTATCAAAGCGTAACTAATCATCGATAACCACACGCAGGCATTTCAAGCTATTTACAATTTCCACATCGGCCCGATCTGCCCTTACAGCAAGATTCAGATATGCATTCGGGGCTCGACATATTGTCGCAAATGTTGTCCAATGCATCCCAAGTTCATTCGTAGCCGCCCACGGGACATGCATTTCAAATGGTAATAAACGTTAGCTTGATATCATTCCAAATTATCAACGCTTCCCGCAAATAAAATCTGCAAATCATCAACAAATGCGTAGGCCCTAGAAGAGGCTAGGTTAACCATATTAAAGAAATCATTCATATACACGGTGAAGAACAAAGTGTCAAATATCGAGCATTGAGGCACACCACTTCCCACTTTTCACGGCTCAGACGTGACAGCACCTACAGATACAAACTGTAAATGATCCGAGAGATAGGATAGGTAGGTAGAGCAGCATCTGATCAAAAATACATGTGACATCAAATGTCTTAGTTAGATCTAGCGAAAATTGCACTGAGATATGCCTATCATTTACTGCATGTCGCATTAAATCCCTAATAGTTAGTAACAAGGAAGTAGAGCTACAACCTTTCCTAAAACCATGCTGAGACTCAGAAAGTGGGAAGTTGTTGGTAAGGTAGTTCATAATTTGTTCCTCAATTATATGTTCAAAAGCTTTTGAGAGAATTGGCAACATTAGAATCGGCCTGAGATTCGAAGATCAAGTGACTTCACACTTTTCCTGATGGGAATAATATGCGCACATTTCCAGGCCGAGGGAAACTCATCAATTCAGGGCCAAATTAATTTCAAGAGCGTAAGAGAGAAACCATCCATTCCTGGCGCATTAGATTTCAGTCATTTAAGTTTGGCCAATTTTTGACAGTGTTTAATTGATAGTTGAGAAAAAGATGATTTATGGCATTTTCTAATCATATATTTGGCTTTATTCCTTTGTACACAATAGGTGCTTCAATTTTCGTCATTCTTGTCACGTAAATACGCCTAGTAAGCTAGATTACGCAGAGAAAGATTAAGTTTGATTTCACTACAATTAAACCAAGAGTCACAGCTGACAGGAGCCTCTCGTCTAATTTTGGATATAATCTTATGAATTAGATCTCAGTTACCATTCAAGATGTTTATCTGATTATCCACTTCCGAAATATTGTATATACCATTAAAGTCACATGCGGCAATTCTGGATCTCAGTGCGCGAGTACCCACTATGTTATAATCGTAAAATTCTGAAAATGTGTCCGCCTTACGCAAGTAAGTATTAAGAGGAAATTAAGACATGGTGAGAGATATCTGCCAGCTGGAATTGCCCAGAAAGCTTCATATTAGCTATTAAAGAATAGTCAAGCAGGAAAGTAGTGCCGCCCATTCCATCATGGTGGGTAGGGAGGATATTGTGAACAACCGGCACATTTAGCCGATGACAGAAATTAAACGTCAAGGAGTATTTCGCAGGATTAAGTAAATTGTAACTGAAGTCATCCATGACAATAACAAATTAAATTGCTTTACACATCACATTCTGATGTCTCTACTTCAACAAATAAGTTTTTCATCGCCCTTTTAATCGACTCCGCATGCACAACTGAGTCTATTCGATATATGTAAAGCCATACCCACACCTCTCCTCGTGGGCCTTTCACTGCGCCACAAACTATATCCCGGGATTTTAACCGAATTTCAAGAAACATGACTATTATCCCAGACTTCACTAAAACTAACCACCTCCCAACCGCTGCCACAAAAGACTTTCCTAACCTCGTCAATTTTCATATAATTTAAATTTTGCCAATTCAGATGGCCCCTCTCACAGGTATCGCCAGTGATACTTAGAAGAGAACGGAACTTCGTATCGGCGCTTATAATAATACCTAAATTATTATTCATATTCATAGATGATAGCATTATAATAACAAAATACACAATGTTAGTGAGATATTCAAAATTCTAAAAAAACAAGAGAAATAGTTTAATTAATCAAATAGCAGTAATGAGCTCTAATATATAACAGCTTAACTTAAACCCCATAGAACTTCATTGAAAAACGTTATCAAGCAGGATCTACACTAGGATGGTCAATAAGATCCAGTCGCGCCAGGAGAATTGTTGAGCATCACATTGGCGCACTTGCATTGCCAGTACGGAATCATCCAACTGAACTGTTTTTGCCTTAGGGATGTCGTCGTTAATCAAGCTAAACGTCTTCTTTTCTGTAAAGGACGGCAAATCGTTACCAGTTCGTATGACACACTAGTTAGCTGATCATCTAAATAGATAAGCAAATGAATACTCCCCCCTAAAACGTCGCTCAACTTAATAGAAGGGTTTTTGGCATATCCCATCATAACCGTAACCTTCTTCCTATTAGCCAAATAGCACCATTGGTGTAAATCCGCATACGTCGCCTCAAGTTTACAGAAAGTGAATTGCTCCTTCGGAACACCGACACAGCAAAGATGAAGTGTCCGCTCGCAAAGGCCACAATTTATGCCATTATGGCCAACAGTTACATTTTTAGCACACCAAGCAGCGACCTCCAGTAGGCACCGTAACTAATATCACCCGCAAAAAATATGAGATGTTAAATGGAAGCACGAACACACACGCGCACTCTGCGAAACTTCTATAATATATACTTCTAAATTTTTCATCAAAAAAACTGCTCTTAAATTAATACGATTTCTTTTAAAATGCAACAAGTTTAACAGAATACGGAACTCATGTAGAAAATTTTTTTCATTTGTCGTAAAAGAACTTTATTTGAGAGAACAAAAATTGTGGGTAATAAACAAATGGAGCCCTAGCGCTCCATTGTCTGCAGTTTTTACTGTTATCGTAATTGTTGTTAAGCATAAAATAATTCCTTTATTTATTTTGTGCCCTGTCAACTGATAATTTTATTTCCTCCGCACCTTGACTAATTTACATTCTTTTGCGGACACTTAAATTTAATAAAGTTTCTTCTTTACGTTAAATTTTATTAATATATTTTCAACAAATTTCTTCATTTTACGCAAACTTTATCGTAGCGAAAAATTTTACTTCAATTCCATCAGAGTTGCCAACTTCATTAAAACATTTAAAAAAACAACATATCAAGGATACCATCCTCGGATTAATTAAGCCTTTCCTGCACCAGGCCAATTTTCCCCATGATCAATTTAACACAATTATTCTAAATTGTGGTCTTTACGGATCCGTTCGTATAAAATGAATCTCTCAACTACTTTTTGTTGTTCTTCCATTTTAGTAGTTTTTTGATTTTCTTCTTAATTTTTATTGTAATTCGCTAGGGCAAACCAATTCCGATTTATATAATTTCGTAATCGCTAAACATAGTATTGTTACAAATTTCCGCTGCTCGATACGGTCCGTATCACTAGATCGTGGATATTTTGATCAAGAAAGAAAATGCGCTTCAAATTTCTATTATATTCCTTAAATGTAGGATTATTCACAATTTATTTTTAGCAATACTTTTGACTCCTCAACTCAACTATTCTTTTTTTACTAACTTCGTCTTCCGCAGATATTCTACTTATATACATTTTTTACAAGCATTTTACTATACCCAAATTCATAGTTTTATTTTTAATCCCTGTCTGCTTTTCCGCTAATCGTTTTCATCGGCCTGCAGCTGCATGACGCGTCTGCGAATGTGCACTTGGTTTTTCCCTGTCTGCTTTTCCACTAATCATTTTCATTGGCCGGCAGCTGCATGACGGTCCGCCAATATCCATTTGGTTTTTCCCTCTTTTAGGGACTTTATTATTTGGGAAAATTACTTAGCTGTAATGAACTGGATTTGGGATTTCCTTTCCAGCAAATATAAAAATTTCAAAAAATATTTTATGCCTCGATTTTTGCATTGGTTCTTCGAGACCATTTCTTTAAAAATTCAACCCATATCATTCCATAACCACCGTATTCCCCTGATTTAACCCTACCTAACTCCTGGCTATTTAATAAGTTCAAAATACCACCCTGGAGGCAAAGTTTTAACTCGATTGAGGAGATACAAGCTGAATCATAAAAAGCTCTAACGGTCATTCCGGAAATCGACTATAACAACTGTTTCGAGGATTGGGAAAAGCGTTAGCATAAGTGTGTATTATCTAAGGGGAATTACTTAGAAGGCGGCGAGCAGATTTGGAATAATAAATAGATTTAAAAAAAATAAAATTAAAATGGTGCTGGTTTTTGATCACAGTATATAAAAATTTTGCAAACGAGTGTGACTATTTTGGACTAAGTTAAGCGGTTAATTGTGGCTCAATTATAATGTTTTACTATACTTATTTAAATTTTAGTATATACTATTTTTCTCTTCCTTTCCAATATATTGCTGTTTCATAGATGCATTCTCATTTAGTTTAACAATTTCAAACAAGTTCATTTAACAAATTTTTTTTATTGGCTATAAGTTTTCGATTAGTAGTGTTCAGTTCGGCTGTGATTATAAGCATAGCTGAACGTACTTGAGTTAAATAAATAAATAAATAATTACATAACTAGACATGTATCGTAGCGTGTTTAAAGCTTCCTTTTAGGTGCTGCAATCGGTTAGCAAAATAAATATGCTCCCACTCTTCAACGCGTAAAAAGGCAGCTCAAAGAAGTAATGTATGACTCCAAAACTGAGTATTGTGCCATTCAGGCGACCGAATAAAATATATTTACTCTTTAGCTTTCAATAGAAATTCCGGATTTTTCTCTTATATGGAGCTTCATTATGAATCTTTGGCCAAATGTTAGCAGAATTATCTTTCATAGTTGCTAGATTGCATTCTAGAGATGATGCTCTCATTTAGAAGACATATATTATATGAATTATATTAATGAAAAGCTATCTCTCTCAAAATTCATTGCAGAAAACAAATTTGGGCGTAAATTATTGCCGATCCACACCCTAAAAAATTCAAGATTAGGTTTTCGAAAAATAGCATACTGACGGTATGACAGACTGTGACCCGTTATAGACAACGTATGAATTCAATACCAATGTAATTAACTTTAAATTATAAAACAATTGAAATTATCTTACATTGTCGAAGTCATCAGCTGTTTATCAATTTTATTTAATTGCTGTCAAATTTTTTTTTACATTCTGAGGGTATTCAGGTGCATAGAAGCGGAGTAGATTCAACTAAATTGCCTGCTTTGTTTTTAGTGAGCCACACAATGTACTGCGTTTTTACATTTCCCATTTAATCCAATAAATATGAAAAATTCGCTCCAATAGAATGGATTTAAAAGTATCAAATTTTTTCACTGTTATCCTAATTGACAGTGATTGTCCATCACTCATACGTTTCGTATGCAATAAAAAACACAAGGGAAAAATGAGCCTAAGGAAGAAATGCATTTAAAAATATTTGCCCATCATACGTATAATCATTAATAAATCAAGATGCAATGTTAAAGGCAAAAACGTATGTTTCAATCATTTTTGTTTAACAGTTCTTTCCTCTAACACGATAAGCTGGACATCGGAATAGTCACCATTCAAGGATAGTATATGTATATATATATGCGTAAGTAAAAAGCAAAAATAAGTAAAAGAAAAGAAAATTAAAGTGTTTAATGAGAAAGCCACTGTGATAGGCTAAAAAAAAGACGACCACTTGAGAATATTTTTGAAGTATAGAAGGATATGTAATAGAATAATATTCTGGGAAGTTATTGAGCATATATCTACATATCAAAAGAAAACTATATATTTGAGAAGGCGAAGGAGGATTAAGAAATGGAAACGCCATGCTCGCGAGACATGTTTAATATAAGAGACTCCTCGGCTGTCCGTAAAGTAGCTGATACAAATTTGAATCAAAAACAAAAAAGAAAATAAAACGAACATTTTTAGTCTACATATGCAAAACAAAAATATAACATAAAGGAATTTAAAAATTTAGTCAAAAAACCCAGTAATTAATTTAAAAATAATTAAAATTCATTCATCGAAAATGTCCTACGTCCCGCTCTTGAGAGTCTTAGTTTAAAGGAATTCTATTATAAAAGATTCGAACGAAAAGAATGAAAGTTGTACGAGTTATTTTATAAGTTACTTTATGAATAACTTTAGGAGTTAGTTTTCAAAAAATTGTGCTTCGAGAAAAACACTCTTCTAGATTTGAATTAGTTCTATAACGGAATTCATAATTAAAATCGGAATCTTCTTCCCCTTTAGAAATCAACGGGGGTCTTACCTTTCGTTCACATATTCGAAACCGTTTAAAACATCTATTTAGAGAATGAAAAAAAATCGATCTTCTGAAAAGTACACAATGGCGTTCTCCTTTTAACTTATTAATTCGTGAAGTATCGTTTCGATATGATAGTGACAATACAGTTTAGTACAGTACAGTACAGTATCTTTTTTAATTATATAGTACAATAAACTAATAATAATGTTAAGCGGTAAAAAAAATTACGACGTTTTCTTCTATCGCATAAAGTTCATTTTTTGATTTGAAGATCAATAAACGACTGATGATATCTTTTCTCTCTAATAGTCTACTTGTTAGCTTTCGTTCATGCGACTAACTAAGAACACAATTTATGAGACATCCATTAATTGTCATGGTATATGTGTATGATATGTATATACCGCATGAGAAACTGATATATCGAGCTTGTTAAGTTGATTCAGAGAATCATAAACACTTCGATTGGAAGGTTCTTTGGTTTAACAATTGGCTTAAGTTCTGTAATTTCATCGTCTTTGCTTTTGATCAGGACTTCCGACCAACCAAGCTTGCATAGTTTTTACAGGAAATTTTAGTGAATTTATTTATTTTTCCTTTTTCTGTCAACTTAAACTTTTTTATAACATTTTAATGATTATTTTTGCTTCTCTTTTGTTTCTATTTTCACTTTTGTTCTCATACTACCAAGCCTTTAAGTTAATATATTTTCTTTGGAAAACTCACTCGAATGGTGATAATTTACTCACATACACACGCTCTCAAGCTCGCGTATAGGTACAGAACACTGTTGATTACAACGTTCCTTTGCCAATTTCTAAGTATATGCTTAGGGATACTGCCATCTCTCTCAAGACTTGAACAAAACTAATGGTGAGCCCGACGTATTGGATTTGCTGTTTTGACGCCGTTCTAATGAGGTTTGACTACTAGCAAAGTCTGAAAACATAGCAAAATACAATAACAAAATGATGACAACAATAAAGATGGGTATAAAGATTACTATGATTATCATGATAATCATAACAACAAAGTCGGCACAGGATACGTCCACCCCAGCGTCGTGATATTCCAGTCTATTTCAGATTCTTACTTTTTTTTTGTTGCGCGAGTGAATTAATAAAATCAACAAACAACTACCAAAGAATGCAATATGAAAAGTAATAAAAATTTATATAAAATATGTTTCTTTTGTATATATATATTATTTTTCTATATATGTATTATTTTTCTACCTCCTTTTCCTTTTTTTTTTTTGTTTTGTGTGTCTATGCGCGCGTATACATATATTTTTATATATGTTTTTGTATATATATATTTTATTTATTACGTAGAAAATTTATTTAAGCACTTGTGCAGTATGCATACTTATAAATATTACGCGGGAGCGAAGCAGTGCAAGCAAATATCGTAAGTGTGGTTATTTTCTAAATATTTTTGTTCTACATCTCAAAAAATAAGCCCTTTCAACTATTTTCACTTAACTGCGCCATAAAAGAAAATTCGGAAGATATAAAAGGTTAATTGAAAACAAGTAAAAACATTACAATCGGTCGTGGCCGCGGCCACCCATTAAAAGCCCAACGCCAATTCGCTTAAAACAGTTGTTCGTAGCGCTTTATATTTTTTATATAAGAGCTTTTCAAATTAATGCCTTACATGGGAAACTGTTGAAAAAATGGTCCATTTTCAGTGACGATCGTCTTTGGGACAAAACACGCCGGTATACCAAATATTGTCACCTGTAAGTTGAACACAAAAATACATGGACAGACTTTAAACAGATAAGCAGACAGACAGACAGACAAGCTTAGGTGGGTCTATCTCAACTCTTTCTGGGTGTCATATACATTCCAACATACTGCATATAGTCCATACGAGAATTAATGTAGGGTATAATAAGCGCAATACGTAGCATTCGGTGGGTAAGTGCAGAAATGCTGAAAGAAGTACGACCTATTCCTTTTGCCCCGGAATCAATGTTGGATTGATTCAATCAATCGGTAGAACACTACTTAGCAATTGTGTTTTCTTTCTAAGTAGACAGACTACTGACAATTTTCAATAGAATTTTAGTGGGCAAGGGGCATAAACCATATTTCATAAAATAATTTCAATGAACTTTTCAATGGTCTTTTGTCTTAAAAAAAATCATATTTTGGCAGCGATATTTGTCAAATATCGCATTTTTTAATTACTGTACTGACACTTCTTTTGGTTCCATT
This sequence comes from Glossina pallidipes, assembly GCA_000688715.1. Lineage (NCBI taxonomy): Eukaryota > Metazoa > Arthropoda > Insecta > Diptera > Glossinidae > Glossina > Glossina pallidipes. Next base: position 255,993 of record KK499861.1, on the reverse strand, counting down.
TCCTGCAAGTAGGCAAATCATTTGACCTACAAAGTCTTTATCTCCAACTTTCTGCTTTCGATTAACAGTCGTATTCAGACAAGGCTACGTGTTTTTGTCATAGCTCTTTGGACTTTGCATCAAATTTCATATTCCGGAGCAATAGTCACAATTAATTTTCTTTCTTTGTTTGTTGTTTGCAGTTCTGTTTTGCTTTCGCTTTCTTGTTACAGTGTCAACGTAACAGAAAAGTTTCGTTAAATTTGTTGACGAATTTTGTGTAGTGGATCTTGTTGCATTTTGTTCTTTTTTTTTCTTCATAATCCACTTCTGCTGTTTTTGACTGGACATGGATTGTTGATATACATCATGTCGTGCGAAAACAGCCCCAGAATCTGAACGATTTATCTCGTGTTGGCTTTGTGATCGTTTTTGCTATGCAAAGCGTGCCGGTATTATCGGCCGTGTTACTGATGCAGTCGTTGGCAAAAGGCTTACGATTGTCATGTTCTGACTGTAGGAAGCGGGACATAGATTTTTACAAACTCTTCACGGAGACGAGAAATAGTTTCTCAGATTTGAACAAAAATCTTGGGTCCTTGTGTGATAAGTTTGAAAAAACTCACTCTACTCAGGCGTCATCGTTTAAAACTAATAAAGAAAATAATAAATCCTCCTCTTCACCTGACTGTTTGAGTGTGAACGATGGTCACAATTCTGGGCTGTTCGCACAAGCTGCTTGTGCAATTGTGGTTACCCCTGCTATATTCTCCCCAACCTAAAACTCCCCACTTGTGATCCCTTTCGTTCCCAGTAGAGATGGAATTTTCTTGATGGCAATTCCTCCCAGAAAGGCAATATTTGTGTCAAAACTGGCACTTGATAGATTTGTGGATAACATAAAAAGTTATGTGACGGCGAAAGTCCCGTCAGTCAATTTAAAGCGTGTTAGTATTTTCAAATTGGCTCCTTCTCAATCTAGAGCAATCTCGTCTTTTAAAATGCTAGTTCCGACTGAAGGCATTGATATGTTGTTAAATAAACCATTGTGGCCAGTTGGATCCCTAATGAAGGAATTTATCCTCAAGATCGAGCCCGCAATGCTATTGCACTAGCCCGTTCTCCCTCAAAAAACTAAATCTTTCTTCAGGCTCATTAACTCTCATTTACGAAAATGTTTGGGGCCTAAATTCAAAAATTCGTTCTACTTTCCTAAATTCAGTGAGCAAGGAGTTTTCCTGTTTGACCTTCGCTGAAACTTGGTTGAAGCTTGATTCGTCGGAACTTTATCGTAATTTTTTGGTTTTGTCCCGTCCAATTCAATTGAATTTCTTACTACTCTTGACGTTGAATTTATTGCCACTCGAGCGAAAATGCCTAATAAACGGATACTTATAACCTGCTCCTATATTCCTCCAAATTCTGATATTTCCATAGATAAGAAACAGGCTGCCCTCATTTGTGAAGTGACCAAGCAGTCTAAACC
>KK499861.1:69311-252161 GCA_000688715.1 Glossina pallidipes | reverse complement strand
TATATATATATATATATATATATATATATATATATATACTTACACTAGGTTTTAATATTAATTAATGTAAGATTTACTTTAAGAGTCAATTGAACTCGACTGTCAATTTGTTTTAGTTGAGTTTCATGTATAAATAAAGTGAATAAATAAATAAACCTTTCAATATCAAACTTGTTATGAAACATCGCTACGAAAATCACGAAAATTGAAATGGTCGTGGCTTGTGTCATCTCTAAACTCATAATAAAAGTCATTGATATCCTGGATTAGAAATTTCGCCTACGCTGAAAACCATCAACTATTGGACACAATTATTTATTATATCGCCCTCGTATGTTATTACTTTACGACTATCGAATTTAGATAATAAAATTGAGGTCAAAGTAAGGTCAAGCATCACGCAAAATCATTCATGTGCCGTTGACAGGCATTTAGATGCCACTACAGTACCATATGTCAGCGTCGTTTAAAACATTTGCATACACACATCTCCTTCCTTTTAAAGATTAAAGGAAGAAGGAATACACGGAATAGACGCCTTGTATTTTAATTTTAATTTTCATATTTTTTTTATACATGCATACTATGCTTACTCTGGCAAAGCAGTTTGCTCGTGATAACGTGTCAAACTTTTCCTCTCATCAACAAAGATATTCATCCATAAGATCTATCAAATATACGTTACGAGCTCTCATATTTGACCAGACCTTAAGATATAATGCATAAATTAAATGAATATTTTCTAGTGCTTGTTATGGTCAAATCAAATTATATGTTGGAGCAAATACGACAAAACTTTATTCTAACTTGCCCGAACGAGAGCCACACGAGGCGTTACTGCTATTATTAATATGTAAACGGCTTTTCCCCTTCGTTTCAGGTGTTACAGCGTGCGAACAATTAATGCAATTTATTCATCACCACATAATTTAAATGTCATTGGAGAAGTTTTTTTTTTAAGATTTTTCATTGTGTTCGCTGTTCAGGTTGCAAAATAATTCTTCAAAGAAAAAAAATGTTTTTTAAATACAGGGAACTTTTGATATTTTTCTAAAAGAAACTTCTTTCATTCTAGGATATTTTTAGAGCCATCACCGAAGACTGGTTATATTCACTTGCTTGACACGTTTTCAACATCGAGAGGGAAGCTTGAGAAACAATTTGGAGTATATATTCTTGATCAGTATCAAAGTCTAAATTGATCTAAGCATTTCAACAATGAAAACGCGTTGTTCTGACCCATTTTTAATGTAAACCAGAACGGCCAAGTTGATGAAGGTCTTTGCTGATAATGTTTCTGCTAAGTTGCAGTTTATCGCGAAGTAAAAAACAAGTAAGGAAAATAAATATTAAAATTAAAAAATATTAAGAAGCAGACACATATAAAACAAACATGTAAATAAAATAAGACTTTAATTACGATCACAAAACTGAAAAAGCGAAGTTATTGCTCCTAAATCTTATACAAAATTACAGTACAAACACTGAAAGACATGTTACCTAACTCCAGATTTAAGATAGCTTGTAAAAAATGCTGAAACCTACCAGAAAAACTCAATTTCAAATATGCCCTCCCCGTATACATAGAACACCAAATTAATTATAAAAAATTTGAACGGAGTTGTACAAGTGCAAATCTTTCATATGTTAACTTAATTTTATTACTATGTGCAGGCCTTATCGCTGCTAAAATCGCCCCAACATGCTCTTCCCGTATACATGAGACACTCAATTAATTATAAGACTAGAGACAAGTTTCCTTTCACCTTTTTTCCTCTTTTTTTTGCATAATTTTAGGATAATTTCAGAAGCATTTTGATGTAAAAAAATATATATATATATATATATATATATATATATATATATGCGAAAGGAATTTATGTTCTTTAAAAAGTCGATTATCTTATTATTAAAAAACAAAAATACGAGCCCCAGTGTGCCGAACCCACGCTGTTACTATGGGATCGAACGAGCACGACTTCCCTACCAACACTGCCATCATTAAATTCCGTGGCTCTTCGTTCACTTTCGTGTAATTTAGGAAAAGTGAAAGAGAGAAAATCGATTACAAATGCATAAAGACTTTTATATATTTTTATACACTTTAATAACATCTGCAGAGAGCAAAGGCCTATTAGATACAGCTATTGAAAGTGCTTGATATGTGTTCTCATAGGCTTCTTTATATGACACGTTTATGCGCATAGAGATAAAGCAAAAGCAATATATATGATGTTGCTGGCAAAATGTTCTATCTTATAATATACACTGTTGTTGTGTTTGAACTAAATACATATTTTGATCGCTATTGTGCATATTTGTTGCATCATCAATACTTTTTTTCTATTAGTCTGTGCTGCTATTGAAAGCTTATTTGAAATTAAAAGAGACTATGCTAATTGACTTGTAAAATTAAGATAATTGCGCGATGAGAGCGCAATATTGGTTTATGTTTCTGCTCCGCAATTAAATTAGGAAAGTGAAATATAATCAAATAATTCACTTCCGTAGGTAAAAATAGAACCGTTGACGAATGCAATCTTAAAAGCGTCATAAGGCTTTTACAATTTTTTCTTCTCTAAATTTTTTTTTTTCTGTGAAATAATAAAAAATGAAACAATAATGCATGCATTTTGTATTTATCGTATATAATATAAAAAAAAAAAAACAAGATAAAAGGATATAAAAAGTAAAAGCAATACGCATAATAAGGTGAAACAAAGAAATTATATATAGAAATGCATACATTTGCCCTGTAAATTATATTACATTGTCATGTAAGCACAAAAATCTTCAATACGAACTGCACAAATGGGAACTAATTTCTTTTTCTGACGTCATACTCTTCGATTTTCTTCCTTTATCCAAACAGACGCGCAAACAGAAAGTTAAGCAAAGGCACGCGCAAGCGCAAGCAAACGTTGCTGCCATTCCATGTATTTCACATAGTGAAGTCTTACGCATACATGTTGTGCGAAATTCTTCATAAGCGTTTGTTAAAGCCTTCAAAAATATTATACAATGTTTTGAGTAAAACTGTACGTGGATGTGCCAGCGCATTTGGCCATGCACTTGCTTAAGAAGTTATATGTATGTGCTTAAGCAATGCATCTTTTAAAACATATGAAAGAACTCCATTCGCACAAGTCCGCTCAAATTTTTTATAAAACACTTCGTGTATTGTAAATTTTCGTCAATTTTATAAATCATTATATGATAATAGTAAAAATGCATTTTTTTTTATATTCTTCTCTTATACTCTTCGAACATCAAGAATGATTTTTTTTATTTACGTTGGTACCTTTTATTTTCAGTTTTTATTTCAGTTTCTCTCATCATTTTATTATTCTTTCAAGATCGTTCAATTATCCATTACCTTAGCAGAGGCGCAAACCAAGTGTGAAGACAGGCAGATACTTACAGTGTGCTAACTTCACGCCAGCTCAGTTTTAATAATTAATGAATTAATGAGTTAACGATACATTTACGGACGTTTTGCATTTACATAATCTTACAAAAACCGATCAATTTGACGGATAAATTTTGTGAACTGTCATAATCACAAAAATGAAAATGGAGAGGTGAAATTTAGCAGAAACATTTGTTGACCGGTTAAAAATGTAAGGTTAAAAAATGACTGTTGTTTGTTCATAAACATGGCCACAAAGCAGAGGAAACTATAACAATCTCGGAAAAAGCCGACAATTTATTCAAATTTTCGTGGTCTTATTCGAGATTTCGAAAGCAACGATAGGACCGATTATAAAATACAACTAATGCAATTCTTGTTTGGTTTTCGGGATAAAGTACTAAAAAATTATACCATGAATCCACATAAAGGCATAAACCTCATGGAAGCCTTTATACGGGGAAAGGGCCAAAACCCGAACTGATATAAATCAAATGTAACAAGAGTAATTTCTTATCACTCATTTTCGTCATAAAGTAATAAAAATTACTAGTGTGAAGTTAGCCCACCGTGCATAGCAATTTTGTCTTCACACTTGGCTTACACGCCTTTGTTAGGGCAATTAATATTTAGACAGTGTTGACATATTAACAAAATGATTATAAAAATTAAACAGAAATAGGAAATCTAAACACAAAGAAACCACACAATCATCCTGTAGGTCATAAAAATGCAAAAAAAGCAATGTATTGCTACTCTAACTCGATTTGCACGTTTCAGTTTTTCAGTGTTTGTAGTGTCACAGTGCATGCCAATTTGTAGCAATAACTTAGTTTTTCAGTTCTTTGATCAGAATTAAAGATTTCGTTTGTTCCACATGCTCGCACCGCCTTCCAATTTTCGATTTTAAAATTTGTTTTATTGTTTTGTTGAGCGATAAATCGTAACTTAGCGAAGACGTTTTTAGTGAAGGCACGACCCTCAAGAAATATGGTCTATCTTCACGTCGGCTAAAAATTACACTTTGTTGTCATATAAAAGTTTACTGTCAGGAGAACATTTATACGCGGTGGGGAATACAAAATATATTTGCATGGTCCAAGTTACTCGCACTTAATTCTTATGTTAAACTATTATTGTAGACCAGTTTTCATCATAAAATGTTAAAGACTTACTTTTAGCAGAAAAAAGGCTCAACGAATTGTCTATCTAACCGAAATTTTACATATCAATTTAACATACAACAAAATGCCATTATTGGGCGATTTGTATCGAGGAAGCATAAATATGGTAAATTTTTTTTATATAGGGATCACTTTTTAACAAGGATCGCATTGATATAATAAAAAGTGGATGTGGTATAGATCCGCGCACAAACTTAATACACCGCTACCGTAAACGACGTAGCGTAAGAGTAGCAATGAAAGTACACCCACCTTGCGGCGAATTATTATAGGACATTACGTTATTGTATTGTATCGTACCCGCTTACTTCATTAACTTTTTTACGTAATAATTTCAAAATATTTACTATAGACGTGTACGAGGAAATGTCTGCTATATCAGACAGTCATTCTGTTCTCTGTACGCTTCACTACTTTTAAGGTAGTTTGATTCAAGTCTGCAGAATTGTTACGAAAAATTTGTATTTACATTACTATGAAATCAATTTCGAAAAGCCTATAGACAAGCACAAGTCTTGAGAAAAAATAGTAAGAGCCGCACAATTATAGTTCTTGCCAGAATAAGTGCAATGTTTCATCGAGCGTTATTGATATAGGGGTTCGTAAAGTTACTTTTTTTAAATAGTAGTAAACTCATTCGCAATTTGAGCTGCAAATATTCGATCTTCTGATAGACATTAGGGGTGTCTCCGTGTGGCATAATTGCAAATTGAAAAAATTACCTTTGGGTTAAGTGCATGGATAAGTGCATTTTCTTTCTTACTTTTTTATATTTTTCTATTGGTGTTTAATTGAAGCGCACAATGTTAATAAATTGTTTGAAGAATTGATGGAAATTGCGTCTAAAAAACCATTTAGATAACATAAGTTATTAATATTGTTTAAAACAAATCATCCGTATACCATAATTAATACGATACCATTTAATAATTAATATTCATTTGCAAACATAAAGAAAGTTTATTTATGGAATTTATTTTTTTGGTTGTGTGCTCAGATATATTTTATCAACGTTAGACCCTCATCTACATATAATAGTTAGCTAGCGCAGCAATCATATGTATGCATATGTTTCTGATAAGCACAGAAATTTATAGATACATGGGTAGTTGTGCAAACATATTACACACAGAGAGACAAGATAGTGTCTTCAAAGTGAAGAATATCAAATTATATGCAAATTACACCAAAAAAATACATAAACATATTGTAAAAATTTTCCGAAGAAAAAATCGCTTACCTAAAAACCGTTTAAAAAATCTTCGTTATTTTCGTAATTTTATCATAAAAGACATATAGAGGAACATTCTTATTTATTTGCAGAATTTACAGCACATTTCCTTTCTTTTTATTTATATATTTTTTCAAAAAAATATTTGCAGAAAATCGCTTAGTAGAGAAAAAAATTAAATATAAATTTTTATAAAAATATGATTTTTGATGATGATTTTTTAAGCCTTATTTAAATAAGACAAGCACTTCGATGTTCATAAAAATATTGATTTTTTTTTATATTATTAGACCTTTTTATTAGTATTTATTATGCATTTTGTTTTAGTTTTTGCTTTTGTTTTTCTTTTTTCCTTCCTTTTTAAATAACAAAATAATTGCGTATTTGAATTTGCTGTAATGTTCTTCCTTTAGCACTCTTCACTTGCACGTCAGGATGTAAAATGTTTATTTGGAATACGCTAATAACAGACATTGGATATAAATGGCCTGACTACTATATGTACACTTCGTTGTGTCGGAATCTTATCATTTGGTTTTAAAGGTAGCTATGGAATGGGAAAAGCTTTCAAAAATTTCGTTCAAACTATCTTTAAAGCTTTTTCTCTTTCAAATGCTCTCAAAGCTTTTTATATGGTAAGCAACGAAATTCATTTATCTGTTATCAGTTTTCAAGCATTTTGAAGCCAACTCAAGCAAGAGTGAGTTAAAATGTTTGCCATTTTAAATATCTATTGAAGCGATTCATTAAAACAATAATTATTAATTAGTTTTAAGTTTTAAAAATTAATTTTCAGTAAAATTAAAAGAAACAAAAAAATCTGATATAAAGCACATTTCTTCCCATTCAAAATCTCCCAAAAAAGCGCTAACACTAGTTTTATTCAAAATTCGTAAAGAACATATATCTTCTTTGATAAGAGTCGAACTTCACCTATTTCGCTTACTAACCGCTATGCATTCATAGATACATACGACTACAACTATGCACACATGTTTTGAATCACTTTTTAGTAAAATTAAAAATTTATATTAAAAAAAATTGATGCAAAATATATTATCTGCCAACGTTCTTCGCTAAGCTTTTTGACAAAATTTTGTACTTTGTATCGAAAGAGTAACCCGTTCTTTTTTTGAGGCTATCAACAAAAAGGTCTATATTTGTTGGATATCAGCTGAACGAATCGAAGCGTTTTGAGGCTAAACGAATCGAAGCGACTTCAGACAGGCCATAACTCGTCGATTGAAATGTAAAACGGAGCCAACAGTTTATGCTAAGCACAACTATCTTGTTTACGGTGTCCCAACCGGCTAGCCTGAATTGCTACGTGTGGCCTGAAGATAATAGATAGGGTTAATCGATTTTAAGAATCATTCAAAATACATTTATACCCCAAAAGAAGTCATAGGTGGCCCTTAGAGACTTGTTACCAAATTGTACACCATTCATTTATATTCTCTGATGATTATATATTACTGACCGATAGCAACAAGTTTTAGTTTCAACTTGTCTGACCCTCGATAATGTATTGCATTCGATTTTCGAATGTGACTTGTACACGACAGTGAGATAGCCCGACAGCCCAGCGACGGATGGACACGACCAAAAGAATACTCACACCTGATGTACTCTTTGATGCGTAGTTTAATTTGACGAATGCTTTGCCCCGTATTCGTGTGCTGTTGACTATAAATTACGTAAGAAGAAATTAATAATTTTTAATTTATACTCACCCTGGTGAAAACAAGGTACGATCCCCTCTAATAAATAAACATATATATCAAAAAAATATATTTCACTTGTCCAATTGCGTGTTGTTGACGTTCTCAAAGTCACAAATTGTATAGAGAGAAAACTGAAACTTGACACATAGTGATTGGTGATGAAATCTAAAATAAACGTAATTCGAATGCAAACACGCCTTATATTGTATCTTGGAACTTAGCCTTTTCTGCCCGACACCTATAATCCTATTCTTTACCTTCGAGTCTTAATAAAAAATGTTAAGAAAAACCGAGAAAACTGTTACTTCGCTTTTTATACGCATGTTATACAATATTTGGAAATTGCAGAGCTAAAGGAAAAATTCGTATTAAAGGTAACGAATTAGTTCCACTTTACATAATATACAAAGAATTTATTTTATTTTACAAATATGCCAATAATATTCTTTAATATGTTCTTGACAATTTTTTATCAATCGTTTCACTTAACAAATATGTACACAGGATGCTTCTGTTTTATTTGTTTATGTAACTTTTTCGTTTTTTCCATGCTTTTCTATGGACAGACTGTGTATGATTTTGAGCGACAGAAACAAGTTAAAGAATTGTAGGAAGGACGCAAAAACTACTGTCACGAAACACCTTGCAGTATAAACATTTTCTAAATTAGAGCAAGCCTGTGATATCATTTTCATTTTAGGGACAGGCTTTTCATTTTTTTTCCAGTTTAGAGTCGTTTCGTGAATTAATAAGACTTTTCCAAATTTTCTTTTGAAAATTTTGGAAAATTTTCCTAGTGAAATTGAAAACGTTGGAAGACGAGATGAACACTCAAGAAATCCAAAGTTTGTCGGTAGAAGATCTAAGGACGAAACTTTGCAAAGTAGGTTTACTTACCAATGGACGTAAGGGTGTTCTTCAAACCACGCTCTTGGATCCTTGTGAACTAAACGCGACGGATTCAGCCTCCGATTATAAGGAAGCCGGTTCAATGCAAAACTGCCCTCGCGCAAACGAAGAGAGCATTTATCTCACTATACAAGATATTGAAGATTCATTAACTCCACTTGACGGATCCGACCACGCTGAAGTACATAAGTGTATATGAGATTTTGAGGATAATGCAGAAGCAGTGGCATATATAGCTAAATTGTTTATTCGTCCCCAACACGGCTTAGAAAGTTGCGCACTACTCAAGAAAGCTTTTGTTAAAGAATTTTGAATAAAACCGCAAAACCGTAAGAAAGAGAAGATAAACTTTAAATACCTAATTGGACACGATTGCCTATCTTAAAAGGACAGTTAGTACAGATAATATCAATATTGAAGTCAAATTTTATGTTGTAAAAGGTTTTGCGTACCCGTCCATCTCTATATCTATCGTCTATAAGCAATGAAGTTTTGAAACGTGTAGATATAATTATAACTTCAAATGAAGCAAAGTTTGCTGAAAAACAACGAAAAATAGAACGCCAACAAAGAGTAGCAATGGAATTTACAAAAACAATTTCGGGAGTGAATACTGAAAACCGACGTACACTCGTAACTGAATACGAAATAAAAGCTAAAGTTGAAGAAGCTGAGAAAGGAGAAGAAGAGTCAGGCGAGCTTGTAACGGAAGCAACAACTATACCTAAATCGAAATTTTTAACGAACAAAATATAATATTAATCCATTAAATTGAAAATAATAACTAACTTATTTTCTGTTTTTGGCCCTTCATCCAGAATTTTTAATGTTTCACTAAATTGAATTACGTTGATTAATTCCTTCTCGTTATAATGTTCTTTGAAAAACTTTCTTATTGTCATTACATAAGGAATTTAAAACTTTATTAGGTCCTATAAGTCCTAACAGTTCAACATCTATTTTGGTCTTTTTATTTTCTATAAATTTATATTTTTGCAAGAGCAAGTCATTTAACATTAAGTTTAACTTTAGCTTTCCCATTGTGGTTATCTCACATAATATTTGGCTGATTAAATAAAAGTCAACATATATTTGCTCATTTGGTTGCTCAAGAAACACCGGCGGTTTTAATACCATTCATAGTGTGTATTGAAACAATCAGAAATATATTTCGTCCTGGAACATTAACAGTACGGTTAACTGCTAATATAATTGGGGGACACTTACTATTAACTCTCTTAGGAAATACTGGACAAATTTCGTTATTAGTGCTGGAACCAGCCGTAGCTATAATTCAATCATATATATTTGCAGTGTTAAGAACTTTATGTTCTAACGAAGTCAAATAATGTCATCCTTTCGTCTAGTAGATTATAGTCCTTGAGCATTAACTGCCTCATTTGGAGCTATGACAACAGTTTCCGCATTAGTAAAATAATCTCAACAATATAAAATATCTTTATTAATCTTAGGAAATTTAATTACTATTGACAGTTTATCAATGATGACGTGATGTTTCCCGGGAAGGTACCTGTCAAGGATTACATACTTATATTGTAACAATTGGAGTATAGAATGAGATATAATTTTATCTAACGAAACTTTAAATGATCGTGAAAAATATCCCCGCTTGAATGCGGATTTGATCCTCTCGTACTCCTTTTTCTCTACGATTTTTCCTTATTACCATTACTTTTCTTATTTTTGATGTAAAAATGACTGTAATTCTATCAACTATTTCTTCTACTATTTTTATTATTATTTTAGTGTTACGACTTTACCATGAATGACATCAGAGAATATTAAATTGATTTAAATAACAAGGTTGTAGTTAAATTAACATCTGATTTGCACTCAGAAAATGACTATTATTCAGTCTTCCTTGAATATGAAGCAATAATATTGCAATTAGTTTTGACCTAAAGTTAGGTAAAATTGCCATTACTCTTTAATTGAAGCCAAATAAAGATATACCACCTTTATTAACATAATTGAGATAAACTCCGATTAACATTAGTATGAAGTTCAAGTACAAGCTGCCAAGGTTTAACTTTTAATGGTTAAATTCGGTTTATACTTCTATACTGTATAAATATACAGTAAGTAGGTAAAGCATTAAATTTTCATTGTCAAATTAAAATATAGTTTTTATAAATTTCTAAAATTAATTCAATAATATTCAAATAATATTTAAAGCTATTTGAATTAAATAAACAATAGTGATACGTAGGTAGTGATACAATAATCCATAAAGTAAAACTTAATAAGCAAATTTTTAAATTGCTATTTTCAATTAATTGATTCATTTGAAATAAATTAACTAAATCATTATATAAATTTTGACCTTCAAAAAATTTTGATCAACCTTGATCAAAAGATTTCAAAGAAATCTTCCCTACTATTAAATAATAATTAATCAGATCATAAGTAGAAATATAGGGCATAAATGGTATAGCACCCACCTAAAAACCCAGAAATTTTGTAGGAAAATATAGATTTATTAAAAACAAACAAAAAAAAAAACATTAGAAATTAAATATCCTGTTAAACTTCCAATAATGCAAACAAATAATGTTATTAATCTTAAATAAAAAGGTGATAAAAACATTACAGAACAAGGAAAAATTAATCAACTAAGCATTCTTCCCCCCCTACAATTCTTATGAATTTATTATTATTCATTTCATCATTTGAATAATTCATAGAAAAAATATGTAAATCCCCTGTTATAGAATAAAATACTAAACGAAATGAGTAAACTGCCGTCAAACCAGTAACTTTTGAATAAAATGGTACTAAAAAAGGTGTTCCACTTAATGCTAAATTAGCGACATTAAACCAAGAATACGTGAATGGTATAGAATTTTTTAAAATACCCGTTAAACGATTATCTTGCTTATTATTTATATTACGAATTTATCTCTTATTATTAAACCTAATTGCCTTAAAGTTGATAACGCAATAATTTTTTTAAAATCAAACTCGTAGTTACCTGGTAGTTAGTTAATACAAATAAATAAAATCTTAATGACTTAAAAAGGGAAACTTTTATTTTTGATGCCACAAATCAATGTTTTATTAAACTATTTAATTATAATCATAATAAACATATATCACTTTTCATGATAAGTAAATTTAAAGGAAATCAATGTATGAATAACAAAAAAAAAACACAAATTTTCCCATTTCTAAAACTATAGGTACCTGAAAAAATTTTTCCATATTGACTGTAAGCGGATAAATACAAAGTATAAGCAGATCTAAAAAATGACAGCAATAATGCCAATATAGTTACTCAAGAATGCTTTTAAATCAACTTGACGTAAACAAATTAAACGAACCAAGGCTCCTCCAACTAACCTAATCGAAATTCATATATAATTGTATTTTAAACCAATAAATTGAACAAAATTTATTAATCGTAACAAGACCTATCCTACTAATTTTAATATAATACCAGCTAAAATTATTGATCCTGAAACAGGTGCTTCTAGATGAGCCTTTGGTAACCATAAATGTACCAAAAATATAGGTATTTTTACTAAAAAATCTAAAACTATAGAAAAATACACTAATTCATAATCGTCTGTATAATTTTGTAATAAATAAAAATTTAAAGACTCTGTTATATATCGGTAAAGATATTAGATAACATATAAACGCCTGCTTGTAAGCGCTCCGGCTAATAACCGTAACCGTAAAATTAAAAATAACGTAGGAATTAATCTACTTTCAAAAAATAAATAAAATATAAGCAAACTAATTCTTCTAGATCTTAAAACTGATAGCAATAATACTAATAATAAATTCAGTATAAATAATTCTAAATAATTATTATTCTTTTTTGCAGATTCTCTTGCTATTATTGTTAGACACTCTTAACAAAATTAACTCATGAAAATCTTAATAAAAATATTAAATTTTGAAAAATAAATATAATAAATATATTAAACTTTAACATTATAAAACATTAAATCTCTCAAAATAATCATTCCTTTGTATACGAATTGTAGAAATTAAAATAGATAAACCTAATGTATCCTCACAAACTGTAAAAGTTAAAAATGTTATTCTAAAAACTAATTCAGATTCAATTATATTTAATAACAAAAATAGTAAAAAAAATAATCTAAATACTAAATACTCTAATCTTAATAATTATTTTCATTTATAATAATAATTGAATTATTGATATTAAACTATTTCAGTTAATGAACTTGGAAAATAAATCAACTTCGAATCTTTCAACTTTTACAACAGAAAACACTTTACCAGTTTATAAATTTTATAATTCTAATTTATAACCCTACAAATTTTATTACAATTCTGTTAATAAACTATTTATTAATTAGTCTAATTTCGATGGTAAAATTTACCAAACTTTCAATAGGTCCTTTGCGCCCTATATTTAATTAATGAATAAGCCAATGCGACATGCGAAAACATCCTTTATGTTCAATTGCTAATAACGCGTTAGTAGACCTTCCAGACCCTATTAATAGTTCTTCTTGATGAAACTTGAGCTCTCTATTTGAACTGTGTTTAATCATTCAAATTTCTCTTTTTCCGGTCTATTTTTAGCAATACACTATAGTGCTGGCATTAATTTAACTTTCAATCGAGTAGATCGCATTTGTCGAGATGTTAATAATGGGTGATTATTACGAACTTTACATATAAATGAAACTTAATTTTTCTTTATTTGTATTTATTTTTACATTGGTTGAGGAATTTATTATGGTTCTTATTTATTTACTCCAAAATGGTTAGTGAGAGTAATTATTCTATTTTTAGTGGTAACTACAAGTCTCGTAGGATACATTTTACCTTGAGGGCAAATATCTCTTTGAGGGGCTACAGTTATTACAAATTTATTATCAGTAATTCCTTACTTAGGTCATAATTTAGTTCAATGAGTTTAAAAAGGATTTGCCTCAGCTAATGCAACATTAACTCGATTTTTCACTTTCCATTTCATCTTACCTTTTATTATAACAATAATTTACTGAACATTTCTCTATGAAAGCGGATCAAGAAAATTCAAATATTGATAAAATTCCATTCCACCCTTATTTTACCTATAAAGATATTGTAGATGTTATTATTATATAGTTAATTCAAATAACATTAGTATTAATGAACTTTTTTTTTTTTAATAAAATTAATTCTAATAATATTAGCATTAATAAATCCTTACTTATTAGGACATCCTGATAATTTTATTCCGGCGAATCCTTTCCTCTTCCTCTTCCTCATATTCAACCAGAATGATATTTCTTACTTACCTATGCAATTTTACGATCTATTCCTAATAAATTGGGAGGAGTAATTGCTTTAGTATTATCAATTAATATTTTAGCTAATCATCCATTTTATCATTTCAGAAATTTTCGAGGGATCCTCGGACAAATTTTAACTGTAAAATACTTTTATTATTTTTTAATTAATCCATTCGTAACTAAATGATGAAATAAAATATTAAATTAATTAATAAGCTTGAATAAGCATATGTTTTGAAAACATGAGATAAAAAATTTAATTTTCTAGTGACTTAATACTAAATTAATTAGTAATTCACTACAAGTAAAAACTTTACTATAAAAGCCAAAAAAATAAAATTTTAAACCCTATAATAAAAAGTAAAAGTAAAAATCTTTTTCAAGCTAAATACGTTAATCTATCATAACAAAAGGGGTCTTAAATACCTCGAACTCAAATAAATAAAAAAGATAGAAAAGTTAATTTAAAATCAAAAAATAAAGAAAAAACATGTTGTCCTAAAAATAAAGTACAAAATAACATTCTTATAAAGAAATAAAATTCGAGTATATTCTGCTAAAAAAATTAAAGCAAATCCAAATACTAACTCTGACTCACTTCTACAAAATCGAAAGGAATTCGATTGGTTTCAGCCACTGCAATTCTATGTCACACTACAGATATAGGAAACATAATAAAAAAAATCAAATAAATAATTAACATTTATAAACTAACAATATATTATAACTACCAATTAAATAAATACATCTCGGCAAAATTACAGCTAATCTTACTTCATATGAAATCGTCTGAGCAACAGCTCGTAATCCTCCTAATAAAGCATAATTAGAATTTGATGATCACCCAGCAACTATTACACGACAAACAACTAATCTTGTACAGCATTAAAAAAATATTAATTCCAAATTAAAAGAAAATATTTTTACAAATATAGGTATACATATTCATACTAATAAAGATAAAAATAAAGAAAAAATATGAGAAAAATAATAACAACTATAATTAGATATTAAAGGATAAGTTTGTCCCTTAATAAATCATTTAATAGCATCTATTAACAGCAAGAGACTGTGGAGTCCCACAAATTCCAACTTTATTAGGTCCTTTACGAATTTGAATATATCTTAACACTTTACGTTCTAACAAAGTTAAAAAAGCTACTCCAGCTAAAAAAGAAAAAAAAATTAATCATAATCTTCTAATAATAAATAAAATAATTTCAAATAAGTACAATGCTATTTGTGTTAAATCACATACACAAATTCTAAATTGATTCAACTTTTTTGCAACAATAGTTTAATGTAATTCAAAAAATAAAATAATTATTTATTTAATATTTGATCCTCTCGTACTAAAATATTAAAAATTACCAAAGATAGAAACCAACTTGGCCCATACCGGTTTAAGCTCAGATCATGTAACATTTTAATAGTCGAACAGACAGAAATTATTATCTTAATCCAACGTCGAGATATTACTACCTAAGACTAATACTTACATTTTAAATAATAGGGTATCTACCTAATCCTAGTTTAAATTTAAAATTTACTAGCTTCAATAAGTTTACTTTAATTTTTAATGTCAATTTAAATTTTCACCTAATAAATTTATAATAAAAATATGTTTGCTCATTTTAAGTAAACCTAATGCAAGTGAATTTGCAATATTTGTATGACCGCGATTGTTGGCACACATTTTATCAATACTATACTATATAAACAATAGACTTTAAAGCCAACACAAAACTTTACAAATCATTTTATTTTTATTTCTGCATCCTTTTATAACAATTATAATAACTTAAATTAATCAATTTATTTATTTCTTTATTACAATATACACATTTTGATAACTTATGTCAATATTTCAAAATTACATCATAAAATTTAATTATAATGTTTATAATTTATTTTAATTCACAAAATATAATAAGTTCTTAAATATTCAAATTTATTAATTAAATTAAAATTAGTAAATTCCTCCCCATAACTTATCTAATCAATATTACAACAAGTCATTTTATAACCCAATTATATTATTCATATTTTACTTAATTATAAAATTTTAAAATTGTGAAATATTTCAGTTTATTAACTAAATCATAAATTAGTAAATATTTTTCATAATTTACAATAATATTTCAAAAATAGATCATAAAATTTAATTTAAATAGAAGTATAAAGGAATGAATCGAATGAACTAGCATTACATAGGTAGAGAGTTTTCACAGTCGCCGTTAACTAAAAGCCCCTATTGTCAGCCTCTGCTGTCCTCTTGTCCGTTAGTCTGTACCGATATATTTATTGGTCCGTTAAGTGATTGTCCAAAATTATACGCATTTACACGCTCACACACACATCACACACAGACCCATCATCCTTACGAAACCATATTCATTTCTCTACAGGCGTTATTACTACTATTATAAAAGACATAAGAAAAAACACCAACTTGGACATCTGAATCCGTCCATACCAGCGGCTATCTCCTTCCACCTTCCCCTTTTGATGGGCTCCAAGTCTCCGTTTTCCACTAGAAAGTAAATGTATGTGTTGAAATCTTGTTTTTTTTTTTTTATTTTATTGATTTCAATATACATAAATTTTTAAAATTGAATTGCTTATGTCTATTTAATTTAAGTTCTTATTTATTTTTTATTTTTCTTTCTTTTTCTTTTTTTTTTTGCACAAATTGTTCATTGAGTTGTTATTTCTCTTTATTTTCTCTTTTGTTCTTTCTTTTGCGTTACAATATTCGCCATTGGAAATGTAAGAAGAGCAGGTTGCGTACCCCGAAAGGTAGAAATGTACGCACATAAATTGCCTTTAAATTAATTTGAGGGAACAGAAGTAGAAGAAGCAAACTGTGAAGATATTCATTTACGCACGAATTAATATGTGTATGTGGAGATGATTGTCTACATTCAGCACCCATAAACTGCTAACGGCTTAGTTTCTGTTTTTAAAACTAAATATTGTTAATTAGAGTTCATAACGTGCCTCATTTGCTGTTGTTTAATTTATTAATTGGTGTTTTGCTTATACACTAAAATATTCGTCACCGTGTCATAGGAGTTAGCGAGAAGTTACTTTTGATTTTCTTTTTTTTTTCATTCAATAACAGCCGACAGTAAAACATTTGGTTTGATTTTATACAAAATTTCGAATGCTTTGGAACTAAAAATGTTATTCTCATACACAACTTATTGAGGGTTTAATAGGTTAAAATTTTCATTTAATTGCTCATATTAAAATTTCTTAATATTTATTTTTAAACTGTCTTAAATTATTTTAATTTTCTTTCTTTTTTTAACCACCAGGCAAATCTGCTGGCTGGTGTTCTGCAAAAGGTTTTTTTCAATCTAATATCCACTCTCCGACGATGATCATGATGATGAGTCTCAACTTACCTAAGCAAACCCCACCCTTATGCTATACAGACGGACATCGAACTTTGTTCTATTTTCATAATTCTCTCTTTAAATGAAGCGACTATGTTAGCGCAGAATTGTGAAAACAAATCTTGATTGTTCGAATTCCATTAGTATAAACAACGCTCTTTCTGTAAAGAGCAGAGTTAAAGCCGTCCGACGGAAACTCCCTACCTCTATATACGCGGACGTTGCAATATTGATCATTTATTTTAATTCACAAACTGTAAAAAGTTCCTAAATATTAAATTTTATTATTTAAATTGAAATTAGTAAATTCCTCCTTATAATTTATACCCTCAATATTAGAATATTTAATTTTAACGAATTATTATAATTGAATATTTATATATATTGGCCTATAAAAACTCTAAAATTTTATAATTTAAACTATCATTTAATTAAGTTATTATACTAAATTTTAATAAAACAAATTTTAAATAAACAAAATAAATTGTCCGATTATAATTAAATAAAAATTAATCTACACAATTAATTTTAATAAATTTCTTCTTTAAATAATATTCTTTGTAAATCACAATTTTCTACGACACTATCTTATTAACAAAAATACTTACTTATTTGTATTAAAAAAAAACAACAATTTTTTTAAGATAATAAAAAATGAGAAGTTATTAAATTATTATTAATTATTATGAAATAAAAAATGTTCAATTATAATAGTTTTTTTGGAAAAAATTGTTCAAATTTCTAAAATTTTTAAAAAAAATTCCAAAATTTTGTACTCATTTTTAGCAAATTTCGGAAAATTCAGAGGTTTTGAGAACTCGAAGAAAAAGTAGTCATAGCCTTCAAAATTATACTTTTACCCTATATACCCAATATAAATATTTAAATATTATAAATAAATATATACAATATAATAATATAAATATATAAATATATATGTATGTATGTATATATATATAAAAGATTTTTAATTTTAATTTTTAAACAATTCAATAAGAATTAATATATTTGTTCTATTGTTTATATATTATATGTATATATATAACACAATATTTTTATTATAGCTTTTTATTTTTATATATACATAATGTAATATATACATTATAATAATAAATATAATGTATATATTATAATATTTACATATACATATAAATATATATACAATACTAAAATTAGTTATTTATATAAAGTCATACATACACTAACATTAAAATTACTATTTTTCTAATTATTACTGTAAAGAATAAAAAAAAAAAACGATAAAACCCATCAGCAGAATTGAAAAAGATTGAATTGAAGATTTAGATAAAAGGATTAGCTTGATAGGTGATTATGTAAATTTTACATTCATTATTATATTTAATAGAACTTAACTATTCCTAAAAGTATCAAAAGCTTTTGTGCATCATGCACTAAAATATAAAAGATAAGCTAAATAAGCTACTGGGTTCATACCCCGTTTGTAAAGGTTTTAATGCTTTTCTTTTTAATTTTTATTAATTCATCAAAAATTATATTTATACTAATTTTATTTTTAGGGTCTATAACCATAATTACTTCTAACTCGTAATTAAGCGCATGAATAGGTTTAGAAGTCAATTTACTATCTTCTATCCCCCTCATAAGAGATAGAAATTATTATCTATTGCAAGTTCCTTAAAATATTTTCTGACTCAAGCCTTAGCTTTATTCATCCTTTTATTTTCTATTTTATAGTTTACATTGGATTTAATACAAAATTTAAACTTAACTCAAATTACAATCTGTTCCGCTTTATTATTAAAAAGAGAATCACCCCCATTTCATGTTTGATTCTCAACATTAATAGAAGAATTATCATGAATAAATTCATTATTATTATTAACCTGACAAAAATTGGCCCCCTCAATATTAGTTTCATATTGTTTACTTAATATATTAATTATTAATTATTAGAATAATTTTATCTGCAATGATCAGAGCTATTGGAGGATTAAATCAAACTTTTCTGCGAAAATCAATAACTTATTCCTCTATTAATCATTTAGGGTGAATGTTATCATCGATACATAAGGAGAATTTACTTTGAATATTATATTTTACTTTATATTCTTTACTTTATATAATTTTTATATTTAATGCTTTCAAAGTATCTCATACAAATTCATTATTTTAATTTTTCCCAAAATGGAAAAGTAATACAAATATTAATTATAAATAATCAATTAATATTATTATTTATTTCAATAATATTAACATTAATTACGCTATTTGTTTATTTACGATCATCTTTATATTAAATTAATTGTAAACTGAGTGAAAAATTCACTTTTTATAAGTTGAAATACAAAAATTATATTAATATGTTAAATAAACCAATAACCTTCGAAGCTACAAATATAAGAAAAATCTTGCAAATTTTAGTAATTTCTACACTTTTAGAATTGCAGTCTAATATCATCTTTAACTATAAAGCCCGACTGAAAAGAATAATCCTTGTAAATAAATTTACTATTTATAGGGCGATCAGCCATTTAATCGCGACAATAATTATTTTCAACAAATCATAAATTTAGATCACCCAGGTGTATTAATTGGAGATGATCGAATTTATAATCTAATTGTCACAGTACATTTTTATTACATTTTTTTTTATAGCAATACCTATTATTTTTTTTATTTTTTTTTTTTTATTTTTTTTATTTTATTCATTTTACTTTACTTACTTATACATGGAATTCGATTAAATTTAGCAGTCGAATTCAAATACAACTTAAAGTAAAACTTATACTAATTGTTTTAAAACTAGTATACAATATAAAGAAATATATGAAAGGAGAAGAGTAATAAAAACAAAAACAAGGAAGCTAAAAATAATTATTCATGTATAAAAAAAATAAAAAGGAAAAAAAAAAGCATGAACACAGCTAGCACAGAAGCACACCCGCAACAAGGACAGATCCAGGTTGCAAGTGAACCCCTAAGCCACTGCAAACATGCATATACTTGGCCACCGACACGTTAACAACACCATAAAATTTTCGAAAAAAAAAGTGAAATATTACAAATGCAAGTTAGTTTAAGTACGACATAGGTAAATCGCGCGTATTAACCAATGTTGCTTTAATGGACTTTAGAGAGTCCGATAATGAGAATAAGTGATAGACATCATTTAGGTTTCTGCAAACAACCCTGAGCGGGTCAAAGAGCTCATAATTATAATTACATTGACTAAGCTTAATCAAGATGAAGATCCTAGAGAAGCGGTTAGGGACATTAAAACTTATTTCTCCAAGTAATGGAGGCGAGTCAATAGCATCATTTATTACTTTGATTACGAAGGAAACGCCAAGAACAAACCTACGTAAGAATAACAGAAGCAAGCTATTTTCATAGGGGGAAGAGACGCAATCGGGTCCCAACCATAATTCCTAAGGGCAAACAGCAAATACTGCTTTTGAACAAATTCAATTGAGTCTACGTAGCACTTATATGAAGGAGATCACACAACAGAGGCATACTCGAGTATAGGTTTAACCAAACACATGTACAGCCTTTTGGTAATTTAAGGATCATCAAGCTTCTTGGAACACCTCTTAATAAAACCAAGCGCGAACATAGCTTTGCTTAACGAGAGCTCAATGTGCAAGTTAAAACGTAGCCTATGGTCAAAGAGAACGCCTAAATCTGTGAACGAATCGACGTCCTCCAACTTGTGCGAAACTATGAAACACTGGGTAATAAATGGCTTCCTTCTTGAGAAAGAAAGTTTCTTACATTTATTTAGGTTTAGAGTCATGTGATTGAACGAGTACCATGCAACAAAATTATTCAGGTCAATTTGAAGCTGATGTGATTGCGATTCTATGGAAAAGGAAGAAGACAGTTTCACATCATCGGCATACATTAAGATCTGCCTGTATTTAATCACCGAAGGCAAATCATTAATGTATAGATTAAATAAAATGGGTCCTAAGTGGCTCCCTCGAGATACGCCTGATGTAACGGGGAATTCATATGAGGTGATGAAGTTAAACAAAATCATGAATGACTTATTATGCAGATAAGAGCTTATCCATTTCACTAAACGGGAAGGGAAGCCAGAGGCTTGAAGTTTAAAGATAAGTAATCCATGGTTAACCAAATCGAACGCTTTGGTCAAACCAGTGTATATAACATCAGTGCGAGAGCCACTAGAAAAAGCCTTGAAAACATGACAAGTAAACTCCAACAGATTGGTGATCGTAGATCTTCCTTTTCGAAAGCCATATTGGAGTGGAGAAATTGGAGTGCAAATGCGATTCGATGGCAAAGGCCAGATGCTGAGTCACAATTCTCTCGAATAGGTTAAGCAAGACACTTAAAACTTGGCGACGCCTCTATAGTTCGCAACAAGTTGTCTACTCCCACTTTTGTGAATAGGAATAAGAAAACTACTCTTCCAACACAAAGGGAAAACACCTAAATTCAAGGACTGATTAAAAGTCTTTGAGATAACATCGCACAGCTCGACAGTGCAAGATTTAAGTACACATGATGGAATTCCATCAGGTACAGGCGTACAACTATATTTTAGAGAGCTAAACCCCTCTAAAACGTCATTTTCAGAAATGACCAAATTAGGAATTGAAACCAAATTAGTTATCGTATATGGGTAGTCTGCTGACAAATCGGAATTAGCAGTCGAAAAGTTTTGTCGGTTGTATTCAGCAAAGAGATTTGAGATTTCACAATCATCCGAGGAATCAGAGTCATTAAAAGAAACATGCGAGGGATGTGTGGAAGTTTTTCTTTTCGAGCTAACAATTTAAAAAAGTATTTATTGGCAAAGCAGAGATCAAGCAGTCTACCATTACAATTAGGGAACGATTGTATTGAACTAAATTATGATCAAATAATTCGTTAAAGAACACAACAGCTCTATCAGATGTTGAAGTAGGAATCAAACAGCCAGAATTATCACTGTGACACCAAATGACTTGAGGCAAATTGAAGTCACACAACGCAATGACTAAATCGGTGGGTTTAGACTGCTTGGTCACTTCACAAATGAGGGCAGCCTGTTTCTTATCTATGGAAATATCAGAATTTGGAGGAATATAGGAGCAGGTTATAAGTATCCGTTTATTAGGCATTTTCGCTCGAGTGGCAATAAATTCAACGTCAGGAGTAGTAAGAAATTCAATTGAATTGGACGGGACAAAACCAAAAAATTATGATAAAGTTCCGACGAATCAGGCTTTAACCAAGTTTCAGCGAAGGTCAAACAGGAAAACTCCTTGCTCACTGAATTTAGGAAAGTAGAACGAATTTTTGAATTTAGGCCCCAAACATTTTCGTAAATGAGAGTTAATGAGCCTGAAGAAAGATTTAGTTTTTTGAGGGAGAACGGGCTAGTGCAATAGCATTGCGGGCTCGATCTTGAGGATAAATTCCTTCATTAGGGATCCAACTGGCCACAATGGTTTATTTAACAACATATCAATGCCTTCAGTCGGAACTAGCATTTTAAAAGACGAGATTGCTCTAGATTGAGAAGGAGCCAATTTGAAAATACTAACACGCTTTAAATTGACTGACGGGACTTTCGCCGTCACATAACTTTTTATGTTATCCACAGATGTGTCAGGTGCCAGTAATGACAGAAATATTGCCTTTCTGGGAGGAACTGCCGTCAAGCAAATGCTATCTTTACTAGGAACGGAAGGGATTACAAGTGGGGAGTTTTAAGTTGGGGAGAATATGACAGGGGTAACCACAATTGCACAAGCAACTTGTGCGACCTGTCCAGAATGGTGACCATCGTTCACACTTAAACAGCCAGGGGGAGAGGACGATTTATTATTCTCTTTATTATTTTTCGGCGATGATGCCAGAGTAGAGTGAGTGATGCCACTGGCAAAAGATCCCCTTTCCACTTCAGCATAGCTCAAACCCGAAGGACTTCCCGTCTTATTTGTAACTGTTTTGTTACCGACCGACTCAACGATAGCAGAAACACTATCGTTCTTTGTAGACATTGAGAAAGCGCTAACTTATACCAACGAATCAGATCAACAGGAAAAAAAGAAACTTTTACCAAGAGATGTAAATTGTTGATTGCACAAAACTAAATTAAATTTTACGTGAAAGATTAATATATTTCATATAAATTCAATTACACGCTTTATTCTATTAAAAAATTTTATGTTATAGATCCGAGTCAAGCAAAAATGCGAATACATACAATAAGAAATTGAAATATTTCTTGCACAGAACAAAAACGCGACTACAACGCACATTGGAATAGGTTGCAGGGTTATAATTGCACGATTTGGAAATTGATTAGTTCCCTTAATGTTACGAGCTCCTGGTATAGAAATTAATTTTCCCCAAATAAATAATATAAGATATTGATTTCTCTGTCTCCTGTCTGAACACTTCTCTTAATAGGAAATATAGTAGGAAATGGAGCTGGGGCTGGAACTGGATGAACAGTATACCCACCACTCTCATCTATTATTGCTCATGAACGGCCTTTAGTAGACCTAAGTATTTTCTCTCTTCACTTAGCGGGAATTTCATCAATTTTAGGGGCTATAAACTTTATTACTACTGTAATTAATATACAAGCTAGTGGGATCTCCTTTGATCGAATACCATTATTCGTTTGATCAGTAGTAATTACCGCTTTATTATTGCTTTTATCTTTATCTGTTTTAGCTGGTGTTATTACTATAGTATAAACTGATTGATTTGATTCTCTGGTCACCCTGAAGTATATGTTTTAATTCTTCCAGGATTTGATATAATTTGTCATATTATTAGTCAAGAATCTGGAAAAAAAGAAACTTTTGGTTTATTAGGAATAATTTACACTAATTGGCAATTGGTTTATAAGGATTTATTATTTTAGTTCGTCACATATTTACTGTTGGAATAGACGTTGATACTCGACCGTATTTTACTTCAACTACAATAATTATTGCAGTTCCAACAAGAATTAAAATTTTTAGTTGATTAGCTACTTTGCACGGAACACAACTTTCCTACTCTACAGCTATTTTATAAGCTCTTGGATTTATATTTTTATTTACAGTAGGAGGTTTACATGGTGTAGTATTAGCAAATTCTTCAGTATATATTATTTTACACGATACTTATTGCTCACTTTCATTACGTTTTATCTATAGGAGCCGCCTTTGCAATTATAGCAGGATTTATTCATTGCTGACCTTTATTTACAGGTTTAACTATAAATTCATCCATATTAAAAAGTCAATTTATAGTAATATTTATTGGAGTAAATTTAACTTTATTCTTTCAACATTTTTTAGGATTAGCTGGAATATCTCGTAGTTACTTAGGTTACCCTGATGCTTATACAATTTGAAGTGTAATCTCTACATTTGGTTCAACAATTTCTTCATTAGAATTTCCATTTTTCTTTTCTATTATTTGAGAAAGTCTAGTAAGCCAAAGTAATTTTCCCTGTTCAATACAAAATACTCCTCCTTCTGAACATAGTTATTTAGAGTCACCCTTATTAACTAATTAACATCTACTATGGCAGAATAGTGCAATGATTTTAAGCTTCATATATAAAGTATTTTACTTTTCTTAGAAATGTCTACCTGAACTTTACTAGGTCTTCAACATAGTTAGTTCTTCTCCTCTTATAAAACAATTAATCGTTTTTTCAAGATCACGCCTCAATAATTCTAGTAATAATTACTACATTAGTAGGATATTTAATGTTTATATTATTTTTTTAATAAATTTATTAATCGCTATCTCTTACCAGCAATCATTTTATTATTTATTGCATTTTCATCTCTTCTCTTATTATATTTACTTGACGAATTCGGCGAAGCACCTATTACTCGAAAAACTATTGGTCATCAATGGTATTGAAGTTATGAATATTCAGAATTTATGGATATGGAATTTGATTCTTATATAATATCCTCAAGCGAGTTAAATTTGGATAGATTTCATTTATTAGTCGTTGATAATCGAATAAATGCCCTATAAATTCACAGATTCAAATTTTTGAAACAACTGCAGACGTTATTCATTCTTCAGCAATATCTCTATTAGGTGTAAAAGTTGATTGTACACCTAGCCGTTTAAATCAAACAAATTTTATAATTAATCGACCTGGATTATTGTTTGGTCAATGTTCAAAAATTTGTGGGGCTAATCATAGTTTTATACCAATCGTAATTGCAAGAGTTCCTGTAAAAGCTTTCATTAAATGAATTACAAATAGTTTAAATTCATCATTAGATGACTGAAAGCAAGTAATGGTCTCTTAAATCATTTAATAGTAATTTAGCAACTTCTTCCAATGAATTACAAATATTTGTCAAGTTCTCAAATAGCCCCAATTAGAAGGCTATTTTAAGTTTATTTATTGTATTTTCAATAAGATTTATAATTTTTAATATAACAAATTATTACACTTTTAATCCAACTACACCTAAATCGAAATTTTTAACGAACAAAATATTTAATTCATTAAATTGAAAATGATAACTAACTTATTTTCTGTTTTTGGCCCTTCATCCGGAATTTTTAATCTTTCACTAAATTGAATAAGAATATTTTTAATGATTCCTTCTTTACATTGATTAATTCCTTCTTGTTATAATGTTATTTGAAAAACTTTCTTATTGTCATTACATAAAGAATTTAAAACTTTATTAGGTCCTATAAGTGCTAACAGCTCAACATCTGTTGTCGTCTCTTTATTTTCTATAATTTTATATTTTTACAAGAGCAACTCATTTAACATTAACTTTAACTTTAGCTTTACCATTGTGGTTATCTCTCATAATAATTGGCTGATTAAATAAAAGTCAACATATATTTGTTCATTTGGTTCCTCAAAAAACACCGGCAGTTTTAATACCATTTATAGTATATATTGAAACAATCAGAAATATGTTTCGTCCTGGAACATTAGCAGTACGATTACCTGCTAATATAATTGCAGGACACTTACTATTAACTCTCTCTTAATTTGATTATTAATTCTTACTCAAATTTCGTTATTAGTATTAGAATCAGCCGCAGTTATAATTCAATCATATGTATTTGCAGTGTTGAGAACATTCCAGAACTAATTGCAAAATTTGGCAATCTTTGTTCGTGGATAGAGCCGCCACTGACAATTCATGAATGTGACTTATCTCACTTGGAGAATGATATAGCAAAACTCGTAGAATCTATGATTGAAAATTATAAACCAAAGAAAAATGTGTAACGGAGCAATTTATAGCTGGCGTTTCGCTCAGGGCTGTCCAGCGGTCCGTTCCAATATGACCCGCGTGTGTCTGTTGCCACAATGAAACTGTTACGTGTATGATCTGTTAATTATTTTAGTGGTTCAGCAGGCAGTTTACAGTGTCCCTAAAGGTGTAAGGTTTCTATGTTGTGCTTTCGGGCCGGGAGCCCATAAGGTAAAGATGCAGGAGCACGCCTGTTATATTAAGGACCCCGTTCCGAAAGTAACGGACTACCGGATTATACAAGGTTGAGGTATCCTTTCGAATCGAGAGTTTATAAAATAATGATGCAAGAGTACTCTGTCATTTTAAGGACCCCGTTCCGGACGGACGATACCTAACCGCTAATCACCGGTTGGCTACAGAGCTAGGGTATCCTTCCTGATGGAGAGCTCAAAGCGTAATGGTGCGAAACGCATTATTATTACCCTATGGATCCCGCGGTACGGCTAAGGTATCCTTTCGAGTCGAGAATCTATAAGAGAGTGATGCCAGGGTACACTGTTATCTTAAGGATCTCATTCCGGATGGACAGGACGACAAATTACTACTGCTTAAGGGGTTCTTGACTTACCTGTTAGTTTGACTGCTGCTAAACAACTAAAACAAAGATCGTTGTTTGCGCGCCGCTTTTATAGCTGTTGGCTGCTACACTAATGCGTTGATATCTAACTTCTTCTATCTTGGTAACTTACAGAAAGCTATATTAGTACTTAAAGCTGCAAAGCAAGGTTACGCAGCGTTGCATTACAATTTTGAGTGAAGATAAGATTAAAGGTTTAAATGTAAGAACTTAGAGTTTAATGAGCTTAACTAAAGTTACATATAGGTTAATTAATTTTTGTTTACATTTGAATAACAACTCCTTTAACGTTCGGTCTGCTTCCTTACAAATGGAAAAGAAATGGTATCTTCCATGTGCCTTTATATGAAGATTCTCGCACATACATATCGTTTGTAACACACAACGGTCAGTACGAATCCTTGTGCGTACCTTTTGGTATAAATAACTCTCGTGCTGTGTTTTCAAGATATATTTTCGCTGTTGTTGTAGAAAATTCTTCGATTAAACCATCAGTGGAAAAGACTGCCACTGTAGAAAATTTTCCTGTGCCAAATAATTTTAAAACACTAGAAAGATTTTTGGGTCCTACGTCATATATCAGACGATTTGTACCGGTTTACGCCATCATAGCGAAGCCATTGCAAGACATGTTACGTAAGAACAACACGTTTAAAATAGGGGATAGTGAGCTATTAGCGTTTCAAGAATTAAAACACCATCTCGTCAGCGCTCGAGTTTTGTCGTTATAAATTCTAACGCATTGACTTAAATACATACTGACTGTATTGCTACAGAAGAATCCAGATGATCAACAATTACATCCATTTGAATATACGAATCGTAAAACAAGTTTAATCGAACAAAAATATCAGCTCTTAATGATACGAATTCGAAGCTCTTATAGTTATTGAAGCTTAAAGAAAATAGCACGAAGTAATTCATATGAAAGCTTCTACTTAAAATATGACGTATTATATAAAGATCTCACGGGCTCATCGTAATAATCCAATTAGCACATCGAGAAGATAATTTTTTAATTGAAGCCAAAAGTGGCAAAAAACACGGTTTATTAAATTCAGTAGATAAGGCAGATAAACCATTGATGACGTATCATGTTGATCATAAAGGAGCGATGGAACGTTGCAACTACATATTTGTAATTGTGGTTTTTAAATTTGTTTGGCTATACCCACCCTACACGCAGCTATGGTTGTGATGAAGTGATTGGTAAACTAAGGAAGCCATCATCAACGTTTGTGAATCCAGAAAGAATCATATATGACAGAGGAACTGCTTTTATGTTAAACGCTTTCGAGGAATATTGTGAAGATCAAAACATATCACATCTTCCGATCTCCACAGATGTCCCTAGAGGAAATGCGCAAGTCGGAAGAATTAACCAAATAGTCCTAACTTTGTTGAGTAAATTGTGCGTTGACCAGCCTCACTACGAACACATTGACAGAGCAATGCAATGTGTAAATAACACGCCTCCAAAAAGGATACATATATCACCATTTAAAGTCTTAATTGGAATCGATATGCGAATTAAAACACAATCTGAGTTACGAGAAGTACATGCAGAATTTATAATAGAAAAATTAGATGTGGAAAGAGAGAGTTTTCGCCTGCTTGTCCAAGACAACATAAATCGCATTCCGACTGAAAACGACAAAACTTTCCATCGCAAAAGAACTGAAGCGCCAAAATACAGCATAAACAATCTGGTCAATATAAAACGAACTCAGTTTGGTCCTGGTTTAAAGTTAAAACAAAAATACTTCGATCCTTGTAAAGTAATTAATCAACTTAATCATGATAGACATGAAGTTAAAAAGGTTGGCGATGTAGAAGGCCCAAGGAGAGCCACTACTAAAGCAAAGTTCATGAAAACGTGGCAAATATATTTCAAGGCGAATAACTACTGTAATAAAACACCATGCAGTATAAATATTTTCTAAATTAGAGCAAGCTTTTGATGTCATTTCCTTTTTTATGGATTGGCTTTTCATTGTTTTTCAGTTTATCGCCGTTTTGCGAACGTTTACGTAAGTTAAGTAAATAATTTAATTCATTAGGATGAAGAAAAAAGATGCCACCCAATCCCCATATAGATTTTCTTATGACACTCTTTGAATAACGAACATGACCATTAAGATACGATAAAGCCAACAATAATGGTAAAGCCCTAGTATGTATGACGAAATATCCCAAGATGTTGTCGAATCGGCAATAGTCTAGAAAAATGCTACAAAGGAGGGCTGACGAAAAATAAAAGAAGAGATAATGAATATTGGAAATTGAAGAATAAAAAAATTAATATTTCAAATTTCGAATTGATAAAATAATATTCTCTATAATAAATAAAATTTCTCTTCTTTTAAAAACTTCCCAAACAAATTACAGAAGGACACAACTAAGTTAATTGAAATTTTTGAAGTGAGCTTAACAAAAGTGATAGAGACAAAATTTCGAGCCAAGCTTGTTCTTCCATACAAAAAGTGTATGTGATCCTCGCAGAGAGAAGAGTTTGACTATTAACCGACTGCATTATTTAAATAGTGATGGGGCAGACATAACATTAGATTTAGAAAGGCACGGCACTCAAGGCGATAGAATATTTCGTAACATTTTATCATTTGAAATAAAATCTAGTAATGTTTTATGTTTAATAAATATTTTAAAACGTTTATTTTCATAAATTATTCCGAAATAAACTTAGAATTTAAAGCTATAAAATATATATTTCATTAGATTTGTTTTTATTATATGTTAACATTGTGTATATGACGAAGGCACTCTTCCTTTATTAAGATTTATTATAAAAGAAAACTGAATATATAGAAATTATAGAATAAAATTTTAAAAAGAAAGAAGAGGAGAAATTTCATTTACCAAAGCATTGAAAAACAAGTTAAAAATTTGAATTTCAAAACCTTGCAAAAATTATATATTTAAAGAAATGAACTTAAATTATTTTGAAGCTTAACATTTAAACAAAACGAAAAACGATTCAAAAATAAAAACGCGTTCAAACCAAATATTTAGTAATGTTTTATATGTAAGTAACTAAAGATAAAAAATATATAAAATGGCCACAAATAACCACACGTTTGACTTAGAAGTAGCGGAGGGTGTAATTTGAATTTAAATAATAAAAATACTGGGATATAATCTTTCTCTCTTTCTTTCTTTTCTTCCCCATTTTACTGTCGCTCTCCCTCGTCCTTTAACCTTCGTTAAAAGCAACGTACAACACCTTTGTTTTAAAAATTTCTTAGAGCTGATAACACTTAACATAAATAGATTGTAAAAAAATATTACATCTTAGAAATTAAGACTTACATTCTATTATAAAATCAAGAGAAGAATAAGTGATTGCTCCTTACTTAACTCTTATAAACGTTTATAAAGGCTGCTGTTTTGTTGGCACTTTTGGCCAATCAAAAGCTTTCACTGATGTGGCCGATGAAGGTGTCGTTTGATGATGATGATGATGACCGAATAACGCATTAGATGTTGTATAAGACATTAAAGTTTGGTCAAAGGGTTTGTGCGAATTTCGTCTTAAGCCAAAGCTACTTATTTTTGGAGATGTAGGACGCGTGGAACCAACAGTACTAGTACTACTTATGGCTGAGATTTGAGGACGTCTATTTTTGCATTTAAATGACAAAAAATATATATAATAAGAAA
Organism: Glossina pallidipes; assembly: GCA_000688715.1. NCBI lineage: Eukaryota > Metazoa > Arthropoda > Insecta > Diptera > Glossinidae > Glossina > Glossina pallidipes. Next base: position 221,515 of record KK499861.1, on the reverse strand, counting down.
TAATTTTCAATCAACAGAGTTTGATAATTTTGTACGTTTTCTTTATAATTGATTCACAAACATATTAAAAAGTTATATTCATCCAAGGACGAATCTTACATATCCACCACCTCAAGGTAATACACAAACATTGCGAAACTTTCGTTTTATTAAGAGCAAGCAGGCTAATCGCTCGACCGAATCTATTTCAGCATACAACTTTTAAATAATCTCAATGAAAAATCGTACCACATTTGGATAACTACCATCTACTATTTTTAGTTATTTATAACACAACAAAACGCATTAGGTTTTTTAATACTTTTTTTTCTTTCGCCCACAAATGCTAATGAAACAAAGTAAATGTATATATACATATGTACGTATATAATCCGTACATAATCTATGTGATATCTACAACTTTATACTTTATGGTGAATACGAAAAGTATAAACGAGAAAATTTATATTCAGCTTGAAGTAAATGTTGTTGTATTTACCCATATTACCCTCTAATGCTCTTTCTCTTTCTTAAACTTACTAAAAGTATAAATCGACATCTCAATTTTCATTTGGTGCAATCCAAATAGATGTAAGTGTATTTATATACAAAATACTAAAAGATACAAAACTTTCTTAATATAATAAATATAGATGTGAAAAAAAGATCACAAAAGTAAAAAGTAAAATCTACGTGAAAAATTCAATTTCTTCATGTTCACTTAATATTTTACTAAATTAGCCGAGGTTTATCTTTAGAATTTTATAACTAGGACACAGTTTAGTGCGTTTAGTTTTTTTTTTTTAATTTTAATATCACAATACGACACAGAGGAAGCGATTGGACGAATTGATAATAAAAATTTTAGAGAAATTAGTTTGTTAAGGAGTTATAGAAAAAGCAATATATTTAATGTAATATAATCTCCTGAAGGTAGTGAATATAGAAATTGTGTGTGCTTTAAAGTGTTTTTCTAATTTATCTGCAATTTGCTGGTGATTTTTTTACTTTTCTCTAAGCTTTATTTTCCTTATATACTAACATTATTCCTTCTTAGCATTTTTATTCGAGTTTTTCACTTTTACATGTAAATTTACAGTCACCAGTGGATTACTAGCATTTGAAGAGCTTAAGATTTTCACATCATCAAAGATAGAAGAAAGTATTTAAAAGAGAACGGAAGGGAAAAGAAATTCAAACATAATCAAAATGTAATTTCGAATCTCTTCGAATCTCTAGAAGAAAAAATGTAGAGTAAATTAAAGTTGTGCTTTTTTCAAACCTTTTACTGTATATAAAAAAATTATAAAAATTGTCCCATAAATAAATTGAGATATTTTCACATTTTCAGGTTATCAGTTAAATTATTTCATAAAAACTTAAAATTTACCAAGAAACAGTTTTATACGGTTTGATTTTAACTTAAAAAGCTTCATATGTACCGCTGCAAAGAATTTCACGAACTATTTGCCTAAAACTTACCTTTGATGGGTAATGGTAAAAACCGATTTAGACACTATACGTTTGCCGTTTTGCCATAAACGTCCAATATACTTCATGCGTTGGATTGATATAATAGCCAAAGCCACTATCCTGGAAATAACATTAGAACGATTTAATAAATTACAAATTGATTTAATTACGTTAATTTAAAACTTACTTAAATAATTTTTTTTTATTTTTTTGATTTTCAGTTAATAAATGTTGTCCATCACATGCCGCCAAAGCGCGCTGTTCGCTATCTACATAGCTTTGCAGGGAAATTTTCAAGTAACGCTTTTGATACACCAAAGCTTTACGATGTGATTCAACTCTAAGATAACGCCCAAACAAATGATTACAGCGATCCTCCAATTCACTTACATTGGCACTACCGTTCACTTGCGACTCCAGTTCATCACATTTACGTTGCAATTGTCTGCGTTCTTCCACTAAATAATGAACAGTTTCGGACATTTGCTTGTTCTCTCGAGTATTTTCAGCTAATAGAGCATTAATTTCTTTCATTTTTTGTAAAAACTGCTCAGGCACAGCTTGCGAGCCATCACGATTCGCCAAATTGACATTGGCGTTAGCTAGCGCCTCGCTTAACTTAGCTTCACGTTGAGCGGAACACTCGATATCGTAACGCAATTGCGCGATAGTATTTTTCAGTTTTTCTCCCTCGCTTTCCATTTTTTGCAATTGCGTTTTCCGCTCCTGTAAATCAACCATAAGTTGTGCACTTTCTTTAAGCTGGCGTTCTTTACGTGCTCGACGCCTTGTTTCAGCTTCTTGCAAACTAGCTATTCGCCCTTCTAAACTTTCCATTTCTTGTGTTTGCAAGGTAAGTCTTTCCTGTAAATGCTCAATTTCCAATTCAGCATTTTCTTTATCTCGGGCTACCTTCTCCATTTCATATTTCAGCTTCTCACAATAATCGGTGCGCTCTTCCAGTTCTTTTTCAAAACGCAAACGCTCGCGTTCACTACTTTTTTGCAAATCAGCTGTGCGCTCACGTTCACGTTCATTTTGCGCCGTCAGCAACTTAATTTCACTACGCAAGCGTTCAGTGAAGTCAGATTCAAAATCAGGTAAGGATCGTGGAGATTTACGGGGAGATTCGTTGGGTGATTTTAAGAGTGCCGAACTACGTCTACTCTCCGTGCGCTTCAAGGCGCATAATTGTGCCTGAAAGGATTCACAACGTTGTTTTTCAATTTCCAATTGTTTATGAAGCTCGTCCTCTTGTTCAAGCACTTCTTCTAAGCGTTTTCGCAATGATTCAATAATCATCACGTCTTGTTCTTGAATTTCTTGTGAGTGTTGTTTTTCTTGTAATAATTCTTTATGTATTTTTTCACTTAACTCTTGTTCCACAGCAATTTGGGCCTTTAAAATCGACAATTGATTAAGCAATTCTCTTTCACCTGCAAAATTCTCGTCATCTGTGGCACCGGGACCGTCAACTAAAGCAGGCTTATCCGCGTGACTTCGATCAAGATTATTTTCCTCTTCGCTTTCGATGGCCTTCAATATATTTGAGTCAAGCTGTGCCGAATAATTGAGTTCTTTTTCCACTTGCTGAGCTATTTCCTCGACCGAAAACTGTTTAGAGCTATTATAACTGCTTTGCTGTTTTAATTTTTCTACTTCACGTTCCAAAGTCTTTATTTGTTTTTCCTTTTCACTTAAGCTCTCTTCAGTTATGGATAGTTTAGTGCTCAATGCAAGCAAACGGTCGTCTTTGCATTTTATTTCTCGATTAAGTCCTTCAATTTCATGCCTACGATTCTCATTGTCATGGATTGTATATTTGCATTGCTCATGAGCTTCTTCCAAGCTTTGTAATTCTTTACGTAAATTCTCTCTTTCCTTAACTTCACGTTCAGTATTTTCAAGTATTTGGTGTTCCATCTCTTTTATACGCTTCAAATGATTTTCCTCACTTTCTTCATAGTTGCGTAAATTTTTTTCATTTTTGCTCAGCAACTCGGTTTTCTCTTTCTTAAGTTTGTCTTGTTCTCTCAAAAGTTGTTCAATTTCCAATGATTTTTCTACAACTTGCTGGCCTAATTCAAGTAAGTCTTTTTGGCAATTAGTTAAGTCATCTTGCAACGCATTTAAACGTAATTGAGTAGATATTAAATTATCTTCATTTTTTTCTTTCTGCTGACTAAGAACCTCCTTCTCGGATTTTAACAAATCCATATTTTCTTTCAAAATGTTCACCTCTTTTTTCAAATTTTCTATGAGTTCTTGATCTTTGGTCTTAGGTTGTGGAGTTTGAAAAGGAGTTCTTAACTTCAAATCCTCATTGACGGCTGAAAAATTAATTTGTCTTGGTATCAGTAGGGGTGTAGTACTGGGATCCGATTTGGCAGAACCCAATACGATATTGGGGCCCTGAAAATAGTGAGGATGATCAAAAGTATTGGCTTGTTGTAAAATATTGAAACCGGAAAGATCTTCACAACGTCTATGTGTCAAATTGTCTGTTGCTGCTTTAGAAGAATCTATTGTTTGCTGTAGCACACCACCGCTACCTTCGGGTACCATAAGGGGAGAACTCATATTCTGGGCCGCTGCCCTCCTAACAACATCTGGTTCATCAAACTCACTAATTGACATTATATCACTTAAAGTGCGGGCACTTAATTTCGTTCTGGATTCTTCAACTTTGACAACGCACGCTTTTGCTGCACCCATCGAAGATGTCTGATTCGTTTCCAAGATAGATTGCAATTCGTTTTCTTTGGTTTCCAGCTGTTCTCGCAAATGATCGATCTCGTCGTTCTTGTCGGCCAACATGGTCTCCATTAAATCGGGTAACGCCAATTTATTAATCATTTCATTTTTGATTTTCTCCTTAAGCTTTTGACTTTCTATTTGCTTTTGTTTCAATTCATTCTCCAAACGTTCAATGGCGCTGCGATCTGGTTGATGCTCTATCGTCAGTTCAGCCTCTAAACGATCTATAGCCAATTTGCTTTTTTCTAATTGTTGTTTTAAGGCCGCAATTTGTTTGTCCCTCACATCGAGTGTCTCTCTAAGATTTTGAACTTCAGTTTGAAGATCATGTATGCGAATATTAAGATCGGAAGTGTTAGCACGTTGTAAGTCTTCAGCTCGTTGGCGTTGCTCTTCAAGACGATTTTGCAAAGCCGATATGCGCTGTGTCTGTTCAGACATACGCTCTTGCAATGACTCTCGTTCATGCTGAAGTTCCTGTATGGAAATTTAAAATTAGAAGAAAGAATGAAATAAATTCTAAGTGCATCATATTTGCGCTAAAGCCCTTATCAAAAGCAATTTGGTTATTTCTTTTTTATTCTTCTCTTATAATATTATAGGTCTATAAGGCAGTTTAAATCGTTTTCACAGTTGTGATATTGTATATAAGATAATTGGTACATTTGAAGTCTATACACAAATCCGGAAAAAAAATCGTGCAAATTTCGTATGTAAGATAACGTACGATTCCGTAAAAGAGTTTGCTTGTAGGGCAGCGCTTCCGTTATGTGCAAAGTCTGCAGTTCTTTAAAAAAAAAACCTTGTGTCCATATATGTGCGGTCAATGTGATTAGCGAAACCAATTTACCTATATCTGTCTGTCATGCTTTCTGCCATATCTTACCTAATGCTTCCCCTTTGCTAAAACTCTATCTTATCTCAATTTCAGAGAATGGGTGGATAACTGACTTAAAGATGTATTTTACTAGACGATGTTTAATTAGAAAGCATTCATATAATAAACTGCCCAATATCCTGTCATATGGGTTTGTATGGTTTTAATCGGCACCAAACACCCTATTTTATGCAAGAAGATAAAATTGAAATACAGCAAACTTGTATCGCGGTTTATAGTTTAGGTTACTTTCGATGCAAGCTCTATATAAATAGATATAGGTAAGATTCGAATATCTGAAATCAACAAAGATGATTTTTCAGAAGTTCAGTACTTTTTGACCGTGTGATATTTCTAAAAAAACCAAGCAACAAATAAAAATAGATGACATGAAAACAGCACAATTTTTACTCTGACCTAACAAATCTATGTATAATTCGGTTTTCTTGGTTACTGCGAAATAGAAGATCTAACAACCACTATTGCTTACTACTAATTGCCACCAAATAATCTACGTATATGTTGCATAAACAGTTTCATGCTTGATAACAAAAGCACACACAAAACATAATCAGCATATTTAACATAGCACCTGAATGCAAGAAACTCCACTAATCAATAATCACATAGATTTAATTTACGAGAACAAAATGCAAACAAGCTAAATAACAATTCTTTTGTTCATTTAAGCGAATTTTATCCTTGAGAATTTTGGTATCTGAGACAAAAATGCATGAATAAAGAGATAGATGTTATGAAGATTCCGTGCAAAGTACAAGTATTATTTATTTATACTGACTATTGCAAACATCCACGTATTGCAACGGGAGTCTTAGCGCGGAAGTCTGTACACACGCTCTGACGTTGAGCTAGCTAGCTTGGATACACCTTACACTTGCTAATCTTAAATACGCAATGTAAATTTCACTACAATAAGTTTCAAATCAATAGCTGTCGTACATTATTAGTTTCTTTTCGATCAATTGAGGCTTCCTATGCTAAGTTATAAATTTTTATCTTGGCTTTTGCTACTGTAAAGAGATTCCAACCGCATCTAATAAAAAGCCACGTAAACGGACGGACGTGCAACAAGATAAGCGGACGTGGGGAAATTAACTTGAAATGATACAGTGATCAATGTTATGTTTCATGCCATCATTCCAGATGCGTGTTTCTGAAATTCTATTTACCGCATATTTCAGTGATGAGCATGCGAAGATAACCGACTATAAACTCTTTCTGGGTTTGACTGACGTAATTTTCATGTAGTAAAATGTTTATCAGTCTTCCTACGGATGATGGTGTTTAATTAAAATGAAAAATTAAATTTATTTCGCCATGGTTTACGTATGTGTTTTATGAGAACATATTATTTCAATGAAGTGGAAGAGTTCAATTACTTTCTGCTTCTATATTAAATAAGCAGTACAACACAAATATCTTACATTCTCTATCTCACTCCCTAATTCTTATACCCATCACCAAAGGATGAGAGGTATATTCGTTTTATCAAAACGTTTGCAGGACCCAGAAGAAAGCTTCAAAGATCTCAAAAAGTCATACATTCTTGATCAGCATCAAATACTAAATCGATTTAAGCATGTCCGTCTGTCCGTCTGTGTAATGTCTGTTGTAAACATTCTCCTGGTCTCAAAAATGAGGATATCGACTTCAAATTTTGCAGAAATATTGGAAGTTCTTGTACGCAGGCAAAATGAGCCCAATCGATCGGAGCACACGCCCACAACTATATAAATTCTAGGTCAGTTTCAAATTTGGAATGCATCTAAACATGTCCATCTGTTCGTCTGTTCATCTGTCTAACTATCCGTCTGCGCAACTATGTACTATTTGTGGAAAACATTCTACCGCTAGCGAAAAAATATCGTCTACAAATTTGGAAAAGAATTTGAGTGACTTAAACTTTTCCAAGGACATAGCTACAACGCCGACACGCATATGCAACAAAGACTTCTATTTTGAAAATAGAAATATGGAGCCCACTCCATATTATAGAGCATGAAAATTTAGTTCTTCTACTTTTTTTGTTTTTTTTTTTTTAACGTAACGGTGATGACCATAAAAAATTCAGATATGATTTTTTTTTACGCACTTTTGGTGCAAGTAATGGTAGAAATATTTCTATCAGAAATTTTTTATAACCCAAAGCATCAATAGCTTCCTTACTTCAAAGCAATATCTAATCAAAAATATTGCAGGGATTATAATACAAACTTCAACAGCAGAAATGCCAACTATACCAACTGCAAATTTTTTAATAAACAAAGCTCATTTTTAATTAAGAAAAAACACTTTCGTTTAAATGAAAATGAAGAAAAAAAAACAGTAGTAAAAAAATAAAACGTTTTCCATGCACATGAGGCGATACATTCAATGAAAAAGTTCGTAAACAGTGTTTTCTTTAACTGCAATGAACATATGACAACTGACAATGGGTACAAAGTGCGTGTGAACGAACAAGGGAGGAACCCTAAATGGATGAATGTCATGAACCCTGTGGAGCATTAATTTTTCTTTATTTTTTTTTCTATTATAACACAAAAACAGAATGCAAAACAAACATACATTTTTCTTATTGAATTACTTGAGATAATGCAAAATTACTGGAAAAGATGAACAGAATATTTAAAAAAAATTTTTTTTTAAATCACTTAAGGTTTACAAGTACAATAAGCACTTGAAGTGAACTTTGACCACAACAAACACAGATTCTTTTATAGTCGATTAAAGAACAAGAAAAAGAACAAATACAATGTTTCTACAGCATTGTAAACATCAGTTACGACCACTTGTGCATGTACCCGCGTACATAAATCAATTCAAAGATTCCAAATGTCAGCAATTTTATATGCATTACTTCAACTTCTATCCCTTTGCGCCAAACTATCGGATAGAAGCAACAGTCGGTATTGTTTGTTCCGCATATTTTTGGCTATAGTTTTTCGTACATTCAATTTTACATATTTTCACATTTCTCTGCACACAGGCATGAACTAAATTATTTTTTTAATCCCGTTATGATATGTTTGCCGAACATCTATTTTCGTAATGAGTGCGAAATATTTAACCCAATTTTAATATTATGTAAAAAAAAAATGCTCAACTGCCAAGCATAATAATGCTGTGGACGTCATTTACTAAATATAATGAAAAAAAATTTTTATTCAGATTACCGGCCCCTACGAATCTTTTCACCTTTTCATGTGAATTAATGTTTGAACATGAATTACTTTTATACCTGAACAGAGGACGAATTATATATATTCTAAACTAATATCGACCACAAATGAAAACCAGGTTAGCGACTTTTTGCAAACCGAAATTTCTGAAGATGCTTCAATTCATATTTTTTACATCTAAATCAAAGATTTGAGCTTGCGTGGCCATCACACCTGTAATGAACCGATCATGATGTGATTCAAAAACTTTTACTCTGCAGATAGACAGCAGATAGACTGTATACAAACAAACATTAGCAAATCGACTTTTAACACAATATGCATTGTTGGAGATGTCAGCATAATTCACACACGCTGGAGTGGGTATCGAAATATATATCGTAAACTGATGCTTAAACCACAATCAAATATCTTTTGCAGCTATTGTTGGCTTATATATATGCATGTGTGAATGAATGAATTGTACTTTACACCAAACTTGGCATTTATTGTATTCGTGAAAATATAAATCTCAGGGCGGGCCAATGCGAACGCACCGGATTGAATTTTATTCAACCCAAATAAGTGGAAACGGTTGTTTTCGAGAATAGTTACATAGGTTTAAAATAGAGCAGGACCCATTCTGTGGGTTTTGCAATTGCATCGAAGAGTCTGAACACCTGTTCTTTGTCCGTCCGAAATACTATAACGAACCACAGAGACTATACACAAAATCGAAGAGAGGCAAATACATTGTTCATAATATATGTATTTTATTTCTTTTTATACCTACCAATGAAGGATGGGGGGTATGCTCATTTTGTGTCACCATGTTTGAAAACTCCAAAAGGAAGGTTCAGAGACCCTATCAAATATGGCAGAAACATTGAAAGTTGGTTGGTATTGAAAATGGGCCAAATTGATCAGAGCTCACACCCGCAGCGAAACGTAAACTGAACGTAACCAGGTTTTTTAAGCAAAAATTTGTGGATTTTTGTTCATTGCCCACAAAGTAGGAAGAGTATGAGTCTGCAATTTTCTACATTTATTTTACGGGAAACTCTACTATTTAGGTGCAAGATTGGAAATATATTTCGTACATTCCTCAAATGAAAATACATTCTTCGCCTAAAAATGCGTTAATTCTAAAATAAATACGGTGGGCGCCGCGACGTAGTGGGTGAATTTTTTCTTAATAATACTTAAGAGATGAAAGATAAATTTTATCGCATTCACTTTTTTATGACCATAAATCAAAAATGGGGGTGCGAAAGGTTTTAATAGTGATCGGTACGCGAGATTCGGCCTTAGCCGTATATAACTCTCTTGCTTTAGTTTTTTTAACTTTTTAAAGTGTAACGGCTTCAAGAATTCGAAGAAAAGCCTGCCGGAACGTTTTCAATTGCACACATTTTACAGATGTATCTGAATTGAATGCATTGAACTGCTCTGTGAATTTTTATGCAACTTTCCTATCCCCCGTGCTGGTCTTTAAACGCCCATACACAGTTCTACACAGTTAATTAGTTAAAGATTATGTTTCTTTCCTGCAGTCGTGGAATACCAATCGGAATCGATACAAGATGGTTACATCAACAGAAAGGACATTGTTTGTGAAACGCACAAGATTTACAGGGTTACAAGTGCCTTGCAATTGTTAGCAGCTGTAGTTTTTTACGCTCATTGCAAAGAAGTCCGGATAACACTCGGAATTTTGTGATGGTGAAAGAAGTGGACCCTCAAGAGAGTTAATTACACCAGAAAGAAAACACACCAACAAAACCCTGAAAGTTAATCCCAATAAACGAAAAGTCACATTACAAGAGATAGTTCATATCCTAATGATACCAAAAAAGGCAGTTTGTCATTATTTTGCGTGAAGAAGAATGTTTTCTAAATGGCTACCGTTGCATCACGTTCTCAGTAGAAAACTACAATACACAAATCCTTGACTATAATTCCAAAATTGTTTGAATTTCTACTCAAGCCATCACACTCTTTAGATCCAGCCACCAGCAACTACTATCTACTTGCAAATCGCAAAAGAATGCTCTATGGAGAAAGATTTACTTTGAATGATGAGATCATGCGGGAAACTGGAACGTATTTTACGAGTTTTTGAAAAGCATTTTCTAAAAAGACAATGAAAATAAATTCTTGAAGTGAAGGAGACGATGTTAATAAATAAACTTGAATAGTGTAAAAAGTTTTTCTTATTGGACCTGGACCTGACGGTATCCCACCATGTATACTTAAAACATGCTCTTGTGGAGCTATGTGGTGTTATTTTAATGATTTATAATCAGTCCTTGAAATCATGTGTTTTCCCTTTGTGTTGGAAGAGTAGTTTCCTTGTTTCGCTTCACAAATATGGAAAGTTGAGAACTATACAGGCATCGCCAAGTTGAATGTCATATCTAAATTATTTAAGCGAATTGTTACTCAGCATCTAGCGTTTGCTATTAAAACTTATATTTCTCCACTCCAGCATGGTTTTCGGAAAGAAAGGTCTACTGTCACTAATTTTTTAGAGGTTACTTGAGATGATTTCAAAGCTTTTTCTAGTGACTCTCGCACGGATGTCGTATATACTGGTTTTAGCAAAGCGTTTGACTTAGTTAACCATAAATTAATGATCTTCAAATTTCATGCCTCAAGCTTCCCTTTCTACTTAGTGAAATGGATAAACTCGCATTTGCATAACAAATCATTCAGGGTTCTGTTTAAGTTCATCCCCTCGGATGAATTTCCCATGACGTCTGGCGACCCTGGTAGCCACTTAGGATCCCTTTTATTTAATTTATACATTAACAATCTTCCGTCGCTGATTAAATCCAGTCAGATCTTAAAGTACGCTCACGATGTTAAACTGTTTTCTTTCTTCTCCTTGGAATCGCAATCGTACCAGCTTCAAACTGGCTTAAATAATTCGGTTATATGGTACCCGTTATATTTTATAAAATTAAAAAATGCAAGAAGCTTTCTTTTTTAAGAAGAAATGCGTATTTCATTGACTCATACAATTTGGAAAACGTTGATTCGTTTATCGATTTAGGGGTTCTATTTGACCAAAGATTACGTTTGAATTTACAAATTGAGCTCCTTTAAGTATCGCTAGGTCCGGGCTTGGTTTCAATAAGAGATAGTCCAAAGAGATTAAGGATCCTTACATTAGAAAACGGCTACACATGTGCTTAGTTAGGCCAATACTTGTGTATGCTTCTGTTGTGTGGTCTCCTTGCTATACGGTCTGGCTCATCATGAAAATAGATTGCTTCTGCGCGTTATCGTCACTTGATAAACGTAGATTTATCCTTCTTAACTAAGTTAATTAATGATACTATCGATTCGTCCCCATTACTTGGTGAGATAAGCTTTAATATCCTTGACCGCTTCGCTAGGTACTTTACGTTCACTAAGCTGAGTCAATGTAAATACAATTATGAGCTACTTAACCCATTTAGAGTTGTCTGCAGAAACCTAAATGATGTCTATCACTTAACCTCAATATCGGTTCCTTTAAAGTCTATAAAAACAACTTTGTTTAATATGCGCGATTTGCCTACGTCGTATCTAAACTAAGTTGTAAGCTTAATATCTCCTTTTGATCCGAAAGTTAATTTGCATTGTTTACTGTATCGGTTGCCAAGCTTTTGTGTGTTTGCGATGGCTTAGGAGTTCTCTTGCAATTTGGTTCTGTGCTAGTTGTATACAAGCTTTTTTCTTTGCTTTTTTCTTCTTCCTGTTTTTTTTTTATACATGAATTATTATTTAATTTTTTTTTTCTTTACGTCTTCTTATATACTTTATATTAGTTTTTAATATTAATTAATATAAAATCGACTTCTAAGAGTCGACTATTAATTCATCCAGCTGAGTTTCATGTGTCAATCAATAAAATAAATAAATACTCCCGAAGCCTATTGTCCGATGTATTCTAGCGTACTTTGGCTTTTTAATTGGACAATAATTCTTTTCCAAATTCAGAATCTGTGCTATTGAGAAGTTATTTATAACAAAGCGTTCATATTTTCATTTATATCAAAATTGGCGTTTCGTAAAATTTCAAGTACAATAAACAGATTTATGGGAATTGTATCGATCACGAAGATCATCACATTTCATCTGTGAAATTGTTCTTAACTTTAACTCTCTGCTTAATTTTTCTACAATTGGCAATGAGAAATTTGAAGGAAAATATGGACGTAGCAAACAGATGTAAGAGTTTCTCGCTATTTAGACACATATATGTGATCACTAGTGCATATATTTACGTATTACAAGACGCGCAAAATTCATTTATCTCTTCTTTTTAATATTCTTTGCAAGAATGTATGCTTACACAAGCATAAAAGTATTGTAAATAATAAATATAAAATTAAAATAAACATTCATTTACTTAGCTTTCAATTATTACACCGACTTGAAAAAAATAAATAAAAACCAAAGCTATGACATTAAAAAGGTATACCAAAGCATTTTATATTGCATTAGAATCTTTGTCGTTTTTTTGTGTCAACTTCTAATACCAGCTTAACACAACTTCTTATAGACAATTTAATTATTATGAACATCATATCGACTGTACACATATTTGTGGGCCATATACATATATTTAAACTATGGAATTCTACAAAAAAAAAAACACATAAGAAATATGTTTAAATAGAAAATTTCTGCTTTTCTTTGTCATTTCTTTTAATGCATAACAATTAATTATAACAAAGAAAAATTGTAAAAAAAATTCTCCTCAATTTCGCTTATTTTTGAACGTTTAGGGACAAGTGCAAATGTTTTTTTTCTTATATTCGACGACGAATAATAAAAATTACTTTGGGAAACTTACCCTAAACGGACTCATTTTAAAAGCTACATGTTTTTGTAACATTTATATATTAAAACAACATTTTTTAAAAAAAATTAATTTTCATATTTTTGAAAGAAAAATAAAAAAAAAACCACTTAAGACATCGAAGTCTTTGTCAATTACGGAAAGAGAGAATTAATTCAATTCAATGTTCTGCGTACAAAGACTCACAATTGACTAACATCAGAAACACTTAATAATTTAAATAAATAAAGGGGGATGCAGGCAAATAACTAGAGAAAGAGAGAATAAACAATAACTATAACAATAATAAGAAATATTTTTTGTAATTAAATGATCTCTCAATAATAAAAATCTCACTGCTATAGTTAAGTATAGTTGCAAGGAAAAACTTTGCATAAAATCATCGAGCGAGTGGTTGCTACAATATGAAAAAAAGAAAAAAAACTTTTGTTTTCAAAAATATGAGAGCTTTTTACTTTCACTATCTTCATTGGATCCGTTGTTTCCTTGTTTACATGAATAGCTATAAGAAAGAAAATAAGAAAATACAGCAACTCACCACACATACCGCTCTTATGTGAGTCATTTGCATTTCTAAATCTCTTATACGTTTAACGGATGCCTCTTCTACGCGCGAATGTTTTGACAACTTATCGGTTATGCGTTGTACGCCTTCCATGGCGAGCGAGTGTTGGCGCGGTGAAGGATGAACTGGGGATTGTTGTAGGCTAGCATCAACTGTGGCGGGCAACGATGACGGCGTGGAGCCGTGCACCGACACATCTTCAGTAGCACTTAGACTGCCCGAATTTGATGCATTCGAATGATGTAAAGATTCTAAATTCTTCGTTTTCTGATCCAAACTGTTCTCTATTTCGCGCAATTGCTCCACTACTTGATCTAAAACAAGACTTTGTTCTGCAGTTGGACGTATATTTTGTAATTTATCTTCCAATTGTTTAACGCGCATTTGATAGCTACATTCAATCTCAGTTCTCAGACTTTGGACTTCACTTTGCAAAGTGTCATTGGAACGGTTTTGCAAGTTAATGTAATTTTCCAATTCCTTATCAAAAAAAAAAAAGAAATGGCTTAGTTAGTGTCTTTTGTGCACAAAAAATCCATATTATAATATATTGATGAGAGTCGATATAACAATATGGCCGCTCCTACACTAAGTGTGACCTAGGATTCTCAAATTCAAGGATTGTGTTTCATAACAGATTGTACGAATTAACTTTTTCCCACAACACGTTTAGTTAAACAAATCTCGTCGGACACACAAAAACTGAAAACAAAGTTCGGTCTCGAATTCTCGTAACCAAAAATTTTACAAATTCGCCAGGAACTTATTATTGATAGTAGAAATCGATCTAAAAAGAATCACGCACTAAGATTGCGCATTAATAATCGGCCTATTAAAATGTCCACATGTAACAAAATACTACGACTTGCGCAAATTTCCATTAAATAAAGGACGTCCAATTGTTTCCTCTATATAAAACTGTTCTATAAGTAATTTCGAGTTTTGCATTTCACATTGTCTCCTCAGGGGTCGTAACCCCCTTCGGACGGCCGTTATTCAATTTTTTATTATTACATTGTTTTTATTACAATAACAAGAGAGAAAACCCCTACCTTAACTTTTTCACCCATTACGTGTTCGTTAAGAGCTTTTGCTTCAATCTGAGTTTCTAGATCAGATATAATTTCTCTCAGTACAAATATTTTATCAATCGACGCTTTCAATTCCACCTCAAACTTGTCACTTTTAGTGATCGCGTCTTGTAGTTGTTTTGTTAAGCCACGTATTTGGGCCTCCAATTGTTCAACCTTTGAGGAGAAATGAAAGAAAAAGAAATATCGAAAGGAAACTTAATTAAACAATAAATACCTTATACGCCAAACTAAAATACAAACTTACATTCACAAAAATTCTTGCATTGAGTGCATACAGTAAAAATGAGTTATTTTCGTTTAACAAGTAGAAACGATTAGTGCTTAAAGCATAAAGTTAGAAAGAAATAAGTTTTAAAGATAAATTTTATTTTATATACATATATATATATGTATATATATATATATAGAGCAAGTTTTTTTTATATTATTCATTTTTTTAGAGCTAAAGAGAACCCAAAATAAAGCATTAACAAGTGTTACATAACACAACTTGGATGGAAAAAAGAATTATTGTAAACCCAAACACAATACAAATGTGCACCGCATTTTATAAAATATGCATTTAAATATTTTCGCATAACATTCACACACATGCAGCACCTTTACTTTTTCAATATGTTATTCATGATTTCCCTTAAACAGGTCCGCATAGATTGAGTTGAAAGTATACTTAAAACTAAAAATTATACAAACTTAAATCCCAACACAATTGCAAAACGTACGAACAACCATACGAATTTCCGCAAAATAAAATTTATACATTTAAATACGAAGCATAAGAGAAACGTACGAAATAAAAATTAAAAAAAAAAAAACTAAAAGAAAAAATCATGTACTTTTTATACAACAAAGCTTAAATTCAAATTAACCAAAGACCAAAAAAAATAAAAGGGTAAGTAGTGGTATTGAAAAGTTTAACAACCGTCATTCATCAACAACCAAATAAAATCGATATTGGGCGTGAAATATCCGTAAAAGAAAACATAATATAGAGGGAGTAGGTGTGGTAGGGGGTATCAGTCTTAAGATATTTTAGCCATCCAAACCATATTAAAAAGAAAGTGTTGGGTAAAAGTTGAACTCACCTCCTCAGAGGCATTAACATAATTACTGCGCTCTTTTTCTTTATCGCGTAACTGTCCTTTAATGTTTTCAATTTCACATAGAAATTCGTCACGCTCCTGCTCACGTTCAGCTGCCTGTTCTTCCAGGAATTGTCGTGTAGCTTTTAACTGTTTATCGGCCGTATCAATCTTCAAACGAAGTTTTGAAGAGTATAAAAATTAAAACTAGATTTATTATGCAGACAAGGAAGCCAAGTCGAACTTATGTTGAAGAAATTTTACAATAAAACCAAAAACAATTTAACATAATGAGCGAAAAATTCTTTATTTCGATAACAGTTTTCTTCGCCTTTTCTCACAATAAACTCTTTCAAGTTCAGCTAATGGGAATGTATTATTTTGACACGAAATAGTTTACCCTTAGTCATGCTTAATCACTCTTTAATAGGATATTAATATTTTACACAACAACAACACATTTGCTAAAAATTTTAATAATTTTTTTTTTTTTAACTTACTTGCGATTGTAGATCTTCCCGTTCCCTTTTATTGAATTCTACTATTTTGTCACCCTCACGACAGAAGTCCTCAATCATTTGCAAAAGTTGGACCGTAGAATCATGATCCGCTTGCTTCTGTGTTGGTGTGGTCAATATATTTCGAGCCTTCTCTTGCAATTGAGAGAAATTACTGGAATTGTGTTCCAAAGGGGAAAGACGTGGAGATGTTACTTTTATTGACGCCATACCATAACCTTCATTATAGTCGATATGATTCAGCGAACTCAATTGTGACAACTGGTCTCTAAGGTGTTGCAACTCTTCTCCTAATTCCGTATTACGATTTATAGTTAGATCCAATTCTTGTTCCAATTTCAGACGATCACTTTCCGATTTTATAAGTCGATTTTTAAGTTCGATCAATTGGAAGTTCAATTCAGAGGCATTAGCATCATTCGAGGAATTACTCTCAAATTGCAAACGGTTAAGATCAGGTGGCAATGAGGATACTTGGGGGGCATTGATAAAATGACTGAATTGATAAGTAGGTAACTGTTGCTCATTCAACGAGTTAACACGCAGAAATTTATGTTTACCTAGCTCAGTTTCGCAACAACTGTCTTGCTTTTCGGCTTCACTACCGCTAATGCTCTCTGATCTTTCAATGTTTTGCTGCTCCCTTTTACGTTTAACTAGATCTTCGGATAAGTGCAAAAGATATAAAGCCTCTAAACGTAGTTTATCCAAGCAATCCTTTAAATCGAAGTCATCATTAAGTTGATTACTTTTATTTGCAACGTATTGCAATAAACTGGGATCCTCTATTACTTCTAAAAGATTCTGCACATCAGGCATTAAGCGAGAAGATGAAGAGTTGTTAAGAGATGTATTAAATAAGCGCGAAGAATTAAAGTTGATTTCATCATTATCCTCCACGGAGCGATTGCAAGATAATAAGCGTTGCACTTCTTCCATAAGAGTTTCATTTAAATCATTCTCATAATTGGCCACACATTTGGCTAATTCGGCTAAGACTTGAATCAAAGATTTGGTTAGCTCGCGTAAACTTTCTTGTTCATTGAGTAATTTATCAAAATCTCGTTTCGAATCAAACGTCGAATGGCGTTTATTCTTACGATTCAATTGTTTCTCATAATCCAGCTTTAATCGCGACATCTGATAATCGAAAATTCAAAAAAAGAAAGTAGTTCATAAAGAAGGGGAAAAATTCATCATTTGATTTTGCAATTGAATTTCGATAAAAATATAAAAAGAGAATAAAATTTAGTAGTGGTATCGAACAAAATAAAGTAATTAAATATTGGCTATCAAAAAAAGAAAAAAGAACGATGCCTAAAAGCATGCTATACATATCTAACGCGCAAACGGAAGGAAGCAGACTTCAAATCTTGCGATTACTATGCGACGTGTTTTTCAGTCGAGATGATATATGATGCCCAAATCGTTCAATAAGATCTGCGATAAGGCAGAGAATGTCTCGAAATGACGAAAATCTCCTTACCGTTTGGGCAAGTTTTTTACTGAGAACGAAAATCTATCAATTCGAAGGCATTTTCAAGAAATTGGATTGATTGTCTGTGAATCTAACTTGGCCAGTTTTCAAAAAGGATTTTTCACCTGCGTACTTATAAAATTATTCACATTCAGGAATTAAAACCCATAGATCCAATATAAATGTTGTGAATTCGCTGATTTCGCTGATTTCCCTTTGGGACAATTTCAAAACAATTGTTCTTTTTTTTCAAGAAAATTGACTTCTCATGTGACGCTTATATTTGCCTCAAAAACTCAAAGTGAAAAACCAATCCACAAGTTATTCAACAGACATATTTATATTCCGCAAATGTGAGTGTTTGATGTAACGGCACAATTATATAATAAATTGTGATATCGATGGGTTATAAAGGAATTGTGATTTAACATACTTAGACCATTTCTTGTGCGATTATTTAAAATCATCAGTTTATAACATTAAACTAAATTTTATTTCTATTTATACGTTGAAATATTGAAAGCACTATTTGCGGAATTAGGCACAATTTAGCGAACGAAGTGGTCGAAACTTGGATTCGTCGGCTTGCTTTATATATTATGAGCTGTAATGAGTATTAAAATGGTATTGCTTTTTCCCAATTGTTTAATGTTATTTGTTTAAACATTAAAAGCCACTTGCCGATGTAATACTCATCATTACAACACTCGTTTTGTCCTACCGCACGTAACACGCAAGTATATTCATGCAACGTGGCACCAAGCGAAAGGGTTTTTCAAAAGTTGAAATTCATTTTAACACTCAAGATATTAACAAAAGATTGCTCAATATCCTGAAATAGGTTCCGTGTTCACAGTAGACTTATGCACAGGTCAAAGTTATTGTTGGCATAAAATGTAGTTTCGACAGCGACAATTATGATGTATTGATGATGATTACATGTAGTCTAATAAACAACTTACGAATAAATATTTACGCCAAATTTTAAATCGATATATATTTTAGGTGGCAATTTCTCAAAATAAAGCCTAAGATTTGCTCCAATTAAGTTGCTTCTAATATTTTGACAAATAAAGAAACTTAAATTTGACTTTCTAGGTATAAACTAAACAAAAGCAAATTCAGATTGCTATCGAAATTTTTGATAACATCAAAAGTCGGACACAAGACGACAGGCAGATAGATGGATATCAACTTAAAATAGAAAGCTTTAACTCTGCTGTGATGCGTATTTCTCGCTGTTACACATGGAATAAAAGGATTGATATGTTGGAGGAAAAGATATAAAATTAAAATGTGGAGCAGACGCACTGCAGCTATACTTAAATAATAATTTTTTTATTTTCAGATGAAGCTTTGATATTTAAAATATTAAAGCAGTGTATGAAAATTGTAAAATATTTTATTAAGTATGGATTTGTCAATTGGACCACTAAAACTATTCCTATACGGACACATACTACAATAGATTGCAAGTTACAATTTTTGCAGGCTTTTGGTTTGCTTGCAAATGGGATACGTTTGTTTTCCAACTTACATCTTGAATCGATCGAAAATGAAATTAAATCTAGTACACTCACATCGTTCAATCATACTTTAAAATTGAATTGGAATCGAATGAAATAAAATATCAAGTGACATTTATTTATCCTACCTCTTCAGCATGTTTAATTTGTAGTTGAGCAACCTCTAATTGACTTTTGGCGGTGAGCTTTTCCCGTAATAATATCAATTCCTTGGGCCAATGCTGATCGTCTGCCGTGGTTTCTGACAACAAAGTCTAAAAGTGAAAGCAAAAAATTAACACATTATTTACTATTTACCTCAACGGTAAATTTGTGCTTTAAAAAAGTTATTTATATATATCATTGTTTACCGTTTTTGAGCTGCTGGCCAGGAAAGTGAAATAAAACTTTAACAATTCTATGTTGAAAAGTTTTAAAAGAGAACTTTCTTGACACATGACAGGAAATTTCTGTCTGAATAGATGAAGAGTTTATATTATAACTTCGTTTGTGCTAAAAACACATGGTAAACATATGCTACAAAAAAAAACATTACAACTACACAACTTGAAAGATTAGCACACTGAAAAAAAACTGTGAAGAAACTTAGAAATAATGTTTTTTTAAGTCGAATGATTTTCGATTCATTTTTCTTCTGTCTGTGTACAAAAACACATTTTATAATTAATGGGCTTTCTAACTGAATACAATAACGACCGACTCAGGCAACAGCCGGATGGGCTTAGCTTCTTTATGATCTGTGTATTGGCTTACTCTCTTGATTCGCGCTGAACGTGAAACCGAAGAACAAGTAAATATAAGAAATTCAAAGTTCCAGTCAACCATACGTATGCACTAAAGACTTTTCATGGATCTGTTATACAACAAATACGTAAATATTGTTACGTAAAACGTCCTATTTCTCTTATTTTGCGGTTTAGCTAAACATTTTTGTCATTAAGCTCGTACCACTGAATTATGATTTTTGGACCAGCGTAGATTTTATTTACAATTAGAAAAGAAAAGAAATTATTTACATGAGTTTACATTTCAATTGTTACCAGATTTCATTCCCACATTTTGTTTAAATCATTTTATCTGTGAAATACCATTTTTGTCAATCTATTTGCTAATCGGCGGCATCATAAAGTTGATTTCATTTATGGGGTCTCCAGGTAAAGCATTGTTTCAAGTTTCCTCGCTTGCGATCTATGTACCTCGATTTTAGCCTCGTCGATGTACCTCGTTCAAAATCTCTCCCATCGTGGTAACATATTCGGTTTGGGTTCCTTGGCAATTAGTTGGTCTTCTCAATTCGAAGTTTGCTGAAGATAAAACCCTATTGTGTGCTGCCATTTTACAGATGTTCTGGAAGTACGGACCGTAGTCGTGGACCAGCCACAAAAATTCTGGAAGATAACTGGTCCATCTAGGCAAGTCATCGAAAATTCGTTTGGCCGCAATAGCCTTATTAAGCGCACTATTAACTCTGCAAGTGGTAAAACAATTCAACGGCAATGCAGAAGAGTTCGCTTAGCGAAAAGAGGAGAAATAGCTAACCTTATCAAGAAATTGCAGTAAAATAAAATTATCAAAACTGTAAATAGCGCCCATTGCTCACCGATAGTCCCTGATATAAAAGGGCATTTCATGTGATCGTGGGTCTTGGGGATTTTGTGAACGTGATGACTTTATCTACGGACACCACTGAGTTTTGCTGTTGAATGTTCTTTGTATTCTTTCAGACCATCTACAGAATCTTGATGAAACTCGAGATTTTCGTTGAATTTGGCCTCTTTTTCTTCAATCTGTTGTGAACTTGTTTTTTCAATCCATTGTCATTATCTTTTTCGACTCGGATATTTTGTGATTGGTTTGGTTCAATCAAAATGTTTTCTTCATTCATATCGTTTGGCGTTATTCTCTTATTTCTCTTTATTATTCTAGAGGCATTCTCTTTGAGCAATTTGTTAATAGGATTAATAAATTTTTTTCTGTTTTACAATTTTCGGCGCGCTTTCTTTCTCTTTTTCCTTCCTGGAAGTCCGACGTACAAAACCAAACATCAAGCCGCTAGAAGCAATGAACGAAGCGGACATATCGCCAGCTTTGTGTTCATAGAAAAGTGGTGCCTTTGTCAACCATTGGAAAACATCGCCGGGAAAGTTGGCGGTCGGAAAGTCGGCGTTTTTCTATGAGCACTTCTTCCATGAACAATTAAACAAAGTTGGCAATATGTCTGCTACACTTGTTGCTTCTAGTGATTCAATGTTTGGCTTTGTACGTCGAATTTCCAGAAAGGAAGAAGAAAGAGAATGCACGATGAGAATTGGAAAATAGAAAAACAATTGATTAACATCATTGACAACTTACTGAAAAAGAACTTCTCTTTATGGAGGTTTTAACAAAACAAAACGGTATGAAAGAAAAAACATTGTGGCTGAACATAATAATTAAATGAAAAAAGATAACGAAGATGTGTTGACAAAAAGGAGTCCACAGCAGTGAAGACCCGAGGAACTCAAAATAAAATTACATTCGGAGAATATCATTCTTAAACTATTTTAAAACAACTAGGCTTGTTTTAAGCAAATGTTCTGCTTATGTAAACTTTCACTTTCACCTCACGAATACCAAATTTCCTGCCGCCATTTTTGTTCTCATCCCGTTTTCTGCGAATTGTAAATTTTTTCGCCAATCACCAGCTTCATAAGGTCACCTTACTTATAATGTCGACAGGTACAGCGTAATACATCAGTATTTGGTTTAACAATTTTAAGAAATTTCCTTCTCATAGAAAAACGAGTAGCTTTCATGTTTTAAGAAATGTTTGATTTTCGTAGCAATATGTTTATTATAATCTCTCAAAAAAATCTATTATTCATAAATGGTTCAGTCGACTCGTGTTCTGAGTGGTGCGTGGTTTCTTTTCTTCTGCGATTTTTTGATTGTTTCGATGTTTTCGTGTATTTCGTGTATCGGATGCCGTATGTGCTTTTGTTTTCTCTATATATAATAAAAAATAAAAAAATTGAAAACAATTCACAATTTCCATAAGTAGTTCCCAATCTTTTTCCATTGAGTGGTTTTTTTCCCAAATCACTAAATAATAGACAACAATAAGGCATAATGGTCCCGGGCCACTCAACTCAGAAACTCAAATAGATTTCATCTATTAGCGGACAAGTCCTCGCAGAGAAAAATATTAAAAATACGGACTTTCCGGTGTTACCAATCGGTAACATCACTACCATTGACAAAAAATATGTTGCTATTTCTTCAACTAATGCTAGCATAACAATTTCACAAATCACTCCTTTCGCTAAAAAATAGCCCTACATGGCATTACAACATATATAGACTCTATCTCGATTCTACGCGACGGTACTTTACTTGTCCTCGCTGGGAGCCCGCGCGCAACGGAAAACCTCATAAAGTCATTAGCAAATTTATGTTCAATTTCCGCTAAACTATATGACAAAATTAACTCAGTGAGAGACGTAATTTATGCCCCGTGCTTAAAACATGTGCCAGAAATCGAAATAGTTCGCGAAATCGGCAATCAAGGAGTGACCGAAGTTTATAAATTTACTAAATTAAATGACGACGGAAAAACTCGCTCTCCTACAGGAAGGATAATTATGGCCTTTGATCGCTATCGGTTACTGCAAACTGTTGATATGGCTTAGTATAAATGTAAAGTGGAACTCTACACTCCAAGTCCCATGAGATGCAAAAACTGCCAACGCCTTGGTCATACGGCAAAAAAGTGCAACAGTGCTCCATATTGAGTTAACTGTGGCCTTCCTGAGCATGTTGAAAGCTGTACGCGTAATTTCTGCATAAATTGCAATGATCAGCACTCGGCGTTAGACAAACAATGCCCACGTTTTATACAAATGCGTGAAATTCTAAAAATCAAAACAGATAATTACTGTAGCATGGGCGAAACGCGACGCAAGTACCGGGAAATAAATCCATCTGGAACCCAAAGAATTAACAAAAGTAATACCTACACTGCTGTCGCCTCGCAAATCGAGCCTAATAAGCCTTTAACTCCAAGTCCTTTAAATGGAAAACTTATTCTACCATCAGCCAAAAGCTATATGGCGAAACCAGTTCCATCATCCGGCAAAGATAATATTGACGAAATCAAAGCAACAGTGACATGGAAACGGAGTGGTAGGTGGGTTAAGTTGACATGTCAGCGTCTCCGTCGAAAATCTCGCTATAGGAATTTTGCGAGAATAATTTGTTCTTACCAGCAGAATAATCTGTACTTGGTGGTTGCGTAAATTTGAAGTGCAACGAGCGGGCGCACGAGCATAATTCGAAATTGGAGGTTGATGGATGAAAGATTGGATTCATTACAACTTGTAATTTATTCACTAGAGTTAAGAGCTGGTGATTCTGGTGATTTAGTTTATTAGACTTTAGTTTATTAGACTTTAATATTTGTATTGAATATTTGTATTGAAAAAATTAAAAGAACAACACGTATCCTAAAGTCTAACAAACTAAATCACCAGCTCTTAACCCTAGTCAACAAATTACAAGTTGTAATGAATCCAATCTTTCATCCTCCAATCAACCTCCAATTTCGAATTATTTTCGTGCGCCCAGTCGTTGCACTTCAAATTTACGCAACCACCTAAGTACAACTTATTCTGCTGGTAAGAACAAATCATTCGCGCAAAATTCCTATAGCGAGATTTTCGACGGAGACGCTGACATGTCAACTTAACCCACCTACCACTCCGTTTCCATGTCACTACAATAAGATAAAGTTTTTAAAATTCTGCAATGGAACATTAAGGGACTTATTAATAATTTTGATGAACTCCGTACATTCATAACTGATTTTAAATCAACCTTCAAGAGATCCATTGTAGAAACTCTTTTAATTCTATTCGACCCAAATCATAGACTGGATACTTCACGAATGCCGATCAAAATTCATATTCCAAACAAGGAGTTGGTGTTTTTATAAAATCAAATATACCTCGCAAAAGCGTCAATTTAAGCTCATACATATAAGCCGTAGCGATACAAATAATCTTGAGCATAAAATTTACAGTGCTTTCGCTCTATATCCCACTTTCCCAATCGTTTTGTCAGCAAGAACTCTACAATTCTCCGTACTCTCTCCCCCATTGATTATATGCGGCGAATTTAATAGCTGGAATACCATCTGGGGCTCAACTGGGAACAACAGCCGTGATACTGTTTTAGAATAGGCCTTCTTTAAAAGCAACCTCTGCATTTGAAATGATGGATAACCAACGCACTTTTCAATTTATCACACCTTTTCACTTATCGATTTAACATGTTGCTTTCAGTCACCTCTTCCTTTGGTTTCCTGGTCTATTTCTGATGATCTACATAATAGTGATCACTTTCCAATCATAATCTTAACCTTCCAAACTTCTATGTTACTATGGCAAAACAAGTTAATTCCTCAAACAGGCCGAGTTATTTCTGAATTCAAACCGGAGCCGCAACTACGACGCTGCTATTATGTCTAAAGCGATTCGCACGGCTGCTCATCTCTCTATTCCTCAATCCAACAGCTTTTTTAAACGAGCTAGGCTTTCTTGATGGCACAACACGCTTCCGTTATCGAGGAAAAACGAAATGGATCTATGGCACCGCTTTAAACTCCCAATGGAACTTTAACTGACGCAGATCAGATTTCTAATTATTTTGGTAAAGTGTGGTGCAAATACTCCTCTGGCAGCAATTTTTCCAGTGCTATCATGGAAAATAAAAGGACTCCAATGCCTGGAAAATTGTATATCAACCTAAGAACTTGAAAGTTGTCTCTCCAAATCGAAGGGAAGGATACGTAGTCTAGATCGCATCTCATACCAAATGATCAGTGCTCAGTCTACTTCAAGTAAAAAGAAATTACTGGACCTATATAATACGGTATTTTTGACTGGCCATATACCCTACATGTGGAAACTGGCAGCAGTTGTTCCCATTCCAAAGTCAAAAAATGTCTCCATCGCATCGGACTATCGCCCAATCTCTCTTTTATTTTGCCTGTCAAAAGTATTGGACAAGATTATGGAATCTAGACTAACTTGGTTTCAAACAACAAGCAGGTTTCAAGCGGGGTAGAGTCTACATCAACGCTCTTTTACATATCGATTATTTTATAAATAAAGCAATTTCTGAACGGAATCATAATTCCGAAAAAGCATTTGACAGGGTTTTGTGTTATTTTAAGACTCATGAAATCATGGAATGTTGGACCCAAATTTTTCAATTACATCAAATCAGTCGCATCGGCGGTTTAAAGTTAGAATTAACAATCATTTCTCTGATTCCTTTCCACTAATAACATCACTTTCAATGAAAATTAGTAAAATTCTTTGCGTGTACCGAGAATTGAACATTGTCTCTTCGCGGACGACGTATACATTTTAACTAAAGTAAAAGATGACACGAAGGCAATGAACATCCTCGAATCTATTGTACGAGCGATGTCCACATCGTCAAACTCGTTAGCCGCTAAAATTTCAATACAAAAATGAAAAAAAATGCACATTTGTCGAAAGCAGACATATGATGCAGGAAATCTAATGATGCTTATTAATGCCTCACCAATACTAAACATGGAGACGCTCCATATTCTGGGACTCACGTGTTCCCACAAATATCGTTGGAAAACACACTGTCTTCGGTTAAAAATTTCTATTTTAACAAGAGAGAATTTCATACGGTACGTTGCTTGGAAAAGCCATGCGCACATTAACACTATTGCTTACCTTACCAAAATGCTTGTTTTAAGCAAAATTGAGTACGCTTTGATAATTTATAGCAATAGCTGCAAACATCAACATCCTTAAACTGATCTATCATCAAGCCCTCAAAGTAAGTTGCTACGCTTTTCGGACGACGCCCATATATAATATTATAATTGAAACTAGTCTCCCATCTTTAGAAAATAGACTTTATGAGTTAAAAGCTAAAATCGTCCTCAAGCTTTTTAATTCAAACAATCTACTCCATGGATTTTGAAACACTGCTCTTTTGACATTTCGCTGTCTATGCACAAGAAAGCAGATACTTCAAATTACGTCTTCAGCAATCTAATAGCTGAAAAAATCCGAGTACTGGAGAGTAACGGTTGGAATCTTTTTTACACGGATGGCTAAAAATCTTCTGGTTTGCCACCTGCTTGTGCCGTGGTAGATGCTTCTGGACAGGCTCTCTTTCACAAGTGAAGCCAGAGTTATCCTTCACGCTGCGAACCTTTCCCATAAAGACAAACTAAAGCCGTCATTGTTACTGACAGTCTGTCTGTATTAAAAGCTATACGGAATCCTTCGACTATCGTATCATTGGAATATCATTACCACACCCGACGAAAAAATTAAAATGCTTTGGTTACCAAGTCATATCGGTTTATTGGAAAATGAGCAGGCTGATCGAGCGGCGAAGTATGGTGCTTCTGTACCTCTAATTATGGATGATGTCATGGAAAAGTTGGATCTTCAAAGATACATTGGAAGAAAAGTTAAGGAGACAATTACAGAAGGAAATCTACAATACTATCATCAGCGCTACTCTTCTATTAACTTTCAATTAATTCCTCCTTTAAATCCAACAAACATTGAGAAAATCAAGATCCAAACATTTTCGAGAATTCGCCTCAGCCATACAGTTGCAAGCCACTAATTGATCTTAAAGAAGTTTTCTTCCCCAGTCTGCAATTGTGGACAAATTCTCCTTGTAAAGCACATTCTTTGTGACTGCCTTAAATTTTTCTTTGCTAGAAGTATTGCGTTTGGAGCAACTAATCCTATGGACATCCTGAAATCAGCTACAAAACGCAATATCAATACAATATATTACTTTGTTAAAACTATTAGGCTTAATATCTAATGTTCTTTTTTAAAATAGAGCCGATAGTCTGTGTTGCTAGTGCTCAATGTCTTTTCTTTTTAGTCTAAGAATATATTTCATTAGTCTAAAATTATAATGATAATAATAATAATAATAATAATAATAATTTTCTAGCCAGACCCAAATATATTCGTACATATGGTGGATAAGTAATTTCTTCGCAAGTGTCAACAATAACAACGTGACAAATATCTACATTCACAAGCATATGTAAGCAAATGTTGCTCATCGCGTTTCAAATCTTCAAAGGTTTCATTTATTTGAAATAAGAGCTAAAGCTATTGTTATTTGGTACTGTGTGGTGATTGCTTTTTGTAGGTCATCCATCAACACATTATTTAATTGAAAGCTATATAGAATCGCGGAGGCGCATGGAATATTTTGTTTATGTTATACCTAAATTCCAAACAAATTAGAAAGAAGCAAACTCAATCTGCTGGCATATGTAAAGAAATGCCTCCTTCACGTCTTGCTTTATAATAATTACATCTCAGTTCTCTGAATCTTTTTTTCAAACAACGATAAATTCACTTCTTAGAAAATTAAGAGGAAGCAATTAATATCCGTTAAAAAAAAAAAGAAAAAAAGTCAAAGAAATTTTGAAGTTAAGCAGAAGAAGAATTTTAAATTCTTTTGTTAAAGATTTAATTTTCATCATACAGTACAAGTACTACGCTTGCGACATCTAAGCGTTACTTTAGATGGATTATCTCTGTTTTCACATTTCGTCTATGGATTCATCTCAAGACTACATTTGGCAAGTTTCAACTTTCAGAAACTGACGCCGACAAGGCGAATGCATAGTGAATGCATTGCCTTTTGACATCGTTAGAATATCAATTATTTCTGACAACTGCACATTCCGATTATCGACATAATAAATTAACTCTTTTAAGTGTCCACTGCATCCAACATCATCAGTGTCGATACAATCTCGTTTAAAATCAATAAGCCTTCACCGTTTGTCTTATTACCATATGTACGAATATTCCGATAAATATAGTTCGTATCGTGTTATTTTCCGAACCGCACGTATATTAATATATACAAAGTGTCGCATATTAATTGTAATGAATCGCCCCTGTTAAGATAATTAATTCAACCAAGCACTACCTCCAGTAGGCCAAAGTAAAGCAAACAATCAATCTGGAATAGACTTGAAGTAACCGGTAATACAGACGCCCAAAAAATGAATACAAGTTTCGTACACATTGCATTCCAAACAGCTAGTGTGTTTCAATTGCCAAATATTTGCATCACCGGCATCCTCCTAAAAATATACACATTTCTAATCTCCCGTTTTGCACTTTAAATGTTGCTATAGGATAGCGAAAAAAGATACACCTCTATAGCCAAATTTATAACCATATTCAAAAACTTCTTCCCATACCTTGAACTTGTTGGTTGAGACCTTGAAATTATTCGAATCGCTTTAGGTTAAAGTTAAATAACATGTTTTTGGAAGTGCTTTTAAACGAAAATAAACGCTAGTTGATTAAAAGGGCTACAAATTAGGAGTTGAGACATTGGGCTGTAACTTCTCAAAGATTCATTTGACCCAGGCTGTCTTCTCTGGACGCTTCTGAAAAAAACAGCAAAATTTCAAAGAAAATATTTCTTGACAGCAATGAGTCTTTTTTCACATACTCTAGGGGCACAAAGTATCTTTTCAGCCAATAAGAAAGCTTTTTGTTCGAAAAATTTGCCGTGGTCCGACCTATAAGAAGAAGAAGGGTAAGACGGTAACAAAATTTATAAAAATGCAGAAATGGTTTATGGTTCTCGACATCGTCTAAACTGTGATAGCTGTGGATTGAAGACGCACTGTAACGAGTAGAGTTTACAGCTGTCGATAAGGTATGCATTTTTGTGACTGTCGAATGAAAAATCTATCGATCGTAAAATTGTTTTCGGGTAACATATTCAAATTACTATCAAATTTATACTTGATATCGGGAATGATGAACCAACCCACAATTTAAAATAGCTATCAAACTAAATACATTTTCTTCTTCCATGTCTATTATTCTTGTTATAAATGTCTGTTTAATATTTTCTCTTGTCTTTGCCACAACAGAATTGATGTCATTATGAAAGACGACATGAATTCTGATGTACAGTTCATGTCCCCCTTGTGATTTCGACCATATTCACACTTTCTCTTTAAATTTTGAAAATATTCCTAGAATGACTTAATAGGGGGTAAGTCGAAAACAAAGATTAACGAAAAGCTTAAAAACGTTCCTTTTTTCCAAATAGCAATTAAGTAAACTATGACTCCTTTTTTATTCTATTGCATGCAAAAGTCCAAAATGAAATTTATTTACTAAACAACTCTTCGTCTCATAAATAATAAGTAAAATTTCCTATAGAGAGTATGAAAAAAAAAAGTTTTCATCTCAACGTCACCTAATAATATCTCTTTGGCAAGCATAGTCTTTTGGTCTCCCTTTCAGATGTTTCTACTCTTGCGCTGTATGTAACATAAATGCAATGCGTGCAAAGAAAGACTGTACATTTTCGTCAAAAATAAAATTAAAATCGAAACATTATGCGAATTAATGAATGTACATAAAGGCCCCAAACACAAGTAACGTTAAAAGTTTATATACACTTGTATGCATATTTATATATATATGTATAAATTGTATACGTGTGCGTCAAATGCAAAATTTTCATACACAAGCACGTGCAAATATATTTTTCTTCTCTTCGGTTTATTTATAATATGTAAATAAAACACTTTTTGGAAGAAAATTAAAGTGAAATAAATCCAAGAACATGCAACAATAAAATTTTATACCAGAGTAGAAAAAAATGGCAACTAGTGTGCCACACAAAATTTCCGTGCAAATTGCTTCAAACGAAGAAATTTATGCATATTTTGATACAAAAGCAAATAAGAGCCATCGCAGAATAGAATTAGTTTTTTGAAATATTAAGCCCGTTTTCATCGATGCCATATTTATAGAGTTTATTTACCGCATTGTTGGGTTCTCAAATTTTCAACCGATTACTTTAGAATTTTAACTGCAGCGTGGGATACAAATTTCTTCAATCGTCAATTAAGAAAATTATTGATTTGTGTGAGAGCTTCCTTCTACGATTCCATTTTGCTGTTAAACGGCCCAAGAGTACAAACGCACATATTAATAATTTGTTGTTTCTTTCCTTTTATATAAACATTGATCGAAATTATTCTATTTTAACCCTCCAAAATAAGCATATTTCACTAAAGTAAATTATTATTATATTATTTTTTATATTAACAAAACATCGCCCTTTTGTCAGAGTACTTCACTTTTCTCTTGTATATACAGCCTTTCGTAAAGTAATTTATATGCAGTAAATATCTCGGTGTTAGATTATCGTGGAAGTCATGGCACACATTTGAGTATATTTCCACCTTTTCTCAATCTCTCCCGAACTTATGCAATTTCTCCTATTAGATCGATTCATACGATCTAGTGAAATAAACCTTAAATGTGGACAAACACAATAATATGGAAAAGAACAAGTCTTGAAATGGGTTTTCTGACAATCAAGAATGTTGCAGAATGCTTGAAGTGCAAGCTATTGTGCAAACTATCAAGAAAACTAACACTATTGTCGAATTGTCATTCGAATAATGATCGTTTACGCTATTCTTCTTTATCTGTCGTACATTATCCATTACGCAGCATTTGTATTATTCTTACATTGCTATTCACTATTGTGTAACAGTTGGTCGTTGTCTATATTACCAGTTATTATAATTATTACTCAATGCTCTACTTACTCTATTCCTTTACAGCTCTTAGATATACTTAGAAACTCTGTACACATTTATACATCCTCGGCCATTATCCGTTATACCCGCATTTATATATAGATATATATGTACTTCAATTAAAGCTACACTGAAAATATGAAACGAGGGCATAGAACAATGGGTTTCTTTTCAATACATTTTCGATCATTTTATACTCCTATGGATTGTGCTTTTCTTTTTGCGGTACAATATTGAATGATAAGCTCACACCAGTGATAATAGAGTTGAATTTTAATCTTTAATTAATGAACCCTTAAGTTTAATTTAAAATGCAATTTCAGACAGAGAGAGGGAGAGAAAGTAGCGAAAAACAAGCAAAGAAAAGCCACGTCATTGCATTATCATCAAATGAATCTTGTATACTTACCATCTTAACGAATTATGACAATTCGTAAGGTATTCTATGGTTGTGCCGGGTTTTGAATGCCCAATTAATTAGACTCCCACAGTTTGCGGTTTAACAGAAAAGGTCTACAAACTTAACACAAGACATTAAAAAAAAATTTTCATTTTCTCATTCCACTTTTTTTTGTACCCATTACCCAATGATGAGGGGCATATTCATTTTGTCAAAACGTTTGCAATGCCCAGAAAAAAGCATCATAGATCCTATAAAGTAAATATATTTTTAATCAGCGTGAAATTCTGAGTTGATTTAGCCAAGTCTGTCTGTCTGTGCGTCTGTGTGGTGTATGTTGTTAGCACCCTCCTGATCGCAAAAACGAACATATCAACTTCAAGTTTGGCAGAAACATTGGAAGTTTCTGCACGCAGGTCGGTGTTGGAAATGGGCCAAATCGGTCGAAGGACACGCCCACAGCACCACTCACTCTGTTTTGCAAAGGGACTGAAAAATTAGTTTTTTGCTCATTACTCATAAACTATAGCATATAAATGTACAAAAATTTAAAACCATATTCTATGGGCGATACTGCAGCGTTTGTGCACAAAAATGGAAAAAATTGACCGCGCCTACCCAATATTATAGTGCATCAAAATTTAATTGTTTTTTCAATAACTTGATAACGCGCAGAAAAAAGCTTCAAAAACCCCACAAAGTATACAAATTCTTGGCTAGTTTCAAATCTTGAATGCACGTAAACATGTTCGTCTGATGAGAAAGTCGGTAAAATTTCATCGCTCGTTGATATTGATAAGAGGTTAAGATGCATTCGAGAGAATGCGTGAATGAATAACGATTAAAAATTATTATTTGAAAAATGTTTATATGTTTATATAAATAAACCAAAATGAATTTTTATTCCCTCCAAGATCGATCGCTTGTAATGCAAACGTTTCGGAATTCATTAAAATTAACGTGGTGTAAACGTGAGAAACTTACTTACAACTATACCATAATATAAGATATGCAGCGGGGCTGTTTATAAACAAGTGCGCTGCCATATGCATAAGGCAATAACAGGATATACCTTACCCGAATCATAACAGATTTAATATAACACATTTTTTTGCATTTTCCTATTAAATACGAAATATCTCTAAGCCAGCTTGACCGATTTTTCAACTTAACGAAACAAGCAAGTTGGAAAGAACATCATTATGATTTTCAAATATGATAATAGCGCTATTTGTAAGAAATAAACGAATAATCAATGGATGCAATAAATTTCTCGTTTATTTAATAAAACCATTGCATTGTATTTTCCGACATAAATAAGGTGTAATGCCTTGGATCTTTCTGTCTTTCTGTCTTTCTGCCATGCCTAAATTAAAAGCGAGTTTATGTACGTATCGACGACTGCGCAGATTGTAGATCATAAGAAAGAAGTGCTCAGCTAAATGTGAGCGTCGATAGTTAAAGGAATAAATAAAGAAAATTGAAATATCATTACATTAGTTGTGCGAAGATATTTTAGGCCGATTTTTTAAAATTTAAATTTCGCTACATTTTCGTTTTCCTAATCCCTAGAGAAGGATCTACCGAAATGATAATTTTTCCATAACATTTAATTTAGCATTTCACTTATCGATCAATATTTCATTAAATCGAAAACTCTCTTCAACAATCAGTAACAAACGTTTTGTTAAAACACACAATAATATAAATAAAAAAAAAACGCATGAAGAAAGTGATTTATAAAAAAAACATTATTTAAAATGAAATAAAAACAATTAAGAAAGTTATATTCGGCGGGGGCCGAATCTCGCATACCCACCACTATCCTTTTCGCATTCTTTTATTTCATATCCATATCGCTGCTATTATATTAGGAACAAATTAGCCGCGGTATCTACCATATTCAATATAACATTAACCAATTTTTAGGCAGATAATATATCTTTGTATCTTTTGAGAAGTGTACAAAATAGTTTCGTACACTTGTTTGCCTTATGATAAGTAAGCATTAAAACTCACAAAAGGGAAAAAAATTAAATTTAATGACTCGTAACTTTGTGTCGACACTGTCGATTGGTTCTATTGTTGGACCTAGAAAGTAAAGTGTCTCGTAAAGCAAGTGTGGAAAGTTTCAGACTTCTAACTTTAATCATTTCCGAATAATGAGCAAAAATCAAAAAATTGTTGAGAGAAAAAACTGAGTTGCGTTCAGTTTACGCTCCACTGCGCGCTTCTGCTCTGACCAATTTGGCCCTTTTCAATACCAACCTGCGTGCAGAAACGTCCAATGTGTCTACCAAATCTGAAGTCGATATGTTAATTTTTGCGACCAGGAGAGTACCAACAACATACACCACACACACACACACACACAGACACAAACACACACACACACACAGACGGATAGACACGGCTAAATCAACTCAGAATTTCACGCTGATCAAGAATATATATACGTTGTAGGGACTCTGAAGCTTCATTTTGCATGTTACATATATTATGGAAAAAGAAACAAAATGGGTATACCCCCATCTCACAGTGGTGGGCATAGGAATAAGGAAAGATTTGATGTAATTATTTACCAAAATGTACAAAAATGTCAAAATATTTTATATGTTTTATTATTTATTCGTTTATGTTGAAGCAAAAGTTTAAAACAATATGACCGTTAACGTTTCAATTTAAGCTCCCGCACGTACACAAACGCGAGTCTTCAAATTAAATTTTATTGTCACTCTTAGACATCAATTAATATAAATTTACTTTCTAAACGCACACAAATGTCGCCTCTTTATGTATTAAAGCAAGAAACATCAGAAGTCGCTAGCAAAGCAATTTTTCTACGTATACGCACTTACGAACGTTTGAAATCCTCACAACCGACTGATCTGCGTTAATTGCAGAGAAAGAAGACTTAAATGGAACATTTCGTAAAATATTGAAAATATTTTAAAACAGCTAACAAGAGCGAGTCAGTAGATTCTAAGAGAGCAGTAAATGATGTTGTTCTCATCATTTTTAAAATACACTATCCGCGATAAGGATTGCCAAATAATTATTAATACATATATGATATATGATGATGATGATGAATATATATATGTGCACATATATATATATTATATTATATATTATTATACGCCATTATATATATTATATATTATGTATTATAAAATCGTGACAACAAAAGAAAAGATTAGAAAATATCATTTCACAGACATATTGGAAGGTTCCTCTAACGCAGCCATTCATTCAGAGTCAGTCCTCTCTTAGGTAAACTTGAATTTTTCATTACAAACATATCATTTTCAATCCAGAAATTACAAATAAGTTCACACTATTTTTCAATTTAGTTTGTAGTTCACAGATCTTAAATATTATTTAATTCATGGATTTTCTGCGATTATGGATTTTCAGTTAAAAATTTGTGAATTAATTTACTTTTTCTTTAATTCAGCTCAGGATCGTCAAAGTGGTCGAAGTTTATTACTCTTATCAACATTACTCAGTTAACAAACTTGGAGTGAACAATTGTTACAGTTCTGCTTATGATTTCAAGACTTGTGAATATCTATTCATTAATTATTAGCTTACAACAAATGCGTATTTCCTCGTGTCAACTTAGGTATCTTCTGCATGAACCAACACTGAGATGTGTTATTAAGAAATTTGAATGCCCTAATACACTTCACTATATTTCCATATCCATATCCATAGTCCTAAGAAAACTTGGCACAACAAGAGATAGGGAATTTTTTGATACCATATGCAATGTTTGCGAAGGGAACCACACGATACATAATAAGAAGTTTTATTCTTGAGCCGAAGAGTTAAAACTTGAAAACAAAGCAGCCGTAATGCAAGCACCAATATTATGGCTTCACACACAAGCGCCTTTATAGCTTCAATTCGATCCAATTTTGAACGGGTTTCTGTTTCACCCCATATCTGCAATCGCTGCACTCCACAATTAGTTTAGTGGCTTTCAATACTTTTACGTTGTACATACGTGATACTGTTATATTCCAGTGCTTTACAATACTTGTGTGCATTACAATACTTGTAATATGTCTGTGCGTCTATATTCGGAAAATCATGTTTTCGACTCGTTCCACAATCATCTCTTCATATCCTTCTTGAATGAATTAAGGGACCATATTTTAAGACAACAAGAAAAAAAGGCTAAAAAGAATTACAAATTGTCTCTCAGAAACGTTTTTCACAAATGACCGTAAAGCCGAAAAGATAACAATAACTTTAGCAGTTTCCACACGTATATAGATGGTAAAAATAGGAAAATCAAATTTATTGGAATCGAATCATCCAATATCTATAGTACATTTTCATACTTTTAAAAAAATTCTTAGGCAAAGACTTTGCGTTTAGATATTAGACGACACACACTTACCAAGAGTGCTACAGTCGGGCAAGGCGTATCTTTAAATATCCTATAACACTTTCATTAACATAGTCCCTCACTCATTTTCTTTATAATACATCCAAAAATTATACATTATTTTCATGTAAATGCGTAATTTTCATGGAAACCCTCATGTTGCAGGATATCCAAAACGTCTAC
Organism: Glossina pallidipes; assembly: GCA_000688715.1. Lineage (NCBI taxonomy): Eukaryota > Metazoa > Arthropoda > Insecta > Diptera > Glossinidae > Glossina > Glossina pallidipes. Next base: position 185,495 of record KK499861.1, on the reverse strand, counting down.
GTTGGATTTAGCAAACTTAATTTACTTGCAAAACATGCTATTATTTTCCACTTGTTTCCATCATAAGAAACCACAAGTTCGACTACATCGCCATAGAAAAGCTTGCTTTCATAAGCGACACTATACAAAATGCGGTGCAAAAAAAAATCTTATGTGATCCAAATTCTCTATGGACAAATTTTCATTACAAAATATTAAAAATTCGACTTTTTTGGCACATAAAGGTCCTTTTTTCATTAGAAACCTTATAAGAGTTGGTATCCAAATAATCGGCCTACCTGCTTCAAATTCGGCTATTTTTTATACCAAATTACTATTATGAGCGAATTTTCGTCCAGAAGTATTGAAAATTTGGCCTTTTTACCATATCAAGATTCGGTTTCCATAGAAACGGTTACGTGACAAGGAGTTCAAATTAAAATTTTCCGATTTAAAGTTTGCAGATCTATTTATACTGCCGAACTACTATTATTAAGCGTTTTTTGCCGCCAAATTCTAAAAATTACTCTATTTTGGCGAGTGATCGAAAAAGTCGTCATTCGCCCTTCGGCCGAAACAGATCCATTTTATCGAAAAATATCTCGAAAATTGTAACCTGTAGATTGAACACATGAATACATGGGCAGACATCAGGCGGACAGTCGGGCGCCTAAGCTTAAATCAATTCAGAAAATGATTTCGAATTAATATAATAAAATGTGAGTCTATCTCAACCTATTTTTCCTGGGTGGTACATGTGAGGACGTGTGTACTTAACGTGTAGCTTAATATGGGCTGTACCACAAGTGGTGTAGGGTACAAAATAGCGCAATAAACGAAAAAGATGTAAAGCAGCTTTTAAGAGACAGGCGTTTTTTATACAATTGTCACTTTCTTAAATAACAATTTAGGAGTTTCTCGGACAAATTTCTTTTTAAATTGATTTGACTTTTCATAATTTATTTATTTATTTTGATTATTTTCTTTATTTCCATCCTCGATTTTTTCAAACTCTCTACGCTTTGCGAAAATCAACAAAAAGAACGCAAGTAAGCGAACTGTTTTTATTTAGACAAAACAAATCGCATATAATCATATGCTTGAGTAAATACAAGAAAACAATAAAATTGTTACGTGCAGTACAAATCATATTAGTTTTCAAAATGGTTTGTAATATGAATACAAATAAAAAGAGATGTATGTATTAAATGAAAATTTATTGGCTCATTTTTGTTGTTGTTTTTTTGTTGATTTGGACGGGCTAAACCGAGCCGCTGCTGGGCAACAGAATGTAAACTCACCTAGATCGACGTAAAATCTTGGAATTGTTTATATACTAAGACATCGGTGCATCTCTATATAATAACATACTAAATATCAAAAATCTAATCTTGACCTTCCCTTTAATCTTACAAATAATTGAAAAACCACAAAGAACAAAGATTTATTTCTAGTTCCGCAAGTTTATATATTTATATATTTGGTGACAAAAGAGTAAAAATATATATCATTAGCATAGATTTCCTCTATATTTCTCAATGCGCCTACCTAAGGTGGTAATGAACTCTAGCTGTGCGGAAGAAACCACTTAAATGGCGCGATTTCCTCTCGATAGAAAGTAAAATCATCTCAACAATGTGTTACCAAACAAATCGAGCGAGAATCGAATTAGAATGAATTTCTATTGCAATACAATTCGAAAAATCATTTTTTAGCACGCGTTTAGAAAGATGTTGCCTTTAATTCTAGACTCTCGCTAACTCATCGTTAAACAATATACTTAAAAAAAAAAACGCCTGTGCGTTTGTATATGTGAAAATAGAAACCAAAAATCATTTATAAATACACATAAGACAAAGCGTAAACAAATTTATTCGGAAAGACACACACGTGTGTGAACTGAAAAGCCTCTTTTTATTTATTTATTTTCCTTTGTCACAAAATTTTCTTTGAAAGAATTTTCTAAAAGTAAAATTTGAAATAACAATTTGTCTGTATTGCATTTATGTCGATAAACAAACACATTACTTCGTAGAAAGCACATCATAGACTTATATCCGCCTTAAGTCGTCTCCTCTTTTTTTGGAGTCGCTATCTCATAAAAATACTTCACAAATTTCAAAGTACTTGCACATTATGGGCGTGTCTGTTAAGCGATTGCTACAATTTTTACACTGAGGCTGCAGCAACATGCCCAAGAAAACTTACTCACTGAACACAACTAATAAGGGTAGAAATTTTTTAATATTTAAAACATGGCCGCAGTGTCAAAAAGAAATCACGCAAGACAATTAAGATCGCAAACTTTGCCTTGAATTCGCAAATTCTAAGAAAAGAAGGAGAAATACATTTTTGAAGAAGATTGTTTTTTTGGTAATGGACGTAAACATATTATTTTTGAGCGGTACAGCCGTCTAAGAGTCGTTAAGAATATGGCTATAGATGTCATGGCTTGTGGTGGTATTACAATATAGCAGGACGGAGACATAGTTCTAGGTGAGTGACATATCGGCCAGTATCAGCACAAGAATCTCTTGAACCACAATTTGGAATAATCGATACAATGCCAAACATACAACCGTAATTGGTAAAAAATGGCTAATCACCTACTGTGCTTGAAGGCAAATGTATAAATAGTCGCAAATAGTTTTGAACATGCTTTGAAACTAACTTGAGTTACTAACTTGAGTTGAGTTACAATGACACTCGATGTTATAGGAAATTAATCCCCGTCAACAGGTATCGCGATTTCTGCAAGTCGTGGTTATTGACGTGTATGTAGATTTTGTAAATGTTTTCGGTTTTTGATCAAATTTTTCTCTTAATAATAAACATTATACCTATTTGTCTAAACGCATGGCTTAAATAGTTTTTTATTTGCATTCGTCAGTATTACAATATTGAGATATTCATGGGTGCATATACGCTTGTGTGCTCGACTACATATAGTTTCTGGAGTCTGAAATATGTATTTCTTTGTATTACATACTGTAAGCCAAGTCTAACGTAACTTCATCGCTCTTATGTGAGTTTGGTAAAAATTTCGCTTTTCGCCCGATTATAGCGGTCACGTACATGTGTCTCAATCATTCCTATCGGGATATTTCAAATTAAGGTTTCTTAAATTAGTTTGATGCCAAACTATTGCAGACATTAGTAGCGTTCTTGCAAAAGTAATATAAAAAAAAGCCAGAAGAAGTAACAAAAGCTCAACATTTTCCTGAAGACAAATTTTTTTTTTTTATTTTATTTGTTGCAACTTTACTGCTTTAGTAATAATTTCCACCCGCTTTACGAAAAATTTATTGAGCGTTCCTGAGATGCCTAGAAAAATTAGTACATAACATAATACCCTAGAATGGTAACCGTTCAGTAGTCTAAAGAGCATGCAATGGCGTTTATTACTTTGTATCAAGTTTGTTCCTCCGACTCTTCAATATCAATTTGTGTTATTAAAAAAATTGGAGAAAATTCGTGATAAAATTTCGTGATATGAGTTTGTGGTCGTAACTCCTGCCAATAGCGATGAGTAACAAGCGACTCCGGATGGCTACATTTGTTATACTTGTCTTGTGATATGGGATAGTAAACGTTATAATGCAGTCAAAATTTAAATTTATCGTTAACTAATGACAATATGTAAAAACACTATAGTCGGGCAGATGCAAGCATTAGGCACCCTACACCACCTCGCCTAAGACAGTAGTTCATTCACACATTTTCATGAAAATATACCAAAAATTATATATTATTTTTATGTAAAGGCATACTTTTCATGGAAGCCATCATACTGTAGGAAGCTCAAAACGTCAACTGACATTGTTAATTGTCATGTCAAATTATTATTGAAAATTACACTTTTTTCCATATGGAGATTTAATTTCTATAGTAACGGTGGTCCAATTCCATTCATATTTTTCACATAAATTTAGAATGACAAAATAGTATTACTCGTTGAGTTTTCAAAATAAGGCTTTATATGGGAGTGGTCAAACAAATGGTACAATCAAAACCGCTTTCAATAGGATTCGTTCTTGAGCCGGAAAATGTCGGTGTACCAAATTTCGTCAAAATAAGAAATAATTCATGGACGGACAAAAGACGAACAGACGGGCAAACAGACAAACAAACTTAGATCAATTCAGAGAATGATTCTGAATTAATCGGTCTAATAAAAAGTGGGCAAAAGATGCATTTCAGAAACAACTGCAAAATATAAATATATATATAAGTACGTAAATAAATATAGAGTCGTTCACCCAAACGAAAACATAATATCCTGCCCCTTTCACTGCGCATCAGTTGCATCAGTTATTGTGAAATGAATTTCATTAGGTTTCAAATGGTTAACATTTTACCGCCGTTGGAACTATATGCGTATGTTTGTGGTCGTTGATTGACACAGTAGAGTCAAATAATTGTTACGCACTATAAGAAAAGGAAATTTTTGTAAATGATCTGCTCAACAACAGGGTGCAGCGGCGAAAGTGTCTTAAATTTGTGATTCGACCTTTAAACACCAAAAAGTCACAAATTAATTTTTTTCTTTCATGTTATTCTCTTTTTAACCCACAAATATACGAATGCATTACAGAAATCCCCTAACTGATCATTGTAAGATACCGAGTAATTTTGTTGCAAATTAATTGGACATACAGATGATAAAGTATAGTACACACAAGAGAATCACGGTCTTGTCATTTCCCCAAGTCCAGTCATCTATCGTAAAAACTAAGCGCAAAACTTGAAACATACATTCCTTGGGCCGTTGTCGATGCCTATTTTGTATTGAAATGATAGAACCTTCAATTATTGTGTATGGTTGCAAGATGAAACGAAAATATTTAATAAAATATAGAATGTTGGCAGCATCACATAGGTAACTGTACGAATTAAAAGGCACAGTTGGTGCTTGTAGGAAAATTTACGCATGATTTGTGCTGTTAAGTGTTGGCAAACTCAAAAAAAAAAACAGGTTGGCAGATGACAGTTTAGGGTTAGCAAAATGGAGCATTACACGGGAGAGCTACACGCTTTCATTGTTAAACGATATGCCACACGCCATATATCCTGTGAAACTATCCAATCACTCCATGACACATTCCCTGATCGTGTACTCTCGCTCCCTAAATCATATGATTTCTTTTTATGGGGTTATTTGAAGTCAAAAGTGTATCTATGCGAACGATCCCACAAACACCAATGCATTGGAAAAGGATATTAAACGCTGCGTCAACGAAATTCATCCGCGTTTATGCAAAACGGTCATGGAAATTTTCGATGAAAGAGCACGCAAATGCCAGCAAAGACTTGGAGGCCATTTGCCTGATGTGCTATTCCACACATAACCGTATCCTACAAACATTATGACTCAATAAAAAAATTGCAATTAAAAAAAACACTTTGTTTCCTGTTTAATTCAAATCTTGCATAAATTTTGGCACACCCTATGTATATGATATCTTGGGAGCTCCGGTCAAGACATTTAACTGATTTTGAAGACTAGCGGACGAGAAACAAGTATCTTTTTATTCAAATAAATGAAAAGTCTCATGGCTTATCTAAGGGTTATTGGTTTCAATATAACAAAGTAAAATTCAATTTACGAAAGGTATTGCATTTATTTTATAATTAGAAAAAGTAAAAATTTTATTGTCACGTAATTAGCGAGCTTAAATATATCCAATCGTGCAATCCATCAAATAGAATGCAAGTCTATTACGATTTTTAAGTGAATCGAAATACTGTTACTTCGCGCTTTAAGCCAAGCAATAGCGAATAAAACAAATGAAAACATTATAGTCAGCAAACACAATTCTTATTTTTGCCATAGAACACAAAAATTATACCCTGTTTTTATAGGAACTTACTATTATGTGGGTATGTGTTAAAAATTAGGCCTCCTTGCATATAAAGGCTTACTTTCCGTAAGAATGATCGTCCACAAGAAGTTCAAAAATTGTGGTAGGTATTCAAAATACAGCATGAATAATTTTTATATTAAATTAGTGTTATGGGTCAATTTTCATCACGTCATAATAAAAGTTGGACTTTTCTGCCCTAAAAAATAAGTATTTTCGTGAAAATCATTATATAGGGCAGAATGCAAAAATAGGCGTACGTCGTCCAAATTTTGAAAAGATAATTTTTTCAACTTTCATCATAACATAATAAAACTTAGACTTTTCTGCCCTCAAAAACAAAATTTCCGTAGACTTCCTTATAATTTGGCGCAGTGAATTTTTTTATCTTAAGTTACTATTATTGGCTAAGTTTCGTCATAACATATTTAAATTTAGACTTTTCTGCCCTACAAAGAATCAATTCTCGTAAAAATCTGTTTATAGGCTGAGATCCAAAGAATAGGTCGGGATGGTCCAAACTTGGCACAGTTAATTTTTTTATCTTAAAATACTATTATGATCTGTTTTTCATCATAACGCATTGAAAATTACACCATTTCATCATACGAACTTTACTTTGCTTTGTATGAGAGGGGGTTCACAAAATGAGCCTATTCGGTCCAAACTTTTCATACTAATTTAGAATTCCGAGATACTGTTATTTAACCACTTTTGTCGAGAAAGTTTGAAAATTGCAATTTTTTCCACATAACAACTTTTTAACATAGGGCGTCGTGTGGGGAATGATCGAAACAGTGGACCGATCCATCATTTTCAACAGCGTTCGCCCTTAGGTCAAAACACGCCAGTATGCCGAATTTCATCAAAATATCTCAATAATTGCGACCTATAGCTTGAACACAAATTTACATAATCAGACATCAGGCTTAGATCGCTTTAGAACGTTGAATGTTGAATCGATCGGTATAATAAAATGTAGACCCATCTTAAGCGCTTCTGAGTGTTACATAGGTCCACACAAGCTTAACCAAGAGCGATGTAGGGTATACAAAGATCCAAGTACGTTCAATTATCATTACTTATCGGCGCGAACACCCTTTTACTTTTCTAAATCTGCTTTGGATTGCTTTTATTATTAAAACAGGTTCAATACTGACTAACTTATTTTGAGTTTGCATAGGACAATCCAGTCAGCTTCGTAAACTACGAATGCCTTTGATTAAACATGATTTCTCAACCCTAGCATCATCATAACTATATACTAGTTTCTTTTCTTCGACAATCACGATATAAATCAGTCGCTTCTTAACTAAATATTTCCTCTTACGCTCAAATTGCTTACGTCACACGTTTAACACGTTCGCGGACGTGAATGCTATAGCATTCATTTTCATAGTGACCCAAAATGACGTGAATGCTACAGCATTCAAATTTTAAAGCCAATTTTTGTTCATTTAATTTCATGTAACCTTAAGTTTTTGTAATTAATATACATTTGCTGATGCTATGTGATGCTATAACATTCATTTCATATAACAGTTAAAATACGATGTTCTTACTACTCTTATAATATATGTATAATCAGATTTAGGGATATTACAACTAGTTTCAAAAATAATTGCCTGTCTATTTTTGCAGCTCCCTGAAATTTTTAGTGTCCGCGAACGTGTTAACAACAATTTGTTCGCAATTTCCGAAACTTTGGCAAGTTATCAATGTATAACAGAAACCAACCAATAATAACATAGAGCACACCGTCATCCATACTTGAAATTAATTGTTTTTTTAGTATTGCATTAAAAAAATAAAAACAATAATTTAAAAAAAAGCTTTAAACCTAGGGACGCAGAAAGTTAACCATGCATTAAAACGAAGAAAGGCAGGCAAGAAATTGTAAATAAAATTAAAGCGAAACGAAAGAAATTGACGCAAACAAAGCAACGTTAAATATATATGAGAATATATGCGATAAGAATAAAAGACATAAATGTTATTCATCTCATCTCAGCACTCACCTGTATTTGCTGCTCGAGTTCATATACAATGTCCGCTTTGGCTAAAGCCAATTGTTCTTGTAATCGACTTTCGTATTCATCTATGATTTTTTGTATAACCTGCGCTTCATTGTTAACATAAACACTGTCTAACAACTCATCCTGATCAATGATGATCAGCGATGATCTATTGATGTCTTTATTATTATTACGAGGATCCGAGAATTCCTTCGATGTTGTAGCCAACGGTTCACCCTGAGCACCTATGTCTGGCACATCATCCATATCAGTAATGCTATCGTGTACACTACTTTTAAGTTTCATGGATCGCTGTTTATTTTGAACGTTTAGTATTTTGCATTTGTACATTTTGGGGAGTTAGCACAGTAGATTGATATTGTTTATAGACCCATGGATATTGTCATAAATATGTAGAAGGCAGATGCATATAAAAAAAAATGCAGAAAGAAATACATGCGTGTTAGCACAACATCATAACCTTTTTTTTATATAATAACATAATTTTACAAAGAAGGGATCATGCTTGTGAATAAAACTACAGAAATCTAAAAGCCATTCGATTTGCCATAAAAAATGATGAGTAATGCATAAATTCTTTAATATTTAAGACAAATGCCTCTCCTCAACTGGTTTTTTTTTTAATTTTACTGCGCAAGTGTTACATGTACTAATTCCTTGATTTTATAATCATAAATTTTGCGTTCCTTTATGATTGCGAATTAATTTAGCTGAACCGAAATTTTAAAATTACGCCTTCTTTTGATTATGAAACCAATCACTCAGTCGATGTCTCCTATTCATGTACTAAGGTGACGGCAGCGAAGAAGTGAGGAAGGAGGGAAGCGTCTGCAGCCTAATGGTTCTGTGCACAATCGGTAAGTGTTATGTGTTTACCGACGGAGCGGTCACTATCACCACCACCAAAAAAGCCATATATTTTGCTCAAATTCTAACTAGCCCAACACACGTTCTTATCTTAAAAATAAAGTAATAACATTTGGTAAAAATGCATTGCTTGGGCTTCTATCTTGTTTTATAGTAGGCTCTTAAATTCCTTCTAATGTTATACTATTATAATAATATGTAAAGCCGAAAGCCTTAGATGCTAGTGCTTTAAGACTTTAGTCTTAGAATTTATTCTCTGGCTAAATTTATATAATAATAATAATAATAATAATAATAATAATAATAATAATAATAATATTAATAATAGTATAATAATATATAATATAACATATCAATCAATAAGTTGATAGAATGGCATATCGACTTCCACAGTATTGATGAATCCATACGATTTTTAGATAGCATTAACCTTTTTGGCGATACTTGTTAAAATTTCATGACATTCTGACAATTAGTTTACATCTTGTACCTATTCTAGTGACGCTACTTTTGTAATTTTCAAAACGATGGAAAAATCTTCGTCTCGTTTGTTGAAAAAGAAAAGGCATTGCTTTTTAATGGGGAAAAATAGCGTTCACACAAAGCAGCAAATTTAAAAAGAGTTATTTGGCTTCTTTTCCACCGTAACGAATGGTAGAGAGGAGGTTTGCTAATGACCTTAAATATATCCACGGTCCTAGCAATAATATAGATTAAAATGAATTTTCTTTCCTTATTGGCAAAAGAACAACGTGACGTTTCCAAAAAACGTCATTTTCGAAACAAAATCACTGACCATTAATATGTTTCCAGCAAAATTGCTTTTCCAACACAATAGTGCGAAATTTGCAGAAATTTATTTGAAAAGTTTTTTAATAAAAGACTTCTGCTCTCTTTCGATATGTTTGTGGTCAAAAGAATTGAAGCCTGAAATAGCTTTCAGGCAGCACCTGAAAACCGTCATTTATGATATAAATACATATTCTTTGTTATATATTATCCCAACTCTTTGCCAATGCTACTCAAATTAAATCCAATTATGTAGAAAAATTGGATTCGGATATATTTCTTGACAAGAAAAGAAAACAAAATAAAACTAAATTTCGATACTCTCTAACGTTGGGTGATTTTTTTTTTCTTTTTTATACAGATACTATAGGATCGTCCATAGTAAATATGTGGGAATTTTTCTCGTTGTATCTGCTGCAGTTTATGAGCAATGAGCGAAAAATTCAGAAAGCGGGGGTATTTCCCAGATTGTGTGGTCTTCTTTCATCGATTTAATCCATTTTCAATTCCCATCTGAGTGCCAGAGCTTTCAAGGGTTGTGCCAGATTTAAAGCGGATCTTCACTTTTACGAACGGCAGAATACAGGTATTATGCAGATGGTCAGTTTGAACAGGCAGACACGCTTGGGTGGATTCTGAGTATGAACCTAGTCAAGAATATATATATTTTATAATGTGTCTGAAGCTTCCTTCTTGGTTTTGCAAAAGTTTTAACAAAAAAACGTATCGTTGATATACCGTATTATTAAATGGCCGATTTTTTTCCATTATTGTACGGGTACTATGCGGCTGCGCATAGAACAAATGTGGAAATTTTTACAATTTAATCGGCTGCAGTTTGTCAGCGTAAAAACAAAAAGCAACGTTGGCAAAATTGAAGTCGAATTTAATAACTGTTTTAAACAAAAATTAATGTAAAGACCTATTAAACGCCGGAATTTTGCCGTTTTTGAACATAAAATTTCAATGCCCGGAATCATTCAGCTACTAATTGTATGAGTATAATATTTCCTTTATTTCATTCAATTTAATGCATGAAGAAAAAATTTCGTAACATTTTTCCCAATGGATGACCTTTAACTTTAGCTATACTAGTCTTGCCCAGCCATACTGCAGCTCCTGTGAAATACGGTAATAGTAGTACACCGCAGGTAATTAAAAAAAAGAATGCTGTAATATTTTTTTATTTAGACAATGAATTAAGATTCTGGAAAAGTGGCTGTAAAATAAACGTCATCTAGTCAAGGATCTGTAATCATAAAAAGGATCACAACCACACCATAATAATCTAACAAAAAAAAAGTAAAAACATTATAGACGAGCAAGGCCAACCGTTAGATACCCCACATCACTTCGCCTAATACACTTATACAACACACCAGAAATGACATATTATTTTCAGGTAAAGATGCCCGTAAGACGAAGGATGCTCAAAACATCACATGACGTGATCACCATTTAGAAAATTTAGTTTACTTCCTAAAAATAGTATTATTTTTCCTTTTTTACCATAAAAAACTAAAAATTACGCTTTCCCTTTACATAGGGAATATCACACTAATATATATAATATCACTACAGCTAAGATGCTAAAGTTTCACGTAGTTTATGGTGAAGATGCTTTATCACTAGTGGTAACACTCAAATGATTTACGAGTTTTTTCTCCGGAAATTTCGATATTAAAAACTCGCCAAACTATGGTAGGTTAATCGTTAAGAGCCAATGCAATTCTCCAAAAAATTGCTGGTTTGACGCATTTCCATGAGGCCGAACGCGAAAAGAAGCTCGGTATTTTACAACCGCCTGATAAATTAACAGCGAAAAATTTGAAAGAATGAATTCCTCTCTGCAGATCGCTACTGAAACAAAGCGAAATATTTTTGCAGAGATTGATAACGGACGATGATAAATGGCTCACATACAACAATAATGTGCGAAAAAGATCTTGGTCCAAGATGATTGAAGCTACACAAATGGTATTAAAGTCCGGATTGACTGCACGTAAAATAATGCTTTGTGTATGACAGGATCGCACGCGAATTGTGCACCTTGAGATGCTCAACGCGGAGCAAACGATGGATTAATCCCTCTACAACAAAGGAGAGGCGCCAAGAGTTGATCCATAAGAAAAGCATCGTTTTTCATCAGGACAATGCCAGATACTACCAATCTGTAATAATTCGATAAATTTTCACAGAACTTGGTTGGCACTCACCGCGCCCATTTTGTTCAATTAGTATCTATTTCACTTTCTGCAAAATTCCTTTAATGACATGAACCCGTTTAGTGTTTTGCCCAAGAATCTCAGGAATACCACCGTAATGTCTTATGGACTTTACCAAAAAAATGGCAAATTCATATGGTCTTAAAAAAATATTTTCGAATTTTGGCGAAAACAGCCATGAATCTGCTCTTTGACGAAAATGCAATAAAAACTTATAACAACACGTCCTAAATATTTTGCAATGTGATGAATGAATGCTCCACTTGGAAAATGAAAGTGCCACTAAATTCACTCCAACGTAGCCTACATCATAATCCACACTGTTTCATTACCGTAATTAAACTTTTAGAGACACAACATTCATGTTCACGTCGTGTCATTGTTTGGCGTTTTCACAATTTTTGAATCGCAGTATTTTCTTTTTATTTTTTCGTAGTTCTTAATTCAGTCTAATTCAATTCCTAATATATACACACATGCATATGTATATACATACATACATGTATACATAGTGTTGCATTCACCGAAGCACAAACCAGTATTGAAAGTAAATATAGATTAAATATTATCTATAAAGATATTATTTGATCGTACACTGAACGGAACGGAACGCACTGCATACGGTTTATTTGACAAAATTTATTCACTCGCGTGGTGGTACGTGTAATAAAATTCTACTAAACAGAAGTTAGTTTAGATTGCAAAAACATTTAGGAAATTTCAGAAGAAGAAAATTAAGGACAATTAACTAGTTGATCCGATTTCCGGTGTTGACTAATACAACCGTTTTCAAAAAAATATTGGGATAAAGGAAACAAAATTCATTTTTTCTAGGATTATGCGAAGGAATAAACCTGCAACAAAACCGATTCTGTTGACTTAAGAGCAACTAGTTGCGACTTGTGTACTTTTAACCATAAGGAAAATATGAAATTAATATAATCCTACCGTGTTTTAATACCTTGTTCCTTGATTAACCACTAAATCCATGTAATTTGAAAGAATTAGTCGTAAAAGAGGCTTATTATGTTCGTCTAATTAAACAAAATAAGGGCTGAAGTTTTACCACATATGAAGTGTTTGACATTCCTATCCATATTACACAAAAGTCCATCGAAGTACATTGAAACTATAAGTAGCTGAAATTCCCTGCAACCAGCATAGCAGAGCGAAAATAAACAATGACCTTTGTTTTTGTTTTTCGAATACTCAGATAGAAAGTAGCGAAAATGTAAGCGACATTCACCAGACAAACTACTTCTTATGTTCTCTTTCTACATTTGCAGGGGAATCAAAGATTCTGCTCTTCAGAGAGCTCGTTAAATTAGCCAACGGCAAAGCCATAGAGCTTCAAGATGACAATTGGAACTTCGATATTTTCAAGAAAAATTTGCATACAGCGTCAAAATCTCAAAATTTTACCACAGAGAAAAATTAAAATGGTATCGATTTAATTGCGATGATTTGATCAATTTTCCGCAAACATACTAAAACCATTTTAAAGTAAAAAAATTTTTTTTAACTCTTAACGTTAATAAGCTATGGTACTTAGCTCACCATAAAATCATCTTCTGGATAACGACTTTCATAGTATTTCAGTTTATCGATTAATTTCTTTAAATTCTCCTCGTGTGTGCGTCGAATTTCACGTATTTTGTGTTGATAAAAAGCCTTCAAATCAGTAATTTCTAAAGCCAACTAAAAATAATTGCGAATGCAAAAGTAATTGTATCATAAACGGTCAACGGCGTAGAAAATTGGGAAATGTCAAAACACTTTACCTGGCTTCCTTGATTTTTGATAAGGTCTTCACTAAAAGCATCATTGCTGGGAGTTATTTGACGATGTGAGGGACTTAGCAGCAACTCCGCTTTCGAACGTTTTTTAGGTGAGCTAAGATTGTTTAATGATATTTTATTTCCACCAAAATCGTCAGGTATTAATTCCTCGTCTAAACATTCAGAGGCTGAAGAGAAGGTATCCGCCTCCTGATGTTGTGACTTTTGAGAAAATACATCATCAGAGAATCTAAAATAATGATAAAAATATGAATACATTTATACGTTAAACAAGGAGATGATTGTCTCACTTACTGCTTTTCCAAATCGACACATTTCGTTTCGAAATACTTCCTCAAATCCTCCATTTCATGTGCATGTTTACTTTCCTTTTCCTCTCGCTGTTGTAGCAGTTTTTGAATTTCTTGTTCTTTCTCCCGCTTTTCGTAATCCCATTGTTCCATAATGATTTTTAATTCTTGATCGTAACGCATTTTACATTTTTCCAACTCTTGACTGAGATAATCATCAAATTTTTTTTGAACCATAAAAAACAAACGCACTTCACTGGGTGTTAAATACTTTTGAAATTGTTCAATTTGTTTACTAAATGCCTCCGCGTCCATCAAAACCTCAGCTTCATTTATTGGGTAATAATCTGTTTGGCGTGGCATAGATAGTTGACGCTCTCGAGAATTGCGCGAATGCTTATCTTCATTGTCGGTTAAAAATTGACGTTCAAGATCATCATCTGATTCGCTGACTAAATCCATAGAAATTTCTGAAATTCTTTGACCACCGTTACTCTCCTGATCACGGGGCCAATACGATTTGCGTATAGCGTCCATAGCTTCAGATAACTGTTTTCTCAATATTTGCACTTCCGCATTAAGCTTTTCGCTCTCGGCCTGCAAGTTTTCACGTGTCGTCAAAGATTGTTGCAATGAATCGGTAAGTTTGGATATTAACTCGTCCCGTTTTGATAATTCTGCGTATATATCGTTAGTCTGAAAACAAAGAGAAGAAATGTAAGGTTCAAACTAATGAATTATTGCATGAAACCAACCGATCCTGCAATGAAATCTTCGTGAAATGTTCGGTAGTCGGTAGAGCTCGTCACCAAAGAACTACTATCACGCCCCGAAAGCAATTGCTCTGAGGATGGATTGACCAAAGATTCGCGGCGTTGTAAGTTCTCTAATTGCAGATTCAACGAGGCTAAGCAGGCATCTTTTGTCGCCAGCACCTGCTGCAATTCTTCCACTTTCTGTTCTAAAATTTGCTGCATATTCAAACTTACTACATTTACACCAGCAGTCTCTTTTTCTTCGTTATTACATAAATTTTTACTTTCGCTAGTTTTTGTTGTTGTCTGCGTAACAGTATTAGTAACGGTAGCGCAGGACGCGGGCTCCTCATTAAACGATAGTGAATTTCGTTCACTTTCTTCCGTAATATCCTCCAAAACATCTTTTGAAAACTCTGCTAACGACACGCGCTCCATAGTTTTAATTTGATTAGCTGAGTCGGCAGAATTTGAGAATACCTCGGAAGGAGATAACTGTGGGGGAATATCACGGAGTTGGGTTTTCATGGCCAAAATTTTTAACTTCATTAATTTTAAACTAGTTTCTTCATCCTCTTCTTCGCAGGCATCAGTAGTCAATGATTCATTTGAACTTTGCTCTGACGTCAAGTTCTTTGGTTGATTAGATTTCTCTTTTAGGTTATCATCTAAATCGGTTATCATTTCCGCTAGAGGAATGCTATTCAAGTTGACTTTATTTGTATCGCTCTGAAGGTTTGCAGGTTTTAACGTCAACCCCTTACTCGCTTCCAATTTCGGTAATTGCTTTCTATTCCTTGCGGATATGGAACATTGATTTACCGATTCTACGCCAGCCTCCAAGTCCTTGACTTGATTTGGATGATTAGTTCCACCAATTTCTAGTTGCGGTAGTGATTTAATATTTTCATTCAAATTTTCTTTCGTACTCTCCGCTTCATACTTTGATGACTGGGCAGTCGATGCGCTATGAGTTTTTATAACTTTCATTTGTTTTTTTATGCCGGGGTCGGAAAACATTTCTGTTTTTAAGACCTCTGCAGACTCCATCGACAGCAATTTCAATTTGTCGCTCGTACTGCTACCTTTGCAAGGATTTTCTTCAGATGGCCGGTATTTATTTGCATCGAAAGTTTTTTCTTGAATAAGTTTTCTTGAAAGTTTTTCGTTCATTGGTTTCTGTGGCGTATCCGCCAATAATTGATTGGTTAGAGTTTCATTATTAATGTCATAACTGACATTTAAAGAGCTCAGATTCTTCTCATCGAATGACAATTCAATTGAATGGTTTGTCGCTACAATTTCTTCCATGGAGTGATCCTTCTCACTATGCACAGAGCTAGTTTCTGACAAGGCTTTTTGATTTAGATCTTTTGATAAATGTTGTTTATTATTCGGTTCATTTTCTACTCCTGACGTTAATTCGTTGTCTATTTTATCTTCCTCAATTAAATCAGACACGTCATCTGCGGTGCTTTCATTATGTATACTGAACTCTTGATCATCCGCCTGCCTTTCTTTTTTCTCACATTTTTCTACAGCCAAACTGTTGATTTTGACTTTATCTAAATTTAGTGACGACTTTGCAGTCTGCTCTTCCTCGTTTATAAGAAAATGTTGAGCTAATTTACCGCCCGCTAGCTGATCATCATCAATTTTATATTGTTCATCATCTGTGGAATTTTTCAAGCTTGGGCTCTGGCTTTTAGCTAATTCACTACTGCCTTCACTGAGACTCAAATCCAAACCAAATAATCCTTTAACTGCTACATTTTTACTAAGACCAGGTATAAAGTCTGCTCCATCTGCGGTTTCACTAACTTCGAAAACTTCATCAATTTCTTCTTCAATGCTATGTTGATCAATTTCACTGCTAGATATCGTATTTGCTGTTGTTGCCCTAACGGTGCCAGCTGTTTGTTCATTCACTTTTTGCGAGTTACCCTCCATGATTTCTATGGAAATTGAACTTGTTGGCTCATCAAAAAACGTTGAGAATGTTGCTGTCGATGTTATATCGTCTGATAGACTATTAAATTGATTGACGTCTTGCCGTAGCAATTCTTCAGTGTCTGCTAATGAAACTGAAGCACCTCGACGGCACTGACGCGTTGATTGATGCGACTGCACGTGTTGTTGTTGTTGCTGTTGTTGATCTAATCTGTCGTTTGGCAATGATATTGAAGTTTTCTTTATAGTATACGTTAATCTTGAACTACTAGTCGAACAGTCATATTGCTTTTGCCCGCATTGTACTAAACATTGTTCCACTGATTTGCAATCTGTGCATTCGGAAGATTTTGACACCGCAAACTCCAAAGTCGGTATAAATTCAACATTATTTATGGTTGATGTTGCTGCTAATTCCCTTTTAACAGGCACATCTGCTAGATCACTAGAATTATTTGAATTATTGGAATCGCTGGCTACTGTCGCTTGAGCTTTGCTCGATTGTCGATGATGCTCTTGCTTTTGTGTATATAGTGCTGGAGGGCGTAAAAACGTAGTTATCTGCAAAAAAAAAATAAGAAAAGATTTACTCAAATAAATATAACACTTTAAAATGAGTAGCAGACACAGCCGCTCAAAAGCATATCTGTCCGGTGGAAAAGCTCAAAGTCAATTCGACCAATTTTGCTACATATTTAAATCTCATATGGCAGTGAGATCAAAAAATATATAAAGCTTTTCGTATAAAATTCTCATAAATCAGTAAAAAACAAATCAAAACATTGCAATAGGACGCTGGCCACCATTAAATACCACACACAACTTCGCTTGATGTAGTTATTCGTACAAGGATTTTTCAACAATGTAGTAAAGTTGGATCTATCTTAAGTTTTTCTGGGTGTTGCATACATCTGCACAAACTTAATATACCCTTGTAGCATAAATGGTGGAGGGCATAACAACTAAGAACATTTTTGTCGGGCTTGGACTTCCTAGTACCATTTTTGCGACGGTAACCGTTCCGAAAATACAAGGCAAATAGACAGACGGCCAGAGCTAAATTGATTTAAAATTTTACGCTGATCGAAAATATCTACACTTCACAACGCTACATCGTTCAGCAACGAGCAAAACAATGCATTTGTATCGAAAGCATAAATCAACTGAGCAAATGTGTGCAAAAATACTGGCTGCCCAAACACTCTAATAAGTGCTGCTTATCGTGAATGACATGAATAACGTGCATTGTTTAATCAACTAATCAACACGAAGATTTAACATATATTTTGTTGAAAAGGACATCTTTTGTTGATTAGTGCGATAAATTTAATAATATTTTCAAGTATAATGCAAAAAAGATTGATTCATTTACCTATAAAGTACAATTTATTTGACCTGGATTTTATATAACCAAAACTTAGAAATGAAATTTATACTCAATTTTATAGTTTGTTTTCTCTGTTAGATTTCATTCTGTGATGAAATGATATATATTAAAACAGAGTTTCTTAACCTTTCCCAATCAAGAGAATTTTAAATTATTAGCGCGTAATGATCAATGATTTTGTCGCTAAGTAATCAATATTTATTAAAATGCACAAACGAAAGATACAGGAGTGGGGATAGAGTTCAAAAGTGAAATAAAGATAGATATAGATATAGAGATGGAGATGGAGGTAGAGACTGATGGTTTAAAGTGATTAAAATGGACCAATGTATCCCACAACATATCACCAAAGTAGAGTGTGAATATATAAAAGAGGTTTAAGAGCATTGCTTAACTGGAAGCTAGAGCTAGAGCTACATCAGTAAACTTAATTTCTCCACCTAAATCCGATACTTTAGCATAGACAATCAAAGATATATATTTTATCTTTGTCTATATTTTAGCAATTTTTCCAAATTTTTGTTCAAATCCGAAAATATAAGAAGACTGTATTCCACGGAATAACTCCTTTTTTTAATTTTCTATAGGACGTAACATCAAGGTTCAATTGTTGTAATATTAATGAAAAATTATTAAGTATTTAATACAAGAGAGATTAATATTCAAACTCGGTGCTTCTGAATCCAATTTTGCTTACCTAGAGAACATAAAGAATTTTTTCAAATGAGTAGACTAGCGTTCTAGTCTAAATTAAAAAAAGAAAAACAAAGCCGACAGCCTTAGTTGCTAGTGTTTCTTTGGTCTAAACGAATTTTTCTATTCCATCTCCTGGGGGACTCGTACAAGTTTTCGGACATATTTGGGTATCGCGATTCTGTATACTGATTCAGTACCCCTGCATTAAATGATACATTAAACATATGGAGCTCTGGAGTCAATTGAAATGTTATGTACGTATCACAATACAGACAGACATATGATTACGGCAATACAGAAAGATACACATACACTTGATGGATTGCACATGTTTTTATATATTTCAAAACTATAGAAAACTACTTGTCAAACAGTTTGGAATAGAAGAGAAGATTGTAATTAAAAACACTCCGAATAATAACGCAGGGTCGTTGCCGTTTCGATTTGAAAGATTCGTAAATATTAGGAAATAAATTTTGAAATAAAAGACATATATTTTATTTATATCTACGTAAGCGTAAAGACAGATATTTAAAAAAAAAACATCATTTTTTTTAGGAAAACTATGCGAGAGTGTTAAAAATATTTAGGAAATTAAAAAATTTTACATATGAGATAAAAAGACTTCTTCTTTTGAACATGAATATAAAACTTTAGTTAATTAAGAAAATTGAAAGAAAACAAAAAACTGAATAAAAGTTTTTCGAACCGAATTTGTGAATATTCGTTCATTCGTTCGTTTTTAAACTTATATTTTATGGCATAAAACATATTCCACTTCCACTTATTTCGAACGAGTTGAGTTCTTTTCTCTTCTTCCGTTTTTGATTCAAAACTCTATTCGTTCGAAAACTGGGTTCGACCGCGAGAATCTTCCCGTTTATATTAACAGTTCCATAGATTGGCATCAGAGGAGCTGCTGCAAATTTTATCAATTTTATCAATTAAAAGTTTGCACTGACATTTTCTGCGAAGCTTTTCTAATAAAATATATATGTGTTTAGGAAATTTCAAAGTCGGATCAAATGCTTTCATCTTATTGGTCCCCTCGTTTTTCACTGAGTCTTTTAATTTCGAAATCAGTAAGAAGTCAGACAGAGTCATATCAAATGAGTATATTGCTTGCTTGATGATTAAATTACGTTTTTACTAACAACTTCTGCAAAATTTTGACGCCTAAAGAACACTCAAGAAAACTTGACGATCTCAAAAGAAATATTTACACTTTAAAGCAAAACTCGAACGGCCGGTTCTTCATTTTTTCGACCTTTTACTCAGATCGTAGCCGTTAAGAAAATGCATATTTTTTGTCCAACTAATTTTTCGATTATGCCACAAAGCACTTGAAATTGTGGTTAACACGCAGCATCCTGCCACATATACAAATAGCGACGTCGTAGATCGGCGGTACTAACTTACACCAAAACAAAAACATAAATAATATCTTTCGAACCTTCCGCGCGCTCTGATATTAACTATGTTCAATTGTGTATATTAACTATACACAAAAATCGCTAAACTTCCTGTTGAGAATAAACGTTGTCCAATTGGGGATATTTTTGCACTTATCTTTTAGGTGATTCTAGAAAACGTGGATAAACACAACTTAGGCCGACCTCGGCTATAGATTGCAAATTATTGGCGTTATTTTACATTTTTGTGCATTCATATCCTATTATTCTCGTTCCATGCAACGTTGAACTTGGCTATTTACGCATACCATGCGATCACTTTCCATGGTGACTCTTTTTCAACATCATATATCGACCAAGAATTAAAATTCCAATAGAACAACCTATTTAAGATGCTTGTTGAGTATAGCTAAGCATACGAATAATTTAACTATTCTACTACTATGCATAAAATTCATCACCTCAGTTATTAAAGTTATTCTAGATATCTGTACAAGACAGAACTCTCCCTCTGCTTAATAATCCGAAATATTTTTGTAACTTTTTTATAAACTCTAAGAGAAACCTGAACTTATTTCTTTCGTCGATGTCGTTTATTGGTCTTAACTCCTTTGACAACGATAGGATTTCGAAAGATTTTCGTGCTGAGCGTATCGATTCTACAGCGAGCTACTCGTGTAACATAAATGATACCATGTCGATTCCTAATTTTGTCAATCCAGATAACGACGTACTGCAAGATCTACAATCATTAACAATCATAATTTTTGACAACTCCTTACAGCATTTCCTCATGCATTTTCAGATGAACTCTGCGATGTTATACTGAGTAGCTTTTTAATTCTTAATATGGTACGTGATACGCTAATAGTGATGAATTGCCAGGCTTTGCGTTTGAGCATTTTTAGAACCGTATTCTCAGCAATATCATAAAGCCGTCATGGGACAGCCACAAGCACTTTTTTTATAATTTTTATTATTAAGTGCTTGCGTTAATTTTGGCCACATTCTTACTTGAAAAACTTATTCACAAAAATGGGTACAATTGGTCTACTAACCAAAATATTTACCATCATTTTCTACAACATTTTACCACATTTCTGGTAACATGGCGATATCATGTTGAAAGAAATTATATTGATTTGGCAGCGATCCAACCACCGACCCATTTTCACACTTCTTCAATTTCGCGGAGCTGTGTGTCAGCCATGCCATGCTGCCTTGATCTGAACAAGTGGTATTTGCCAGACACCATGTCTAATGAGTACACTGGATGTGGCAGAACTTCCTATTCGAGCTGCAATAGTCTAGCCTTGACAACACTTGTAATAATTGTCCAAAATGGCATTTTCAGTCAATTCGTATGATAGCTATTTTAGCGGCAATTTCTTGTGTCTTTTGCAACAATACATCGTTCAATTTGTTCAATTAACGTCGGTAGACATCTGCAGCAACAGCTACGTTCTGTTTTACCAGTCCGCAATGCACTACATATTGTTGATCGCACCATATGCACAGAAAAACTTTATGGCCATGAATATTCCGCTTCGGCAATACACCGGAGAGAAATCTTGTTTTTTGCCTGGCAAGCAATAAAACCGCGATATTGGGAGGGTTCGAAATGGCATTTTCAGTCAATTTGTAAGGTAGCCATTTTCCTCCCTTTTGGATCCTTCCCATTGCATCTAAACGTCTACAAACAGTTGATTCGTCAATTGCTAACCTGTTCGAAAGTTCTTAGACAGTTTGAGTTCTTGAGAGTTGGTCCTCCAGGCCCAGGTCATTGACATCAAAATAATCACTTTTAAAACGTTGAAACCTAAGTTGACGATTAGGATACGACGGAGAAGCATCGCCATAAGCTTCTGCACGTGTTTAGTGGTCTTCTGCAGCAGGTTTCTTCAAATTAAACAAAAAAAATAATGAAGGCCGAAAGTGCAATTTTGGGCGCTCCACGCTTAGCGTCGGCGTAGACTAAATACCTTAATAATATTAAATGGAAAACTATTATTTTAGGTAGAGAAAGGTCAAATTCATTCAATTTCTTTGTTATGAATACTGGCATTTCCCATTTCTTTACCATTTTTAGCTGTAGAAATCGTTAGCCAAAATGGACGCAGACTCCTAATATTTAACACGTCACTTTTTTTGTAAAATAAAAACTGATATTAGGGAATTTAATTGCGAGGAAGTTCGATACGCAGCCGAAGAAGCTATAACAAGGAAACATAGTCACAAGCTCTAATCACTGATGTGCAGACACAACGCTAAAGTACGGGCGTTACCTTCTATTCATATTAGGTTGTAAGGTTGTCTCCGTGCTAAACACATACGCGCTTTTCTTTTCATTTCTCTTTTTCTCTCTTTTATCACTTTATTTACACATTGATTTGCTTCGTTTTTAGAGATCTTCTTGTCTTTTATTTTAAAAATTTTGATCGTTTAAGAATCCCAAGAATCCGTCGAAGAATCCCAAGCAGCACGATCGCGCTGTTTAGATTTTATTTCAAAACTGTCTGGGTTTTCGTGGCATAAAACCCAGACAGCGCGATCTGAATTCTTCGACACTGTTTTTTCAAAACCGTCTGGGACTCAAACGGTTAAGAACATAGTTTTGCATATAAGAGTAAAAATAAATAAACAAGATGTAAACCTAAATTAAGGGCCTATAATTTTTTGTCTCGAAGTCCGCTACCGTCAGGTTTAAATACACAAACTGTGCTCTCTAATTAAAAATCTATAAAATTTATTTGTTCAACTTTTTAAATTAAAAAGGAGTAAGAATATTATAGTCCGACTATTAAATACCCTACACTACATTCCCTAACTTAATTCTTATTTTCATTAATCCATTTAATCAATCATCACATATTAAAACTTATACTTTTCTGCTTAGGCTAGAATCCAAAAAATAGGACGCGATGGTCCAAATTTGGTGCAGTTAATTTTATTATCTTAAATTACTATTTTGATATAATTTTCATCATGAAGCATTGAAAATTATATCTTTTTGTCGCTTGAACTTCGGCTTTCATTATATGAGAGAGGGTTCAAAAATTGCTCCAGCCGGTTCAAAGTTTTTTTCTTTTCTGCTAGTTAGTCACTTTTGCCGAGAAAGTTTGAAAAATACAATTTTTTCCGTATAACGACTTTTCAGAATAGGGCGTTGTATGGAAAGTGGTCGAAAAAGTGGACCACTCCGAACCATTTCCAGCAACGTTCGTCCTTAGGTCCAAATACATCACTGTAACAAATTTCATCAAAATATCTCAAGAATTGCTTGAACTCAAATTTACATGGATAGACATTAGACAGACAGACGGGCGGACAGGCTTAGATCAATTCAAATGAGTCTATTTTAAGCCTCTCTGCGTGTTGCATACAACCGCATGAACTTAATATACCCTGTACCACAAGTGGTGTAGGTTATAAACACTCCTTCACTTAAATACTTCTTATTATATCAGTTGTTTTGTCGCTGCTACGCGGAGTAAACACTGCCCCCAGAGAGATTTTATGAGAAGCATCTATTACCTGATTTTTAAACTTTGACTACGTAAAGAAATTAAGTAATTCATGTAAGGCTTGTATCACATAATTCGCACCGTTTGATCTCCGTAACGATTATGCACAAGCCTGACTATTGACCGAGTGTTTTTTGATGAGAATCGCCTCAAATTAATGCAATTTGATGTTCGCGGGGAAAAGTGAGCAATTTTTTGTAACTGGGGGCTCATCGATCGATTGTGTCAAAACGCATAAAATAGCTGTCTATTGGCGTTTGTCTAAAGCTTTATAAGATGAATTCCATAAACAAGAAACGCCAACGATTAAAGATTCTTTTTGCACTACAAGAATTTTCTGTAGATACGACTTCTCTTTTATTTGCCTAAAGACTCTGTTTTTGTCTAATAGCTGACTGGTAAAGACTTAGTATTTAGAAATAAAAACAGAAATAATTCAAAATTACGATAATTGCAATAATTCCGAATTTTCACGAAGCGTAAATCATATTTTCAAACAGTAGTGGTAATTGTGTCCGTGTGTCGGTCAATTGTACAGCAATGCGATTATAACTAAGTATGTACGCATATCTCCAACTTTATCTCTGCTTGTCCCTCTAAAACGATCTAATGTCTCTTGGCATTAAATTACGAATTGTATATAACTGAAGTTACAGTTCATCACAATTCTTCCAAACTTGAGGATAATCAAAAATTGAAACCATGTTAAACAAATTTTCATTTAGTTATTGAGTTGACTGCCGCGCAACTTTGCTTAGGTTTATTAAGAAGTGGTCGACAAGTTCAAGGACATTTATACTGACAGTTTGATGTTTAAATGGCAAGGTTTAGTGCCAGAGAAAGTAGTTTATAGAGAATATTGTTCAACTGGATGAATATTTTTAAAAATATTTATTTCATCGTAAGCTAAATAAAAATTGCTTAACTTTTATATTTAAAAAACACATTTAAAAAAATTTAAAAAAAACAAAATATGCAAACAAATTGCTTTTTCGTTCTAGTTCTGGTTTAAAAAAACTTTTTTTGATAAACTGAACTAGTTCATGTAAGATTTCTTTAAGTTTTTAATTTCTTTCATTATGCATTGAGCAAACATAAACTTATAAAAAAAAACAAGAATGAACATTTGTTGAACATGTTCTTGTTATGAACGCCTAGAAAACTGTTTTGGCGAAGACAACAAGTTCAACGAAAATTTATATTTAAAGGGTTGATTTTGTAAATTGGGTCATGTGGGAATGTTAGAGTCTGGCCTGAATTGAGTATTACTATATTTTTGTAAGATGTTAACTTGTTCATTCATCACTGAGCGGCTTTTGTTAGTTTTGTTGTCACAAAAGATGCTGGGATCACACATTTAATAATATAATAACATAATCGATGTTGACGTAGACGATCTATTCTTTAGCTTTATCTGAAATTTTTTTGGTTATTATGGATGTTAAACAAAGTTTGCAGGAAGTGTTAAACAGGTCTTTCATTGTTGGCGTTTCTTCTTTATGGAATTCATCTTGTAAAGCTTTAGACAACAACGACGACGACGACGCTGACGAAGAATGAAAAAAATCGGTACATGTTTGAAAGAAGCTACGACATCAAATTCGTTATTTTTCTTCTTTCTCTTTTTTTTTTTTTTCGTACATTAATACCGTTTTCATATAAGGATAGGGAATACGGGAATACAGCAGATAGTACTGCAAATAGATAGGGCTTTTGTAAGACCCACGCAAATACAAATCAAATACGTTACAATGTATACATAAAGACAACTCTAAAATAAAACAGGACTTTTGCCAAGCAGCACATTCTAGTCGGGCTGCCTAAGATGAAAATGTGCTTTTTTGCCTGCACAAACCAATCTATATAACGGTACAAGAGACAATGTGTTTGTTAGAAAAGCTACTATTATTATGATTGAAGAGATTGTTATACAGACAACTTTCGCCCACTCATTCCGGCTTATTAACATATAATTTTTCTTTTTGTTATAAGTGAATTCAAGGATCGGTTCCGTTAACTTTCGAACTTAATTATTACCTATTGGTAATACTTTTCGGTATTTTTTTTGGCTTAAACATATCTCACAAAAAATATCCAAAAATTATATAAAATGATTGATTACGAAGGGAGAGCGTAGAGTTTTAAACGTTCTAAAAACCAATTTTTCCCGACACACTTGCGTTGCCAACATCTTGAATACGCACTAGATTGACATTGACAAGTGAAAAAATTTGATTATGAATGAGAAAGATTAAATACGATCTTACCAAGCCCATTGAAGTGTTCAAATTTGTTAAATCTAACTGCACGGTGACAGCATCACTGTTTAGAAGTGAAGCAAAAAGATATTTTCCAAAATTAAAAGTGGAGACTCTTCACACATTTTTCCCCAAACTGTTTTCCCGATTTATCATTGATCGTTTTTTTCAAGAAATTATAACATTATTGTAGGGCCGATTTCCGATTTCGATTTCTTAAAAAAAAGGGGAAAAACCTCAATTAAAAAATATTATCTTTAGAACAACTTTTCGAAAGAATAGGGCATTTCTCCTTAAAGACATGGTTCTATTATCAAAGGCATTTTTGGGTGTATTCGCAGAGGCAGAACTGATAAGCTGCAGCGATGCAATACGAAGGATCAAGCAAGAAAAAGCATTATTTTGCAAGGGAGACCGCGCCTTCTTTTTGTTTCAAACGAAACAACTCGAAAAACCTTTCTTAAGTATTTCAAGACCTGCACTTTCATATATCCTATGATTTTTTTTTAATGTATAAATTTAATAACAATCCCACTTGTTTTTAATGAACATAAAATAAAGCCATGTGACAAATGCAATATAAAGTTTGCTTTTTAAAAAAAAAGTTTCGATCTGTTTTCAATCTGTTGTATATTCTCTATGTCGTGTCTCCGTTTCTATGCATTACAACTAAGTATATACTTAAAAAATTCAATATATGCAAACCATTTTCAAATCATATGTACGCACTATAATAAACACTTACATGAATCTTATGCATTTTGTTTTTTAAAACATCTATAAATTCGCTTTCATTACTTGGTAAGTAGCAAAGATTTTCATAAAATTAATTATCATATAATTCAGTTTTAGTTAATGTTTTACACTTATTTTCAAATCATAGAACTAAGATTTTGCTTTATAAGAAATCTAAATTTTATGTTATTTTCTTAAATTAAAAAAAAAAATAAAAAAAAGTAAAATAAATAGTCAGACGAGCTGAATTAAACTGTAGAATCCGCATCATAGCGAAATTCTCTTCTAAAATAAAGCAATATATAATATAATAGAGTGAGCACAACTACTAAACGGTTCAATTTTCACTACACAAGACAAAGTTGTACGACAAACACGCAACGTAGGTAGAGCGTCGATTCAATTGAATACAACTAAAACGAAATGAATTATGAGAGCGAAAGTGAAATAAAAATATAAAATAAAAAAAAAAAAACTAAAACGAGAACAATAAGAACGAACAACAAATCGACATGTAAAAAAATAAGTATTTCGCTAAATGAAGACGAAAAAAATAAAAATAAAATAAAGAAAAATAAATAAATGTAGAATAAATAAAATTGAAAAAAGAAAAAACTCTCATAAACTGTTATATTTTACTTAACAAGTGTACATGTACTTGTTATATTATAAAGTGCATCTGGATGTATGCGTGCCGTTATAAATACGGTTTTTCATTGCATGATAATGTTCAACACACCGTTCCAAGCGGTTCCGTGCACCAAACACAAATTGAAACAAACTACCACAAACAAAACTACTCTGATAAACGATATATTCAATCTTACCGTATACTATGTATTTTCGAATTAATATTTCATAAATGTGTGTGTGTTGGAGAGAGAATATCTTTACGTATCGCACAAATATAAACAAAAATCACACACGACACGTTATGTGAATACATACATAGAGGTTTCACAAATCAAATTTAGTTAGCGCTCTAGAACTTCCATTTATTTAATATAGCCAAGCCGATCGATTTTAAATATAATTCTAAAAACACTTCCTTAATTCCTTTTCACATTTATAAATATTTCTCTGAAATTCTGCACATCCTACCGGCGTAGAAGGACCAAATAATTATATTCCCATCAAGCCCCAATTTTAACTCCAGAGTATAATACTTTTTCTTTTCCTCTCTCTCTCTCTCTCTCTCTCTCTCTCTCTCTCTCTCTCTCTCTGTCTCTCTCTCTGTCGCTCTTTCTCCCCTTTTTGACTCTTTTGTCGCTACTGCTTCCCCGCACGCGATCGACAAGACTGTTTGCTGTTTTTGGCAAAATGAGAAAACGAGTTGGTTTCCTGGCATCTTAAACGAGACATTCGAATGCACACAGCAAATATATCAAATTTCTTCGATATGTCATCATTATACGTAGAAAAGGATTTGCATTAAGCACGCGTCGATCATTGTAAAGAACGCAATCAATTTAGCTGCACCGGAATAATCTTCTCATTTTCTCTATAATAATGAACTTACTCTTAACTTTGATTATTTTAAATACGATTTGCAACGTACGTACGTAGTACTTACGGTTGATATGCTAATAAGGTGTACGAGAAACGGACGTAAAAATAATCCGATTCAATTCATTTTCAGTGCAGTTCATACTTTGTCCAAAACACACCTGTGTACCAAATTTCTTTGAAATATTCTGAATATTTATTATTCAATTTGATTTCGTGTCACATTTCAGAATCAATGTGACATTTTTATACCCGTTACCGAAGGGTGATCATTTTGTGATAACGTTTACAACACCCAGATGAAAGCTTCAGAGACCTTAATCAGCATCAAATTCTGAATCGATTTACGCATGTTCGTTCGTGTAATGTGTGTGATAAACCGTCTTCTGGCCTCAAAAATAAAGCTGAAAGACGCTTCGCATTCGGCAAAAACATTGGAAGTTCTTGCACGCAGATTGGTATTGAAAATAGAACAAATCGGTCAAAGGACGCGACCACAGTGCAACATAATCTCCATAAGACCAACTCCGTTTTTAAAAATAAAAATAATTTTGTTCTATAAACCACAACAGACGCAAAGATAAAGTGCTGCATTTGCATTCTGTCGCACTCTCGGAAAAATGGCAGTCTCTCGTACAAAATTTTCAAAAAAAACAATAACGAATAGTATTTAAGTATATTAGGTCAGTTTTATAAGGGCGGGATCGCAAAATAATTGCGAACAATGATGGCAAATGTATTGCAATAAACCGACATATCTATAACGCATTGGAATAATTTATAACCGCACTTTTCAATTTTCACTCTGTTCATTCGAACTTTTTATTATATCTGCAAAATAATATTTTGAAGAAAATATACAATAATTTTCGATAAGTTGATTTAAGCATTTTTGCCTGCCAACGCCATTAGGATGACGCTACACAAACTCCAGCGCCTTCCTTGCATCAGGATCACCAAATGCTTTAGAAGCACACCTGGGCATAATGCATATGTCTACAGCTATAGAAAGACGTGCTTGTCTGAGCGCTCTTAGAATTTAGCGAACATCGACTAATTGTAACCGGGGAAGCTCAGACACCACTTAAAAGTACTGAAGAACTTCATGTATGAACTATTTTTCAAGACATCGGAACCCTACATCGTAAGTTTGATATTTTCCCATTTGGGTGAAAGCACAGCAATGATATAACGACGGTACAAAAGTAGAAAATGGCGAAACTGGGGCCAGTATGTGCGGCCGGAGTTTTCGATAGGCTATACCAGTAGGACGCATATCCTCCATATTTGAAGCAGGAGTGACTCTAAACATTGAATGAACTAGACAAGCACAATGACGCGCACCTAATAATAGACACGTTTTTAAAAAAAATTTTCTTGCTGCTTTTTAGGGAAAACTATATCCAAACGATATGTATAGTAAGAAACTCACCACATTGTATAAAAACGTTGCTTAGGAGAGAAACTTTTCGAAATATGGAAGCTCCAAGCACACACAAAACCGTGCCTTGCGAATGAAGGTTGTTGGAAAATCGTCGAAAACTGTGGTAGCGAAAACGCAAAATGAGTTGAACTGAATGAAAAATGTTGACAGAAGTAATGCTTATTATGAGTTATTATAACTTTGCTCACCCCGGTTGAACAGCCTTATCGAATGTTTATAAAGAGACCGACCACATACGTAAGCTTGAATTGGCAAAGTGACTTGCGAGTGCAAACGTAGACATATTTAGCTCAATACAGAAGTGTGCTAATGAAGTCGTGACAGTAATGGCTGGGGAGAATTCAACGGAGCTACTTAGTGTTGATATGGTCAAGGGCTTATTATTTCAAGACAGGAATTTCGATAACGAAAGAAAAAGAAACTGCCTCCCGTAGAACCAATATTTAAGCATTTACTAAAAAAAAGAAAAGAAAAAGGATATCTCTAGTAGATTAATTTATCATAAAAAGTTTGCTGGAAATAATACTCGCTTTGTTTCAAAATCCGAAAGTATTTGCGGATGATCTATCAGTTTGTCATTTAATGTTCTTCATTTAATTTTTGACAAACAATTACGCCAAATGTTAATAACATTAAATTTTCTTTAAGAAAAAATATTATAATAAATATTTTATTTATTGAATTGTATAAAAAGTTTTTTTAGTTATAGATACCATTAACTAATGTTTTCTAACGTTGAATATGTATGTATAAAAAACACGAAACAATTATAGACAATAATTTTGAGCAAGGCTTTGTTAACGTTATTTTAACACAATTATTCTTTTTTAACACACAATTAAGGCATTCAAGTTACTTACAGAGGGAAGAGGAGGGAGAAATTGGAAAACACGAAAATTTCATAGAAGGAAACAAAATGTGAAAAAAAATGGAAACGAACCGAATTAAACGAAAGCGGCATTAATATAATAATAAATAGAAGAAAAGAAAAGGAATATATTTTAAATACAAATTTTGAAAGAAATTAACTTAAATGAACAGAATATTTAAATATAAATTTCAAATGCGTTATCCTTTCGCTTTGTTCAATTCGCATCTGTATTATTTTCCTTTTGTCGAAATTTCGTTGAATATTTGTAGAAATCTGACATTTCAAATGGTTTAGTAACCTCTTTATAGGGCTGAAATGTGGCTGGCTGCACTATGGTGACATTTTTTGGCGATTCGATACGTATATCAGGCGACAGGGTATTGGCAGTGACCGAAGAAGAGACGTTAGCTGTATTATTATTAAGCTGACCATTATTGTTATTAGTATTTACATATAGAACCGAAGTGGGTAGAGTGGACTTTGTTTGTTTTAGATATTTATAAGCCGTTGGTAAATTATTAGTCAAAACGGAATTTGAGGACAGGCCTGAAACATCCATATGATTTAAATACGACGTAGACTGACTTAGCTTGCAATATCGCAAATCATCTTCATTTCCTAACTTGGAATTGGCGGCATTTGTTAAGCTGACATTGTTCGAATTTAATGGATTTCTTTGATTTGCCGCCGCAGACATAGAATAGTGACGCGGCGTAGTATTTAAAGAATGTGATGACAATTTTGATCTGCAAGTGACGCTGTAATCCTCATTGTTATTATGGTTATAATGATGAGGCTGTTGGCTATGTGAATTTCTTATAACAGGACCATCCAACGATGACTCCAACCATTGCTTGGATTTTTGTGATTTTTTTTGCGTGTCTGTACTATAAGAATTAATCGATGTTACGTCATCTAACTGTTTATGGCATTTATTAAGTTGAGTCGACGTTGGAAGTGTTGATGGTGGTGGATTCAGAGTTGTATTGTAATATTGATTATTGTTCAGCATGTCATTGGAATGAGACTTATTGGTTTCAGTAGCGGCAACAGGCGGTAAGTTTGACTGAGACCGCCAACGCACACTATTAGACGTTGAAGCGTTGTTCGTACCTGAAATAGCATTAGCGGTAGTATAGTCAATTTCTTCCATGGACACATAGGAAGGAGTTAAAGAAATAACATCTAGCGAAGGGGTAACACGATTCATAAGTTGACAATTAGAAGTTAAACGTGGTTTATCCCGTATTTGGACGGATTGAGGTGAATGATGATGCCCTGTTGCTGGTGATACGTACTCCTTGATGTTTTGACTGGATTTTATGAAACCACCTCCATCTTGATGATTGGCATGGGTGGTAGGCGACAAATAGTATTTGTCGCATTGCACTATTATCGGTTGATGTTGTGGCTGACGATGCAAAGTTGCCACATTGGCCGAATTGATCGAATACAATGAAATATTGTCGAGGCCATGACACATTACTGATGGTGGGCTCACATATTGTTGAGCCTGAGGTTTTTGAACGAGCAGTTGTTGCGACTGCGACTGCTGTGGTAAATAGCGTCCATATTGTGTCAAATTATTGTGCTGAACTGATAATTGCAATTGCGGTTGTAAAGTGGTATAATAAAATTTCTGTGTGGCATACTGTAAGTGAGGCACTAGAACTTGATGGTGTTCCAAGAAATGCTGCTGTTGCTTTATTATATGCTGGTGTTTTTGTTGGGTATATTGTTGTTGTTGTTGCGTTAATAATATTTGTTGTTGTTCTAAATGGTGCTGTTGCTGCTGCCTGAAAGCTTGTAAATTACCAACTGCTTGTAGCGTGCTGCCGGCTACTGTAGAAGAACGTTTTTTTATAGCAGTTTTGCTAGGATATTGTTGCGTAGCTTGAGTCAAACTATTGCCTATTTTCGTACCAGCTGAGTGTGTTGACTGCATATCTACGCTGGGAAAATTATCATATTCAGAGGAACGGTTTGATAATTCCGACTGGCGGTGAAAGGCGTTGTTATAATTTCCGTTGTTATTTAATTGATTTTCTTTTGTCGTTAATGGCTTACGACGCAAAATAGCCAGCTCCTCATTTTGGCCTCCAGTAGCCGTATCTTGTTGCGTAGTTGTTTGCTGCTGTTCTTGTTTATATTGTGTAGCCAAACTTTGTATGAGATCATTTAAATTCATATACTCGAACGTGCCATTCAAGATTTCTGTTTCTTGCTTCTGAATTTGCTGCAAGAGCCAACTTTTCTCATCTAACAATTTCTCCAACTCTTGTTTACGTTGCTCCAAAGTTTGTTTTTTGAATTTCGAGTCATTTTCGACTAATTTACCGCCTTCAAGATTATTATTGCTGTTTTGCTGCTGATGCTGTTGCTGCTGTGTGCTGCGCGTATGTGTACTACCGCCATTGTCTTCGTCGTCATTAATTAAACTACTGGCCATAGTTTCAGTCAATTGGTATGCGGGTCGATTGTCTACAAATGAATCCGTCTGGATTTTCGATTTTAAGTGCATTGGGTTTCTCTAGCAGTCTTCTTCCCGGTTTATTTTATAAATGAAACATCGTCTCACGCACACATTACCACACAGAAGCATAAGAAGGATTTATCTTTGTGCGAGGGTGGATTTTCTTGTGTGGCACCCTAAAATAAAACACATACATGGATGAATTGTTTTAAGTCAATTAGAGCAATAATCTTATATATAAGTTGCATTAAGTTTAGTTAAGTAAACACACTAATACAGGCCTACATTAAGAAACCATAACCAACGTTTGTGTTACGAGTACGAATAGGGACGGGAGAAAGAGGTTGAAAAAAAAAAGAATAACAAAACTTACAATTAAACATGCCCCTAAAAAAGAAGTCATTGTCCTTTAAAAAGTATACACACAGCAGCATACAACGCTACAGCGCGAAAATATTTTTTCAAAAGACTCACTTGAGATTCCATCTCTCTCTCTCTCTTTCACCAAAATATTTATTTCTTCACACTTCTATTTAATTCGGATTTTACCACTGTGTTAATGCCATAAACAATGATCTTAAAAAATGCTTTTCAACACTACTAATTGATTAAATCAAAATCTTATACTTATAATTAACGGTACATAAGACAATATTAAAGAATTGCCTAGCCAATTTTATTGCAATAAATGGAGAATATAAACTTTACAACTTACTTGAATTTTATTTATCACTTTTACTGGAGAATTTTAAGTGTAAAACACACAATCTCGTTTTTGACGCCTGCATATATTTCGTATGTATATTGATATGAAAGTACAAGTTGTATATTACCGATTCCACTTTAGAAATATTACTGTTCGGACATTATATTTATCTTCAAATATAATGGCATCTATTTATTGCATATTGCTTTTCTATAATAACAAATTTCCTATTTCGCTATCGCGTACAGCTGTTAGTTTTTGGTTTGTTTTTGCTGCCCTTCTAATCACACACTCGTCTACGCTTACTCGAGGACATACGCTTAATTATTCCGTAGAACATTTAACATTTTTCTTTATAATATGTAATGATAGAAAAAATCTTCTAGTTTCTATAACTGCGGTTTAATAAAATAAGAATTATAAAATTACCACAAATCAGCACAAAACTGAGAAAACTTTTATTTATGTAATGAAGTTAGCTGTAGTTTTAAATATCTTTCTTTTCGCTTTTCAAGCGATAGTGCCTAATATTGTAATTTCTACGATGCTGCCAGTTTATTGTTTTTTCAAAATTTGATACCCGTAGCAAAACTACATTTTGAAAAATTTAATAACATTTAAAATGGCCCCAACCACATAATGTGTTGAACTCAATGAATTTGTGCGCTGCTGATACAAAATCATATGGCTACCGTTTTTTATGTAAACGGTAATGAAAAAATGTGAAATTTTCTTTAATAGTGATTGTTTAAAGCAAAAGACGAAAGAAAAGAAAAAAACTGATTTTGATTTGCAACGTTCAAAATCACTGTGCTTCTAGGTTTACATGATTCATTTGAGTGACAAAAGGAGATGGATGCAAGCATTTGATTTTGCTGCTATGCCCATAAGAATGATATACAACGTCATTATTACAGATGAAAAACAAGATTCTAAATTGAACGGCGAGCTAAAAAGTAGATTATGGAGACAGATTACAGTACCACTACGAAAAGAAAGGAGGTTCTCGGCAAACAATGCTAGCAAAAGTGCCGTTAAGCGCTTGATATTTGGAAAAATTATTATAAAAATTTATAAAAATTATTATATTATATATGACTCGTTTATTTAAATAAACAAATAAAAAAACACTTTTTCATTTATAAGTGAAAACATAAGAGCAAAAGGTTCATTTATAATGTATATGTTTGCGGAAGTTCGTACCGCATGCTCCTACATACAGACTTTTGGAATTGATTGTCATCCTCTTTTTTTGTCCTTCCAAATTGTTTTCACTACCATCTTCACCCTTTCGTTCGGAAGAACCAGATCTCATTCCAGAACCAGTTGCGCACCAAGCTTTGCCTTCGATTTAATGTCCAAACTTGTTTCAGTTCCATACAAAACAATACACATATCATATTTAGTGATGAAATCTTTTAAAAGTTGCATAGTATCGTAGAATTTCCATTTAGAGCTATCAAGACAGTAAGCACCATCTGAAACTGCCTTACTATTGTAGTCGCTAATAAAATAATCTTTCGGCGACTTCCACCTTACTTTGCATTTTGCAATAAAAAAATATAGAACTTGTACTCAACTATCTGCAATTTTTGTTATTGTTGTTATTGGACATGCATACAACTATGAATTTACTCTCCCATGCTTTTCTTCTTGCCGCTTTCGTGTACCACTTGCTTTTGGAATAATGCGTTTATTAACTGCCTGTCCATCGTTTCTCTTTTTTAACTAATTATCTTTTATTTTTATATACTTTTTTTTTATTTTATTTTTTTCAGTTTTTTTAATTTATTTTATATTAATTTTATTAAATTTGTTCTTGTTTCAATAATAAAAATGAAAATCACCATTTTAAATCCAGAGAGCATATGATTTTGTTTTGTGTTCATAAATACGTCGCTGCTTTGCCTATCCAAAACGGCTCACCTAGAAATTTTAAAATTTTGCCAAAATGCAAGACACAACGCAAGCTATATGTTTAACTGCACATAATCAAAGTTATTTTAATAGTACGTGCGCCATGCACAGCGCGTAACGCAACTCTTATGTTCAGCAAAGAAAACATTTATTTAATTGTCGAACTTTAAAATTGATGGATTTTTCCGCATATGCTTCTGAATACTTGACCGGAAATGGAAATTTAATTTAAGAAGAAATTAAATTGAGATTGCTTCAAAAATTGCAATTGAATTAAAACTTTACTGCTAATTCTAGACATGTTAGTGAACTAATTGGCTGACGAATATTTGGATAACGGATGTTCGGAAATATCTTCACAAGATAGGAAATATGTCAGTTGTCCAGAGGCTATTTCTTCTATTTTGTAATCTCATATTCTTAATCGACCAAGGAACGTTTGTGGTAAATTTCAGCTTCCTATCTTTAATCCTGTGATTGGTCAGGTAGATAAAAACTGATCATAGTTATTTAAAAGTCTTCTCGCATAAATAGAGGTCGTTGAAAAATGTGTGGGAACTTTATATGCTTTATAACCATTATTTTTAAGCTTAAAGGTTCAAAAAGGTCTTTATAAACAAACCCTAATAGTTACAGTGTCAAGCAGTAAATTTAAAAATTGGAAAAATGTGAACTGTGAATTGTAAAATAATCGCGAATATTTCTATATGGATGAAAAATAATCGTGACTCAGACCTTTTTATTCTCCTTGTTACACTAGAAAGCTCGCAAGCATCATCTCTTTCACAATACTAACTTGGCAAAACTTTTACTTGAATATAAGTTTTTAAACAGATTTAAACCACTTAGTTTTTATGTAATATTCGTTCAATATTGATTACGTCTTTAAGCAAAACTTCTTTCGATAGAACGACATTGGCCTGGCATGCCGTCGCTAGAATTCTTTTGTACTCGCATTTAGTGAAAATGTTTTTTAAATATAAAGCACTTTAGCTACAAATTAATACTAATTAATTAGCTGTTACCTAGCAGTTTTCATCTTCTGTATATAACACAGATGCCAAGATTAAAAAAATTTTTTAATGTTTCATCACGAATATGTCTTCTTTTTCTAAAATTAATAACAGCAACCACAAAATTCGCAATAGACACTTCGAAGATGATCTGAAAACAGTCATTGGAATAGAGCAAATATATATGTATGTTCATATATAACTGATAACACATGTCGTAATAGAACAATATAAAAGAGAAAAGGGCTGACACATTTTAGGAAATATTGTTGCAACCAGAATTCTTAATCTTGTGATTTTCTCAAAAGTTTTTGCTTTCGTTTTGTTTGTAAAAATGGTGTAACATTTCATAAAATGCATCGAATCGATTTAAATTAGGAAATTAGTCAGAGACATTTTCTAACTTCAAACGACCTCTCTTATGCTCAATATTATATCATCTTTTGATTATAACATTTTTAACTTCTAGGTATTTTATATAAGTTTAATGAAATTTTTCGCCGATTATCATTATTTTCTTTTTTCATTTAATATTAGAGTAATTTTTATTAATTTATTATTATAATTAATATTACAATTACATAAGTTTGTTTTAGACGAGTTTGAATCAATTCTACACATTATGTACTTTGCATGAAAATAAAATCGCATTTAAAGATTATTTTCCCTTATTCTGGGTAAATAATATTTCTTAGCTAACTTGTTTCTTCAAAAAAATTGCTTAAAAAACTGTAAAATTGATTTGAATTATATTGAAAATTTAAAACTCAATAAAATTCATGGTACATAGGAAGTATGAGACCGGAAGTAGAAAATGAGGAAAGGTAAATATCTAGAATTGCAATAGCTTGCATTGTAAGAATTGAAATTAAGTTCTTTTCTAGCTCTACAGCGCTTTATAATAATGGATTAAAAAATTTTTTTTTTCAATTCACAATTCGTACATACACACACTATTATCAGCATGGAAATATGTAGTGTGATTTTTGCATTAAATTATTTAAAAAATTTCACTGCTTTAATTTTCCCTAATTTTAGCGAAATTCCTGTAGATTTATTTTATGTTTGAATCCACTGAAATATCAGTTTCATATCCTTTTTTTTTTCAAGAAAAACTTAATCTCGTAAATTTTTCTACACTGCTGTCAATTTTTCTTTATTGCAACCTGGCAGAGAGGGAAAGACCTTGATAGGTATCTATATATAAATGTATACATATTATTAATTTAGCATTTTTATTATGTAATTCGTAATTATTTAAGAATAATTTAATTACATATACTCGCAAGTTAATACGCTACTTAAAAAGAGGGTGTAGTCGTATTGTTTCTGCAAGGATTACTTGCTTTTCAATACATGTTGCAGTGTTGTTCTTTATTTGTGAAATAAACAACAAATATAAATGCAACATGTTAAGACGGCAATGACAATGTTATACACAATATGTAATATTAGTAATAGTAATTTGTTATTTTTATTGGTTTTCCACTTTTTTCTTCGAGTTAGCTTTCGATATATCATTATGATTATCATTAAACAATAATGTTGACGTTGACTACCGTCAAAAAAAGGCAACAGTGGTAACAGTTCATTTTATTAATTTAACCAACCGTTACCCTACACTGTAAGTCACCCGTTTCGTTTTGTTTTTCTTTGTTTACACACACATGATAACTGATTACTTTTTAATCACCTTAGGCGTAATAGAGGCAACAGCAGCATTTTGTTTTATTTGTTCTTCATCATCAGGTTAAGAAGTTAAAGAAGATTCCGTTATTTTTATAATTTTTAAATAAAAATAAGTTTTGCAATTTATGTAATCAAAATTTTCGAAAAATGGTAATGATGATAAAACTAAACAACAGCAAAACCGTTCTTTAATTAGAGCAAGCTGTTATGAAAAAGAAATCATCGTTTTCGCATTTCCAATAAAAAAAGTTATGCTTCTTAGAAAGTGTGTGTATGTGTGTGACTTTTGAAGCGTTTTTGTTTTTACCAGCCACTGTTTGTTTAGGTCAAATTTGTTGCTGTTGTTAGTGCTGTTATTGTAGTTGTTTTACTTTTGCTTAAGGATGATGTTAATTTCATTTTAGTATTTCTTGTTGTTGCGGCTATTATTGTAAATGCTTTGCTCAACTAAAAACAGGTGCCTTCTGGTGGTTGCGCCAATTTAAGATTCTCTTTGCAAGTCATAATTCGACGTATTTCTTGTAATAATGACTTAATTGTATATTCACGATTCCATCGTGTCAGCATGGGTACTAATCTAGGATCAACCTGTTAAAAGATGAAAGAGGAAAATCATTCTCTTTAAATGGCTAACATGAAAAGCAGATGCCTACCACACCATTCTGATTAATGCAATTAATATTAACTTTTGTTAAGAATTTTATCGTAGGTGGTTCATCAGGATATCGCTCGCCACATTCAATCTTTAAGGAATACATTCTATTCTCATAAGGAGTCTGTAAGCCGATAAAACAAAACATTGCATTAATATATATAAAAAAAAAAATGTACATTTGTATTCTAAATTGCCAACTTTTTTAAGATTCGCAACATAACAATTCTACTTACTCTAGGAGGACCAATGATCATGCCGATCCAGTATGTGAGGGTCATGTCATCGTCATTTTCAAGACCCCAGGATATGGTACCATCACCCACACCTTTCTGGCCTTGATCTAATTCTTCCAGTAGCCTGAAATTTCTTGGAACCACTACATATTAAAAAAATAAAGATTTCAAAAGACATAAAATAATCAAACCATCGTAATAACAAAAACATGGAAACATCAAAAGATTGTGATCGATCAAAAAAAATCTGTAAAACTATGCAGAAAAGCATGAAAAGTTCATAAAGTGTTTTAAAAAAATAATATGACCACCATTATGAGGCAATAGTCTACTGAATCTAGATAGATACATACATTCATACGCATTTGTAAGTTGCTAATCTAATTACCTATTAAATATTATATAGTAAACAGACGATGCGAGCGTTAATTATTTCTATAACAATGAGACGAAAGGCAAAACTAGACTTTCACGCATAATGATAATTGAAGATATATAATCATAACTCTTCGTCTTCCTCCGGCGCATAAGAGCATTTATTCATATGAAATCAAACTGTCCATTAAAAGACTGTCAAATCGAATGGGCGGTGGGTGCTGCGGTAATTATAGCAAATTAAAAAATGAAGAGTAGGATTTTACTGCAATTTAATAACTTCAGTACCCCACCTCTTTTTTGATATTTAGCAAAAACAACTTTTTGCTCATTGCTTTTTACATTTTTTTTTTATTCTTCCCTCGATTTTCCTACTTTGCTGTAGTCAGTGACTATACTTTTTCACTTTCACGTTTTTTGCCAAATGCAAAAAAAAGAGCACACACACACCACAGTTTTTTCAAAGTGTTTTTCTAAGCAAAAACACTGCAAATTCGAATTGTAGTCTTTAGGATGACGCAACTTATAAGATAAATTTCTTAACTTTGTAAAGTTAATTGAAAAAACTTCTGAGAAATCCTAAAATTTTTCTTTAAATTAAAATTTCTTACCAACACCGGTGGATTGATTCGCCATTTTTCACTCTTAACAGCAATCTACTACACACTCTCAAGAAACTTCAAATCAATCTCTTCTTTCTCCTTCACTCTTGCGCATACATAAAATGCGACTGTAGTGCATTCACTTTATCTCTTTGTCACTAAGTTTAGGGCGTATTTACGCTTTTTTGTTTGCTATATATAAATTACTAAGGGAATTTGGATTGTAAACTAAATTAAATGATAAAAAATTTCGAGAAATTCTGTAATTTGTTTGTTTATGGTTGCCAGGTGCCAGAAAAATCCGCAAATAAATGTGGTCTGCTCGTGCAACGTTTTGTTCTCATACAAATAGAGATAAATGTTAAAGGATGTGTTCAGAAATAATATTTAATCTTTTTAAATAGAATTATAAATATTTATTTGTATTTCGAACAACCTCGAACGCTACAAACTGATTGAACTTTACGTTATTTTGCACCTACTTTCTGAAAACTCTTGACAACCGTTATTGATATATGACATTTCAAACCATTTCTAAGCAATAATTGCCTTGGAAATCGGTTTTTATCATTAGCCACAGTTTTCTGTATACTAGATGCACATAAAAAATTCTGTGTCTAGTATTCATTTCGTTTTTAGATTGTCAAGATTTATTTTTCAAAAATTTTTTGAATAAGAAACTAATTCATTTTGTAGTGAAAACATCGTCTATATTAACCTATATATTTTTGTTCTAAATTATATTGAGTTACATTGAAAATGGCATTTCAATCGTTGCTGGTTTTGGAGAAGCCTCTACAACATTTGGCTTTGTCCGATTGGAATAATCGTTTGAATACATTGCGCAATGTTGCTGATGCGCGTCGAGGTGACGCCTTTCGCATACGTCACAGTTCACGTAATCTAAGAAATGAGACACGTATCGAAGGTGACTGGACGAATTATGAAACTAACGAGGCTTTAGCTGATCGGTAAGTTTAAAAATTGCGAAGTTTTTTATAAAGGTGACTTAAATAGATATAATTTTTCAGTGTTTCCGAATTAAATCGTTGGCGGGATGCTATAGCGAACACGTTTGAACGTATTGAACGTGAAATGAAATTGTTAAGCGAAGAAAAATGCTCAACTGAGCGTGAACTTGAAGCCATGCAAAACCCTTTATCGGTTATAGGAGAATGCCTAACTATGAGAGATTGCCGCTTAGGTGCTGAAATGACCTATGATGACGCTGACACAGAAATAAAGAATGAACTTTGTGTTTTGGAAAATAATCAGCGCTTGCTAGCCGATCAATGCCAGAAGGCTTGGGAAAAGTTGTGTCGCTTGGAGGAGGTTAAGTTCAAATTAGGTTTGGAAATAGGCAATAAGGAAGAAGCAGAAGATTTGGACATGGCTCAACTGGCTTTAGATAAATTTGCGGCCAATATAACATATAAGCCGGACTCTACCAGAATCCCTAAAAAGTCAGTTTAAATTTTGAAATTTGAAATCAAACGCAATAAAGCGTATATACAATTTTATTCTTTTCAGCTCTTGCTCGTATCAATCATGGCTAGAACATACAAAGAATATGAAGCAATTAGCTGAAAATGAATTGGCTGATACGTACGCTATACGCGAGGCTCTGTTCGTGTGCCGCGAAAAGGCTCGGAATATGCTGACATCGCAGCAAGAGAGAGCAGAGCATAGTATACGCAAGCGTATATTTGAAACCCAAAGAGCTCGTAATGAGTTGGAATGGCAACAGCTGAAGGTTAAGCATCAAAGTTGTTCCAACAAAAACCCTAAATGCATATTTAGTTTTTATTTTACTTTTTAAAAAGATGAAAGAAGAAATGGAGAAGGCTGTGTGTGAAATTAAAACTCTAGAGCAGGCTTTGCGGGACAAGACTGACGGCTTAAAATTGGCTGAAACTCGCTTGGAAAATCGTGCCCAACGTTCTGGTATGGAACTGTGCTTAGATGAAGCCCATGATCAGCTTTGTCTAGAAGTACATAAACTCCGCGACATCAGGCGTCGTTTAATAGATAAAATTGATGAAGCTAAAACCAACTATAATCTGTTGGAAGAACATGCTCAGAAGATTGATGTTGATCTTGAAAATAAGCAGCATTCTCTCATGACCGACATAAGGGCTTTAGATTTGCGTCAACGGCTTAAAGGGGGGGAATTTGGTGCTGCCAAACCATCTGCACAAACTGATCGCAACATTGAATTGACTAAGATGGAAAAGGAAATACCAAAAAATTGAAATTTCTGAGGTCTTTTAATTTTTTACTTGTTTCCATAATAAACTTGATATGTTGTGCTTGCTTGCTTACGTACGTTTTATTTGTGTCTAATATTAAAATTGAAATTCAGGTGAGCTGATTTAGACTTAAAGATCACCGACCATTCCAATATATTAGCTTTAATGGCTTGATTATTATCTATAAAATGTACGCCTTGACGTGTGAACATGTCCCATTTGATGAATTCTCCCGGAATAATCGACGCTATTGGACCCGAACTGACCACAGATTTGCTATCGCCACTTTTATCCAAAAACCAGTCCACCCACAAGCAGACGCCGTTACAAAGACCAGGTCTAAAAGAGATTTATAATTAAAATAAAAATAGAGTAAAAGAAATTGGCAAATTGAAACTTACTCTTTTACAGTTATCTCTCCTTGGTGATGTTTGTCTATGTCAAAACGTCTAAATTCAACTTTTAAAAGTTCGACGGGGTCTGCTAATGCCCGGCAAGGATACTCCCAAAGCGGATGAGCCTCTACTTTAGCTTGCGATATGGACATCGATACCTACAAGCGCACATTTTCAACGTATACCTTTTGATTTTCATTAGATCTCAATTTCTTACCTCTACCATTTTATGGAACAGGCTTAGATCAAAACCTTCACATTCTCTTACTGGAGCTTTTATTTTGTGAAGGTCTAAAAATTCCACGGGCACCGCATAAATGCTGGCCGCGAACGGTGATATTTTTACTAATCGGTTTAATTTCTCCGAAATTTTGGTTAACAAATAGCCGAAGTAGAAATTATCCCAAGGAAGTATAGAGGTAAGAAAATAAGGTTCCGCAATTATGTGTGTTAAGGAATTCAAAATTTCCGTCTCTAAATCTTTCAAACTTTCTACTAAATATACACTATTAAGTTTATTATATTGCACTAAGGATTCCATAAAATGTCGCGAAAATTTATGAGGCTCGTGACACCATACCTTAGAGGCGCCAAGGGAACAGCAAGCCAACCCTAAAATACAACCATGGCCTAAAACTAAAACATTTGAATCCTTGTGTATATTATTTTCCAAGAAACGCAAGTAGCGTTTGTTGCGTTGAGCTTGATTAATTTGTCCTATTCTGGATCTTGAATATGTTATGTGGAAACGACAGAGGCAGGCATGACGTTTGGTTTGCTTTTCAAAATTATTGGATTCATTAGGAAAAACATTAAACCACCAGGAAAATTCATCATGATTACAATTTAAAATGAACTCGTTATCCGAGGGTGTTAGCTTTAATGGTCTCGGTATATAATAAATAGCCTGCATCCAATGATCACGCCAAGGCACAACATTTGTTAAAGGTAACCTAGGTGATGACTTCACTTTAAGTTCTTTGAAATTAGGATGGGCCCAAAATGGAGCGCAGCTGAGTAAAACTTCCTCCTTAAAATCCATTTTGATGTCCCACCAAAAAAACACCAAATCAGTTGAGCCTGGTATAAATGCTTTCACTAGTATATTACGAGAACGCTGTACGTCTATAGGTTCTTTACATTTAAAATCAAATTCAAATATTTCTATAGGGTGAGTTAAAGGTTTGATCTGGTCTAAAGGCAGCTGAGACATTTGAATGTCATGTACACTTGGTTCACCGCTACAATTCAGCACATCTGGGGAAGGTTTTAATAAAACATCGCCATCTAAATTTACTAAAAGCTTTAGCGAATTCCATTGTGCAGCCAAACTAGATTGAACAACTTGAGCATAACAGGTTGCTTTACATGGTATACACAACGCGTGTTCAGTTAAAAGGTTAGCATGAGCATGGTTATATATAGCTAAAGCCCCTTCTCCAATAAGTTCCGTATCTAAGATTTCGGTGACTAACAAATTTGCTTTACGTTCCATATCTTCGCCAATACGTATATCGGTGGATCTTTTCTTAATCAATTTGATGCGATCACCGAAATTGTTTGCTTTTAGTATTTTTTCGGCACAATTAGCCATGGGTACAAAGGCTTCACAAGCTGTTACCGTATCCGCTCCAACGTATAATGCCATCATGGAAAGTATACCTGTACCAGTACCTATATCTAAAACGTGCACTTCTTGACCTTCTGCACGCATGCTAGCAATAGTTTTTTTTATTACTATAAAATATTTTTGATTACGTTCTTTGTCATGCAGCATATCACCAAAACCAGCATTTGCCACTTCCTGATGATAATCGTATGTGTCTTCGTTAACCAACCATTCAACTTGCGTGTTTAAAGGATTTAATCTCTGCCTAAAAGCTGCCATGTGACGAGTTGTAAGATTCATAGTCGAAACTATCTTCAAACACTTTGTAACTTTCAATGGCTCAATAAAACCAATGTTATATATTTTGTAGGGAATTTTGTAGTATATCTAATAATTCAATTATTTATTTGATTTTTTTTTATTATACTTTCAGTTTCTTTAGTA
Organism: Glossina pallidipes; assembly: GCA_000688715.1. Lineage (NCBI taxonomy): Eukaryota > Metazoa > Arthropoda > Insecta > Diptera > Glossinidae > Glossina > Glossina pallidipes. The sequence continues at coordinate 140,751 of KK499861.1, read as the reverse complement.
TGAGTTAGAATTTCTGTAGCTGGAACTAATCGAACTTCTTTTGATTTTGCAGAAGGAGAGTCTGAAGAGTCTGAGTTAATATCAGAATTTAATGTAGAATACAAAAGAAGAGGGTTGGCAATAATTTTTTTAGCAGAATATGTGCGAATATTATTTATAAGTATATTATTTTATTCGTAGGAAGTGATGTTTTCTCTTTATTTTTTGTCTTCACGGTATATGGAATCAAGCAATGGTGATTATACTAATTTTCATTCACATATTTCTTTTTTAATAAAATTTTTTATGGAAAAATTTACCTAAATTGTATATTAACGTATATTTTTTTATTTATTCATTGCGAAATAGTATAAAGTATTAAGTTTATGTATACACGTACAATTATACATATATTGTCTAAATGTGAAGAAATATTCAGTGCCAATTCGGTATGGAATAAAATCAGCTGAGACGTATCAGGCTGCAGGGGCAGCTATGTTGTATATTAAAACAGCTGATTTGCGGAACTGCACTATGTAGCATTTGCATTTTTGTAGTTGTTGTATTGCCGTAAATAAAAAAAGGCAGCAATTGTTAATTTTCATAAAAAAGTATTTTTTTTAATTAAAGCAACTTTTCACAGAACTAGATACTCAAGCCCGAAATCATAAATTTCTATGAGAATGGGAGTAAATAATACCGGCGATGAACTTTATGCAATAGAGGAGGTCAAAAAATTACGCACTACTGATCCCAGTTCGGCGAAATCATGGATAATTACAGCCAAAAGCCTATTTCCCAATAATTTTAATATACAAGTAAGTATTATGCAGGAGAGTATATATTTTACGAAATTCTTTTAGATCTTAACAATTTCTTGTAGTTTGAAGCTTACAAATTGGAAAAAGAAGCCAACAATTACGAAGAGGCGGCAAAATGCTTTAGTTACATGTAAGAGCATGACGAACTATCATGTCTTTAATAAGTTATAAGGATTTTTGTTTTTGCACAGAATATTAACTTTTCAGAATCAAAATGTCGAATTATGGGAGGAGGTTAATGAGTTGACTAGTGCTTTGCGTGCGCCGGAAAATGAAATAACACCAATGCAGGAGTTCTATGTTAAAATGTTTCAACATGTCTCTTATGATGTGCAGCATAAAATTTTGATGCTCACAGTTAATAATACTGAAAACAGCTTAAACCAATGCAAATTATTGCTTTTAGTGCTCAAAAGATTTCCTCAGGCCTTAGTTACCCATTCAGTAAGTAGTTAAATCAGAATTTCGAGACATTTGTGGATCTTTATCTTCAATTTATAGCCGCGTTTATTGGAAATGATAGCCGATGGTATGAAGCAGAATCCTCAAAAATATCAAGATTTATTGGTGGAAGAAGCTCTACCTTTATTTTATCACAAAAGTCTAGATTTACCTGCTGGTCTTGTGTGTCGAATATTTACGACATCCCTAGAATATTACATACGTCAAATTATCGACGAAATCAAATGTGACACGAATGAGATCTGGAAAAAGATTTTTCAAGTGTTACTATTATGCGGTCAAATTCAACGATGGGAAGTATTTTTGCCGTTTAATAAAAACTGGGGTCAAGATGTTTATTGGGATAAACTGATAGAAATTGTATCAAGTAGTGCAGCGGGTAGCACACAAGTTCTCTTTTACGCCACAACTTTGTTTATATATTCTTTGCATTGTTATATTAAAAATTGTGATACCCGACCTGACGAAATACAATTGAACCACGTATTAGTTGAAGGTTTCACAAATTGGCCACTAGAACGTAACGATATACAAAGTAACGAACCACCACAGATATCTTTAACCACTGCCGTCAGTAAAGACTTATCAAAAGCTTTTGTACATGCTGCCCAATGTTGGCAACTTTTAAATACCGAACAATTTCAAAGAGATTTCAGCAAGTTGCTCTTGACTTTACCTTTGTCACCGTGGATATCCAGATTTCTGTATGATTTGGCCATTTATTTTGGTCATAAGGAGGAAGCCAAGACCTTAATGACAGAAATGACAATAAAAAGTTCTCTCGTTCATAATCTTTTAAAACTTAGCTTAAATTTATTGCATGGGTCGTTAACGGTGAGTTCTAATTTGTTGTTTTTTAAATTATATAGATAATTTCTTTTTCAATGTCAATAGTTCGATGGTTTCAAATGTATATTAAAAATTTTAACCGATCTTCCCACAACTCAAGGACAATTATTGGAGCATTTAACGCTTAAAGTACCAAGACATATGATATTCATACCCTTAGCACAAAAAGCTCTGGTCCAATATTGCACAAAAGCCATAGTCACATGTCTGAGCGTAAGTTTAAACATATATGAACACACATTTGCCTTTCCTCTTAATTAAAAATTATTGCTTACAGCGAAAACTTTATGAACCGAATTGCCCTGACGAAATATTAGGAGATCTTCTAATTTTACTACAAGTAGATTATCCCCGTGATACAGAGATGGCTGAGCAGATCTTTTCGCTCATAGCGACGCGACGTTCATTTGTATTTCGCAATTTTTCTATGTACGTCATCACCATTGACTTTATTGAAGAGTTTATGTATATGTGGAATAATTACAACGATACTATTAATTTTGATTTTAATGTATCGCATAATACTGCTACGGGTTCGATAGCCACACGTCGCACACGCGGTTTTGACAAGGGAGTAAGAGAGGATTTTCGTTCGATTATAAAACAACAAATATCACGAGCCAACGAAAACCTGACCACATTGATAGCTAATTTTATTACGCAAGAACAAATTAGATTAATACACATTATGTTTGGCGCGGAAGCGGCTCAATTTCAATAAGAAAGAAAGTCATGCATGCATAATTATGTTATTATCAGAAACGTTTTTTTACTTAGAATAAAAATGATTAATTAAAATTAGAAAACATCTAACAATTCCACTAAGATAAAAATGTTTGTATTTATAAAGTCGGTGCATCCTCATATAAATGTTTTACATACGATATGAATACATCGTACACAGCGGTGCAAACATTAACATAAGTTACCCGATATTTTATATCTAAATAACGAAAATTTACATATTGAGCTCCGGGCCAGAGTAACCAATCAATCAGATATATGTATAAGAATTTTTCTTTGAGTTCGGCATTGGTTTCAGTAATAGTCTTTCTTTCTAAGAAGCAGGCTGAATAAAAGAAAATAAGTATACAAGCTGGTGACATAAATATTTGGTCGATCAGTATCTTGCGTATAGTGTTTCGCAAGTTTGGTACTGGCATGACCTTTTCCATCCAATTATAAACGTAGTGATGTAAGGGTCCCATTAGGGCACCAGCAACGAACATACGACCCATGCGTTCTACATCATAGCGTTTAGAATTTGGTGCTCCTTTACGAACTTCAATCTCCTGAGCCATAACATCACCCATAACCATTAATATACCGGAGCCAGCGATGTTGGTAAATAGCAAATATTTACCAAATACATTGTTCCAAAATATGCGTAAATAGCTGGTGCAACCTTTACTTCCATTGATGTTCCTATTATTTTTTTGATTGGATTCACACTTTACTATAGTGGTTTTAAGTAATTGGTGGCGGTGTAATAGAGACAATTTGACGCCTTTATTTTTTAATAACGGTACCGCTATATTGCTTCTAAAACGTTGAAGAGTTCGTGTAAACATATTTCTAAAGTATTACGTTTATTCTCATAGCTACAAGTTTGCCCTTATAATTATCACCTGCAGTTCTTTGAGTATCACTGTCATTTTTGAAAATGACAATTGAATACAGTCAAGTTTCATATTACTTTCTGATTTGCACATGAATTTTCATTTACGCGCCTCGAAATCTTGTTTTAAAAAATATATAGTCCATCTAACACGATTTCAAAGTTATTGTCTTATTTACTTGCCTATCAAGCGGTCTAGTACAAATTTAAGTCTTTGCCAATAAATTTCAAAATTTAGCGAGCATCATGCACTCTTTTGTATATTATTACACATTTTTTATGGCCTTTGCACATTTTGATTGCACGGGCAGTTTTTACCAGTTATACCAAATCCTCTAGTTGATCATTTGTGATTACAAAAAGTGCTGGCAATTATAGAAAACGATTTTTACATCCAATGTTAGAAAATGTGATAAATTTATAATTGCGAATTTTACACTGTTTTTTCACCGTTTTTTAGTTTATTTTGAAAGAAAATATAGTTTTTTATTTCTTTCTAAAAGGAACATGGCCACAAGCTATACTATAAAAAACATACCTCATGTGTTATTACGAATGTGTCTACTGTGCAAAAGTGCACTCAGATATATATAAAAAGCAAACTATTAATAAGACGGCATGTGAATGTTGTAATTCCAAATGAGCTAAATGAAAAATATATACTATAAGACTAGACATTTTGTACGGTTTCCATTTTTCGTAAAAATTTTCACAAAACACTGTCATCTCGAGTTTTGCTTTTTTGTAAAAACTTTGTATGATGGAACATTTGGTGCCGACATATTCGCAATAAAACAAAAAGAATTAATAAGTAATCAAACGGTCTCAGTTGTAAGATTTAAACAAACGCTATAAAAAGAGACCGAAAAACTTGCATTGAGTATAGTTACTAGGCGGTAATGGCGTATCTGTAAGTTAGCTTACATTTTCGTTTTTCAGCTAGTATAGTATGAGATAGTATTCAGGAAGGTAATCGCGTGATACAGTGTGACAGTTTAACAGCGTTACTACTGTTATTGATAACAAAGCCACCAAAACTCAGATTTTATTAGTTTGTACTTTTTAAAGCTTCTGATGGCGTCTCTATGCGTTTCGTTCTTTCTGGTTATTTGAATTAGGTTCATTAGATTGTAGCATTGTACCAGAGACAACAAAATACATGGATGTTCCAACATTTTGTTCAAATTTGAGATTCATAGGGACTTTTTGTGTACCTATTATCAATAACAGTACTAACGTACCATTTGTATGTTTGCTCTTTCATTCTCGTTATTTGTATGGGCGTGAATTCTGTTAACACTTTCTTAATATGACGTTTGCAAGGCAAAAAAATAACCAATTCAATACCGACTACGGTATGCATATAATTGCGTATGTGCGAAAAAAAACTGAACAGCAGATATGTTTGTAATAAATAATTTTTCGTGCTAGCAATTATACACATATCAAACAATTGACTCCCTTTATCAAAGCTGCTGATTTTTCTTTTTAATCTCTTATTCTCCTACTATCTTAAATAACAGTATACTGCCCAAACTTGTGATTGTTTTCTCCGAGAAATTTATCAGAAATTCGACAGTACCGTACTGACTACCTGTACATCTTTGGCATTGAACAAAGGAATTCTCATCTACCAGACATCTGCTCCTCCGGCTTGTTGCGGAAATTCATCCAACTGTTACTCTCAATTTTACAACCATTGGAACAATTCATCAGGAAAATTCCTTCATCTCGCGTCTGTATAAGTCTCACAATCTACAGGCTTTATACATTTCTCCCGTACAATCAAAAAAAAACAATTTTATATGTGTTTGTTTTTACCGTAAGTTTTTGCATGAAAGGAAAGAAATAGAAATAAAGTAAATTAAAAGGTGTTTTTGCACGAACTTAAGAATGTTCAGAACTATATCAAAATTAAACTCGTGAAAAATAATAAAAGTTTTATGCCCAAACATATATAAACTTGATTGATACACAAACGATCTTTGTCAACTTAGTAATGGAGCCGCCACTAACATGCTGGATATGAAACGAAGTACTGCTGAGGAGGAGCAAACATAAAAGCGAGCTCATAAACGATTTACGGCTTATTATTAAATAGGATCAGCAATTAATAACTTAGCCTAATATTACACCTGTTAAAACGCTATTCCTCGAAGAGCCAAGCACTCTTTACTCTGTGATGCAAAATTTATATACAAAAATAAAACAACAACAAATTTTTTGTAGTCGTTAATAGTAATTCTAAAGTATGATTCTGAGCTACATTTTGAATTAATTAGATCTAACAAAAATTAGGGTTGGTATTATTCTGACTAGGGTATAGGCATTAATTGGAAATCACTGGTGCTCCCTATTAGTAGAAAAATAAATTTTGGATAATTTTAAGAAGCGAGAGAGAACGAAAGGGACTTACTTGTTTTTTTTGCTAACCGATATCCATCACCACCCCGTCCTCTGCTTCCAGCTTTCGGACCACGTTTGGGAGCTGCTCTTTTACGAGGAGAATTTTTGAAACGTTTACCAGCGCTTCGTTTAGGTGAACTATGAGTAGAAGATGAACTCAAGTTATTGCTTCCACGTCCAGAGGATGTTCGACGAAATTTTTTCGATCCTCTGCCTCGCCAAGCACCTTTACGTTTAAGCACTGGATTTGTATTGCCTCCAATACTATTATAAGAAATGCCTTGCATAGCCACGGCACGTTCCCAATCTTCAACGTCATTCTCCTCATCGCTTTTTTCGAAATTACAGGTTTGTTTGGCGGGTGGACGTTTACTCGTAACTGTCTCTTTATTTAAATTATTTTCTGCTTCATGTTGATCTTCTAAGTCCATTAGATAGCACAATTTTTCCCCAGCATAGTGTCTCGTTATTTCTAATAGCTTTTCGCCATATTTATCAAAGTTAGCTTTAGTAACATGTTGCATGGAACACATATCGGCTGCAGTTTCTGGTAGTTGATTAGACATAGCTTTAAGAGCTTGTATATTCATGATAGTGGCCATGGCGACATTACGCGCCGCTGCGAACGTGCGACACAAATCTAATAGATCTTCATAGCAACGAGCACTAATTTCACGAAGTTTCGCCTCAACGCTATCCCTTTTGTTCACAGTCACAGCTGAATTATGTATGATCTCATTGTTTAGTGTTAACGGTTTAGGACCACCTTTTCTCGCCCGTGAGAAACTAATTTTTACATTCTCCTTCATAAGCTTTGGGGAACGACAGCCCAAATAGATGTAAGCTTGGGGTATGTCGTTGGTAAATATTAACTCTTCACGTAAGTAATCTTGAGTAACCATAATTCGTAATAAACTTTGAATATCAGATTTATCCCAGTCTTTCAGCACGCCATGGTATGGAGTTTTATTATGGCCATAATCAACGATTTTTTTAATCATAGAACCTTTAAGAACATCGGCTGAAGAAACGGTATTTAATTTTAGGAAATATCCTTAAGATGATAACAAATAAATTTTTGATGAAAATAAAATAACAAACAGGACGCGTCTATTAGGTCTGTTCACGTTTTGCGCCCACTGCCATATATGCGCTTCCATGAAAACTATGTTTTTACTTGCGCCTAGTATATAATTTTTCGTATCTTGATTTGATGAATTAAATGAAAGGATTAAAATACCAAAAGAATTTGCCAAATACATATCAGTCGAAAACATTTTAGGCCCAACTTTTTTGTTAATCGTACGATATATTTGTCAAAATTTACATCTATATCTCTCATAGCACACCGCCTTGTTTATTATGGGCATCTTTGGATGCAAATAATAGAACAAGTATAATGAAAAAAGTTTTACAAACGTCCCCGCTATGAATTGTAAGCTATAGTTTTTGGTCGTTCTTTTGTGTACCAAGCTTGATCGTTTTATTCCAATTTTTGAAACTATAAACATTTCACATCCGGCGAGGTTAATTCGACATTAAATGTTACTTTTGCAAATCTTATGAACTTGCGTATGGAAGTAGAAATAAAACCGTTATTTCGTTGTTGATATCATAATAATAAGTTTAAGTATATCTTCTTAGACCTAGGCCCCCAGGATCTTTTTAAGCACCAAACTGGATTGATTAATAACACTGTTTTTGCGTTTCATATCAACATTTGGGGAAATATTAGGAACTGGTGGAACCTATTGGTAACCCCGATTCGCGCATTGGCTATATTTACCTACAATTAATAATATTCCGCCTTACGTAGGTAACTGTCTAATTTTAAGGACAAGAGTTGTTTAACACGGTTACAAGACTTTTAATCAGATTAAATCTTGCCTTCGTTATGAAGATTACTCATATACTCTCTCTGAAATTTATAAAACTACATTTGCCGAATCAATACGGGGACATTTTAAATGCCTTACAGTTCTCGTTACAGCTTTCGTCGTAAGCAACCGACTTATATGCTTTGAACGATGTATGTGATCTCTTTTCTTAAACTTCAATTTATCAATATGCAATCCCTAATTAGATTATAAAGCGTCGTTGTGGCGATCGAAGTAGGTGTATACATACACTGATCTTACTACACCTTTGTATATATACATTCATGCAAACTTTACACATAAAGGTATGTATAGAAAAACATATGTAAACCTACCTATATACAATAATGTAAAACGGGAACGCCCATTACACAAATCGGTCACACATCGTACAACCTTCCGGCAATGTTCCACGACGTTAATATTCTATTAAAATAAAAAAAAAACGAAAACTTTAACCCTGGAAAATTTTTAAAGAACTCGTTTAACCTACTTCGTACGCCTGCTGTTTTAGGCAATTATCACAGGCAGTTTGGCGAATTTGCATGCATTGCTCTCTAGTGAAGTGTTCACCAAAATAGTCCAATTGCTGGGCACGACGACAATCAGAGACATTTTCACAATAGCCCACAATGCGGTGCAAATTCTCCGTGTTTATTCGTTTAACTTCAAATGATGTTTGTCGATCCACTAAAATATTTAAGTTTCAATCAAATAAATTCTTGAAAAATTGTTAAATGTCAGCTTACTGTCCATCATTTTTCGATAACGTAACATATCACTGTAATTGTAGTATAAAATACAATGGGCTATTTCGCCATCTCGGCCAGCACGTCCAGCTTCCTGATAATAACCTTCAATCGACTTGGGCATAGAAAAATGTAAGACAAAACGAACATCGGGCTTATCGATACCCATACCGAAAGCGACTGTCGCACATATTACACGGACCTTATTTGTGATCCAATCTTTTTGTCGGGACTCCCTTATACTATCCGTGAGTCCAGCATGATATGCACATGCCTTTATTCCATCATTGCACATACTTTTGGCGACATCCTCACATTCTTTTCGCGATAAGCAGTAAATAATACCACTATGTGTAGAAGGACGGGAACGTATGAAAATCTTAACGTCTTCCAATGTTCCCTGAGTCCCCTTTTTCGGTGCAACCGAAAATTTCAGATTACTGCGATTGAAGCTGGACAAGAACCATTTGGTGTTCGTTAAGTTCAGCTGACGTAAAATATCCATACGTACGCGCGGGGTGGCAGTAGCCGTCAAAGCCATCATCGGCACATTAGGAAAACGGTGTCGCAATATACCCAAGCGTTTGTAGTCGGGGCGAAAATCGTGGCCCCATTGCGATACACAATGAGCTTCATCGATTACAAACCGGCTAATTTTCTCCTTGCGATACAGATCGTCAAGCAAATCTTGAAACTTAGTGGAACTTGAAACCTTTTCAGGTGTTACGTACAAGATTTTAATAAGTGGCGCTTCTGATTGTAAATCGCTGTAAATTTCATGTTGTTCTCGCTGGCTTTGCTCGCCAGAAAGTCTTTTCGCATTAATCTGAATTATAAAAAACTTGTAATTTTCCGATCAGTTTACATAGATTAATCTTACTTACATCCAACGAAGCCAATTTATTGACCTGATCTATGATCAATGATTTCAAAGGACTTATTACAATGGTTACACCTGGATTCATAATGGCAGGTAATTGATAGCATAATGATTTGCCACCTCCAGTAGGCATCAAAACAAAACAGTCCTGGCGTAGCAAAGCAGCGTTAATAACTTGCAGCTGATTTGGACGAAAACTAGTCAGACCGAAACTGAAACGTAGCAATTCCATCATATGTTTAGAGTAAGCATAATTCAATCCATCAAATTCACCGGTTGTACCATCATTATGCACATTTGAATGAAAATTGCCTTCAACTTTTTGAGAGGTTTTCGCTACACTTGTTGTTGATGAGCTAGCAATCATCCTTTGGTTCAAACGAGCATCATGACTAGTACTTGGTAAACTGTCGTCTAAATTAATGACATGGACATCGTCTTCTATGGTTTGTTGAGAAGAATTTGTTACATAACTTAATTTGTTAGATGAATCCAAAGTGGACGTTTTAAATTTAGAAGCAGCTTGCGAAAAAGCCAGTTCAAATTTTTCTGGATCATAGACCTGTTTAATAATAAATACATAAGAGTGAATATGTGTAAAAAAAATAAAGAATAACAATGATGCTAATAATAATGTGAGTAATAATATCAAATAGTAATAATAATAATTAGTTTTTTGTCAGCGTCTTGCATTACGAACAATTGGTTAAAACGATTGGCTTAAACGATCTCAAAAATGTAGAGGTTAGGATAAATTTCACCGTACATAAACCAGATATTTGTAATCTGCCTGTATTTTCAACGAAAGCAGACTGAGGTCAATGTTAATCGCGACTATAGTAATAATAGTAATTGTGGTACTGATTTTTTTTTTAATAAACCGAGTTGGAAAATATCTGGAAGTTCTGATTTGTGTACTACAAAAATTATTTTAAGTTTAACAACCTACCGGAAACCCATCCTCGTCTAATTCAGGTGTTACAACACGTGGATTTTCTACAGGAAACATTATGCGTTGAGCGCTTGTATTCGTTTCTTGTGTTTCCTTTTTTTTTTCTCTCTCATAATCGGCGTAAACATATTCGTCATACAAACAGTTACGACCGTTCAGTTCTTCTTCATGATTTTTAAGGTCATTTAATAAATCATCTAATTCGCAATCACCATCATTTTCGTAATCAACTATTGCGTTTTCCTTGCTGTTAATTTGCAATGCATTCGAATTTTCTTTTTCCTCATGTTCAAATTCAGCACAAAAAGTTTTATCCAAATCAGTTTCCTTTCTGTTGATTGCTTCATCTTCTTCGGATTCTTCACATAGATCATGAACCAATTCTTCACGCAGGCGTAATAGTTCGTTTGGATGCAGGGATGCTTTTCTCATTAGGTCAACATCACCTTTTGCGACATCCTCACAACGCTTCATGTCCAAATCGTTTCTTTTTAAACTTTCTTTATTAAATTTATGTAATTCTTCTTGTTCAACATTTATCCGACGTTCTTCTTCTTCCATAACATCTACATCAAAATCTATAGACCCTGCCTGATGCAGCTCTCCCATAATTTTCGCTTCCTTTTCTAACCTATCCATGGAATTTTGCAGTAATTTTGATTTCGCTTTGAACTTTTGACGCATAGTTTTTAATTTGAGAAAAGTCCCGGTTTCAAACCCTTCAATATCATTAAAATAATCAGCTGGTATTTGATCCACAATATTACAATATTTTTCCATTAATTGCAAGGATGTACTTTTGAAAAATCCAAGCGCAGCTTTTATTAAGTGGAGGTCATTCTATAAATTATCAAACATTAGAAAGATTTAAAAATATTACGGAATATGAACAGCAACTCCATACCTCTTGAAAGTTAGTTTCAAAGTAAGTGGTTTCTGCTAAATCACACAAATACTCATTTAAACCCTTTTCAAACATAACTTTTGCTTTAGGTTTTTGTGGTAATATTTGTTGCAAGCCTTCATTTACTAATCCATCGCCAGTTCTGTCTAACATAATTGAAGGCGAAAATACTGGATTTTCTTCTTTGGATTTTTCGGTATTTCCTCTAATTTTTCTATCGCATTTATTAGACAAAATATCGGATGTAGTGTCTAAATCTTTGGGAGCTGTATGGCAATGTTTGAATGAAGTATTTTCCGACAATAATAAGGGCAAATTTTTGTGAGTAGCGATGGTATAAATATTTCGTTCATTATTTACTTTCGCAATACTGTTTTCTAAATTTTCCATAGTTTTTTGACATAAAGCGTCTATGCTATTCAAGTCAATTTTAATAGGAGAATATGAGTGCTCCAATCTGTTTAAATACGGACTGTTTTCCTTACTTTGTATATTAAATGGTTTCAATTTTTTAGGAGTTAGGGCAGCCAGGGGTGATTTGGATACATCATCAAATAAATATTTCTTAACGGAGATTCTTGTAGTAGTGGTAATACCGCCATTATTAATGATATTAGTTGTTTTTTTTATTTCTTTTTCCTCTCCATCGTCTTCCTCCGAAGAATCCAAATAAATAGGATTCATTTTTTTGACTGCTGGTTCTTTTATGGTTACAGTATATTAGAAGGCATAAAGTTTGTATATATTTCAGAAAGTGATCCTACCTTGTCTTTTAATTTCCGGACAGCCAAGCAAATCACTAAGTGACAATTGCTTGGTTTTTTTCAATTCATATTTTTTTGACATTTTTTTGTAGTCTTTGTTTTATATATTTTGTATATTTTTTACGTGATAAACTCTTTTCTTTTTCTTTTTTTGGGATTTTGAGTTAACATAGGCTAAGCCAATAAAATTTGCGGCTTATTTGTCCAGATAATAAACAATAATAATTATTTGCAAGATATATATATAAAACACAAAAAAAAACTGCGGCGAAGATAGTTAAAGCCCATATGTTAAGTGTAATTGTAGATTGTTGAGTTGTTGAAAGTGATGTAAAAATAGTGTTGCAAACTTTAGCTGAAAAAAAAGAATGTTATAAAGATAAAATACGATTGAACGTAAAAAAAAAAATATATTACCGCAGATTGAAAAGATAAGTTCGCTTTCCTAATAAACCAAGTTAGTTCGCCGAGAGGACGTATATTTTTTGTTGCAAGCAGATCGAGGAGGCCACCATATAAAATGCCAAGCCATAAGAACTTCTAATATAATCACGCTTGTGACATCTGAAAATCACATGTTCAGCAGATTCACTAATATTACAAACTTTAAAAATATCACATGCGCGAATCATTTTTAAATATACTTTATCATGAATGTGAACACTCATGAATCTATAAAAGATTTTGATTTCCCAGGAATTCAAGGACCTTCTGATAAGGGTTTAAAATTAAATAAGCGGTTTATTTTATCGAAAAGACAATTGGAATTGGCACGTGCAATCTCTTTAAATTCACCTTTAAGCTGTTTGAAGATGCGATTAAGAATTACCCGTATTACTTCATTGGGAATATATCTGATAGACGAAATTGTACCGTCAACTTAAGGCCTTTCTTCGTGGAAATCAGCTTTTTCATTAAAAAAAGGCACAGTGACCACGTATCCAAACAAAGTGACAGTCATCCGTTTGAGATTCATATAACATTCTGTATATATCAAACATATAAGAATTATCTGCAACTCTTTCATTTATTAGAAGCAGAGCAACAGAAGGCAGAAAATTCAGAGAAGGCAACAAATTTTTATGATTTTATTATCCATAACAGCTAACTTATAGCATGTCTGATGACATGCAATTCAATAAAAGTGGAGCAAATTTCCTCCGCGATTTTGACTTTATATACAATTTGCTTTACTACCGAGAAGGTAGATACATTATGTGCAACAGAACCGTCATTGCATATATATCATAGCCGTTGCGGTAATAAAGAACAAGCTTTTTTTGACATAAGATCCTCATACATAAGAAATTGACATGTTGCTTTCAGATAGAGATCGATTCAAGAATGTTCGTGAAGACTACATTTGTTGGTAAAAAAATTCCAGAGAGGTATTGAATTTATCTTGTTAAAAATATGACGCAAATTTGATAACAAAATGTGTACCTGCAAGAGACAGTCACACTGAGAAATATAACTTTCTGAAAAAAGGAAGGATTCATGATCTTGACTTTAATTGACTCCTTGGCAGTACAAAGAAGACCTCTTTCGGAAACGGCCATTCACCAGAAATGACATTGCGAATATGTTGAGGACTTAAGGGGGTCAGTCTACTTTTAACATTCGATTTTCAATTGTTTATATAAGTTTCTCAATATATTTTGGAAAATTACAAGATGTACAATGTGCAAATTTATTGTTAGACCTGACTAAAGCTTTGTATACTGTCAAAGCTTTTTTGGAAGGCAAACCCTCGTTAGTTAGTCATAATTTTGCTAATGTTATACACAGATTACCAGTCTTTGAGGGCTTTTTTATAATGCCTACGAAGCGTTTAAAATACTACCAAGAAATCGAGGAGATTTCAAGTGATTATGTTTAGTTCGTTTGATAAAGAGCTTAACTGCGCGTTTAGAACCTTAGTTACAAAAAGTATTTGTTTTGCTAGTAAATAGCATTTGTTTTGGTAAGATTAGCTTTTATTCACGGCCACTGGACAGGATAAATCCGCAGATACAATTAAGAAATCATCTGTATATTAAAAAATATAAGTTACAGATACAATTAAGAAATCATCTGCAAATTAAAAAATATAAGTTTTGTCGTCTTGAAGATCATGCAAATTAACTTTATATAGATTGAAGAGTATGGGGCTCAAGCAACTGTCTTGTAGAATACCACCGTATATTTCGACTTTATCTGTACCCATTACCAACACACGGTTGCATAAAAAATTTAATATCCACAAACGTATTTGAAGAGGATTTGCAAAGTTTAAAAAATTCAACCAAGCGTCATCAAGTCGACACAATCATAGGCTTTGTTAATATCCAGGAAGAGCATAACAACCATTTTAGCAGCTCTCTTTATACTAGCAATGAAAAAAGGGAGTTAACGCATATATTCGTAGGCAGACAATATACTTAATTCCATTAAAAACTGTAGTGGTAGCTCACCTTCTGGATTGTAAAACATGCATTAATTCACGTAAGGAGAAGGGTGTATTATTAAGACTAGTGAAAGGAATTGAAGGTATTGTAATCTGATTGACATATCGAATATAGCTCTTGAGCATATTTAAATGCCTTTTATTACTACGCTTCTTCCATACAGCACAACCATTTAATTTTTGACTAAAATGTCAATGAAAATTGATATAATTCCAAAAGAAACGTGACTTGCCTTTACCACACAACTCTTTAAGCCTTTTCGCCTTTGTAACTGAACACCTCCATGCCTTCATTGTTTTAATATATTCAATGAAGTTGCCTGGATTGGGATATCTACTCAGTTTTTTTCTTGCCGCTTGATATTTGTGAAAGAGTATTGACAGGGAAGAGTTCCATCAACGTTTAGGTGAGAAGGACTCAATACCACAAAAGTCGGTTCTAGCAGTTGTTGAATCGGATGAAATATTAATTTTAAACGGCCGGTCCATTAGAAATTTACGTGAAATTAAATTTTCTATTTTTTTTCCGAGTTGCTGCAATTGTGAAATAAAATAGGAAAATGTTGAGTTTTGCCAATTGAGACATTGGTCGTATTCCAGTTGAATGATAAAATAGTTACGTTAGAGAAAGTTAATCCGAAAACACCGCCCGCCGTGCGACTTCTCCGATTACAGTGAACGGTAGAATTACCATTACTTAAAGCATTACAACTGCTGGCATTGATGGCATTTACAAGGATCTTGTCTTTGTTGGTCGAGAGCTGACCGCCATGAAAGCAATATCTAGCATTGAAATTTCCGTCATGAAAGGTTTATACATCAACAGTGATTGGAAAGTAATATTATGCTATGAAGAGATTCGGTTTAAGATTCATGGCTTTGATGATAATAATGTTAATAGCAGAATTGTAAGGAATACGTCTGAAATTGACACCTGTCTTAAGTAATACACTAACATCACCATAGCCGTTATCACGGTGTTTGGTGACTGAAGTATAACTGGCAAATTTAACTTCAACAAAATTATCGTCTTTTAGAAAAACTGCATCTAAGATGCAAAAGTTAGAGTTATTCGAGTTCAAGTAAAAATCTAAAAATAATAAGTTTCGCCGAACACTTTGTCTATTATTTTGTAAAAAGGAGATCATATTTTAAATAAAAACGTCATCCCAGAGGATTTACTTCAACTATTAGGCACTTGATCATAGCGAGAATTAGCACAATTAGAAATTTGTTAAAACATTGTTTTAAAGCGAGGACGAAGAAGTTAACCGGGAGGTTACAAAAATCAAACTTAATCGACTTAGTGAGGGATTTTTCTTTGGAACCAATTTTATCCTTTTTGTCGGAATAAAATCCTTATTGTCAGGATTCCTTCTTCAAAATGGATGTATCGGACACCGCGTTTTTAACAATCTCATTTACAGCGTACTTAACAAGGACATTACGGATAATTCAAAATCTCTCCGTAAGAGAACTCGGAACTTTAAGCTTTTTCTTTTTAAAACTATTATTTTTTATAAAATTTTTAGCGCGAACAGCACGATTTAACAGTAATTTCGCTCTACCCTTACTAACTGTTTCGAGTTCTTTTAAGCCGTCAATATTAAAACTTTTAAGATACTCGTAAAAAAAAGTCAGAAGAGATATTCCTGCGTTTGCCCTCAGTTTCCAACATATACAAAGAAATTACATTGCGTAGTATACGTAAATAAGTTAATTTCAGGATTTGGAATGCCTTTGGCACCTAAATCAGAAGCCTTATTAACAACCTGGTTATCAAGTACTGTTGGATCAGCAGATGAGGACGTTAATTCAGCATCATATCCAACCACCCTCAATCTCTTGTTCTTGTCAATATTATTTACATAATAATCCTCAAAGTAATTTACATCTACAATAATCCGATCAGACCCCATCTCATAGGGAGAGAGGCTGATGTTACAGTAGTAATCTTTTATTTATTATAAGTTGAAGGAGCGCATATATGTGTTTCAAAACAAGGGTAAATGAAGCAATTCACCAGTCGGAAAGAAAAACACAGCCTAAACGGAATGATAGTAAGTAATCTGGATAGTTGTGTATTAGCAATTTCTTTTTATTTACATAAATATATATGAAATTGGGTCATGAAGGGCTTGTTGTATTGAATTATTGAATTATAAACAAATATATAAATATAAATATTTACTTCTAGATCTGCGGTCATGCAATGAAAATCATGCCAGCCAACTTCAAATTTCCTGGATTATCCCACGATTCGCATTTGTGAAGGCACTCCAGTGAAAGAGCTTACCTGGACAACCATTGGACTTGGCATGATAGCACTACTTGGTTGCTCGGTAAGCAGTAAAAAAAAAAAAATTAAAGCGCCAAAAATCTGCCACTTTCTAATTTTTTTTCAGGTAATAGTGAATGTTCGGCGTATCTCTTAAAAAAGAAAAAATACAAGCAAATCCATTGCAAGGCGAAGAACGTTCTGGAAAGCTGCATTGGTGGGTATAAAATCTAACTACAGTGTTTGAAAATTTCTCTAGGTCACTAGCCTGTTTCGCAGGAAGAGCGAAAGAGCTGCTATATCCTGAAGAAGCTGCGAAGAGTCGCAAACGTTTAAGCAGCGCTGCACAACATTTGCGTCCACTATAAAATAGAAGGCGATCATTTGAATGCTCCATCACTGGAGATCTATGAAGATGATGGTGTTGAGATTTGTGTAGAGGCACTCCAATTGAGGCAGTTGGGCGACGAAGTTAGAAGACTATTGGTACAAAATTTATAAATAGCGTAAAAATTTTAAAAAGATAAATAATATTGAAAGTTTTAACTCGCACAAACGTTTACACAAAAATTAAAAAAATATAGAGAATATTACTCCCCATTTTGATTGAAAAAAACTTTTTATATACTGGCAATTAAATATAAATTTCTTGTAAATCGATTATGATTGTTTCAGCATTCAAATTCATTTATCATTTTATCGCCTAACATAAATTCTACAAATTCTCTTTGCATTTAATTTTGCATGCTTGTTATTGCTTACAATATGTATGTAGCTTATACAAGCGTCAAGTTGGTTCCCATTTTTTATGTACTCTCTATTATTAATGCATTGTAATGGAAAATTTGAGAAGAAGTATTGGAAAGTTGACGACAATGGTACATAGCCAGAACTCTCGGCTGATCTTTTTTGTTTAAAAGAATAACTAGATGGTTATTTTAGTTTCTTAAATAAAGTGAAATATTTTATTGATCTTATGTCCTCCATGTACTTTCAAGATGTCCATAGGATCAGACGCTCCAAAAACGAGTCTGCGAATATTGGTAGATTTCTTTATTTACAAAGTATGTGTTTAACCGTAAGATTTCGTTAAAAACTTCCAATTGGTAAATACAGTGGATAACCGCGCTACCATATTGCTTTATAGGAAATTGAAAATAAAAACATATGATTATAGAACCAAGATAAAGAAATCCGCATGAAGGGCAAATTTATAAACAATAACAATTTTTTTAATCTTCATAATCTGCTTAAATTTTATGACATCATCCAGAGCTTTTTTATTTGTTGATCGATCCATAATTTGGAAATTGCCATCTACGATTCTCTAATAGAATAATTTCAACTTTAAAATAAACGATTTTTATTGTTTGTTTTTCATTTTTTTACAAAATAATGTATGTTATAAAGCAGAATTGCAAATCACATAATATAAAAAAAATGTGCATAAGCGTAAGATAAACATAAATTAGAAAAATGACTTTAAGATTTAAAAGAAACGATTGTCATTTCTTGCGCGAGCGGTTTCTTTGTGCTTCGGCTTTGCGATCCCGTCGCTGGGCTGCAGCTGCTATATTTTCATTTAATTACAACGCTGCTACATTGTGCTTCCATCGTAGTACTGCCAGACGTTTATACAATTGAGCGTCAGTTTTTTATTAGTGACGTCACTAAGTTTTCATTCGCATTTTATAACAACAACAAGCCGGGCCATTTATTTTAGTTTTTCTGCTTACAAATTATTTTTAGCTGTTCTAATTTAAATTTGCTGCATAACTATAACGTTATAAACAAATTTCACATAAAAAGTCAAGTCTGTTTTTATTGTAGTTTGGAAAAATATTTTCAAAATCCTCTTTAGTGCGCCTTTTCTGTGACTTTCTCGCTGTTGGTCTACATTTATTGTGAATCTATAAAAATTGAATTAAAAATTTCAATGATTATAAAAATAATATAAAATACATGTTTTACGTGCGATCTTTAGTCGATTTTGTGAAATAATACAAGTTGCTGACCTTTTTAAGATGAATTTGGTGACAATATTTCTTCTTTTACTCACTGTACGTTTGTTTTCCGTATTTGTGGTTAAAACCTTCTATGTCCCCGATGAATATTGGCAAAGCTTGGAAGTGGCTCATAAAATAGCTTTTGGGTAAAAAGATTATTTAATTGAAATTCAACAATGTTTAATAATAATTCTTGTTTTTAGCTATGGTTACTTGACATGGGAATGGGAACAGGGAATTCGTAATTATATATATCCTTTAGCTATTGCTGGCATATTCAAAATTTTGGCTTTACTTAATTTGGATACCGTATATGCACTGGTGTTGACGCCGCGTGTTTTCCAAGCTATGTTATCAACCTATTCGGACTATAGGTTTTTTATATGGTGCGGGAAGAAAAAGTGGGCTTTATTTTGTATAGTCGTATCTTGGTTTTGGTTTTACATGGCCTCCCGCACTCTCTCCAATACGTTAGAGATTTCTTTAACCAACATAGCGTTAAGTTATTATCCATGGCAAGGTGAGGGTATAATCTATTTTGGTCCGGCTGCATTATGTTGTTTCCTCAGACCAACAAGTGTGATTTTGTGGTCACCTTTAGTCCTTTATCACATAAAAAAATCAAAGTTATCTTTAACGCAATTAATTTTTAAGCGTTTTATAATAATTGGGTAAGCTTTTAGCCAAGAAAAAAATGATTTAACATTATTTATGCGGTCTTTTCTTTTAGTGCGGTTACATGTGTTATATGCATTAGTATTGATTCCTTAATGCACGGTCAACTACTGGTAACTCCTTACGAATTTCTGAAATATAACGTTTATCATAATGTTGGTAGTTTTTATGGTTCACACCCTTGGTAAGTTGCAAACATGTATGAATACGGATAGTTGAGAAGTGCAATTACACTTAAGTTAACTTTTTTAGGCATTGGTACTTTACAATAGGCTTGCCTACCGTGTTAGGTATTAGTTTCGTGCCATTTTTGTTTGGCGTAATCGAAACTATTAGACATCGAAAAACATATCCCACACGTAAAGTTCTATTAATAACTATATTTATAGTTATGGTGGTTTTAAGTGCAGTAGAACATAAGGAATTCCGTTTTGTTGGCCTGTTGCTGCCATTATGTCTTTATATAACTTCAGATACATTAACCAAATGGAGTTATAATGCGTCAAAGTAACTATTCATTTACGTCTATATCTTAAGTAACTTATATAAGTTTATTTATAGGGTGTCACTATGGTGTACAGCTTTGCTTTTAATTATTGGTAACTGCGTTCCCGCCCTCTACTTAAGCACAGTGCATCAACGCGGACCCCTAGAAGTTATGAACAAATTGCAAGACATTGCTTATAGATATCGTGACGAGTACAAAAATCCTGCCAGAATACTTTTTTTAATGCCCTGTCATTCTACACCATATTATAGGTAGGTCTTTTAAAGAAATTATTTTCAGAATTTGTGTACAAATAAACTTTAACTGCAGTCACATTCATCGAAACGTTACCATGCGCTTTCTTACTTGCGAACCAAATTTGAAGCAAAAAGTCAATTATAAAGATGAGGCTGATCAGTTTTATGATTCTCCTACGCATTGGCTACGTTCGCATGTACCGTCTTATCCTCCTACTGCCAAACCAACACATGTTGTGCTTTATGAACCTCTGGTTATGCAAATTAAAGACTTTTTGGTCGATTATAAACGGCTCTACATTGTGGCGAATGCAGAGGTAATGCGCAAGATGTGGAATAAATTGCAAAAAATTTTGATTAGAATTTTTTTTGCCTGTTTATAGTACACTCAAGCACGAACTGGTAAAAATATATTAGTATATCAACGTCTGCGCGGAGGCGAACAAAATTTATACAATCGCGAAGAATATAAAGAAGAGCAACAATTCAAGCAGCTGAGTGACCTAAAAGAGCATAAAAACGAAGATAATCTTATTGATGGCGAAGATGAATTCGGAGTAGGTGGGAATATGTTTAATTAATTTATTTAGAGAAAAATGGGCTCAAAACCAAAAGATGCTTAAAAATTATGATCACTGTATGTGGGTACAAACATTTTAATTAAGGTATATTTCATATATATATATATATAAATATATATATATATATATATATATATATATTTATATAATATAAGTGCAAGTAGTGTATGTGTAATTGTTTATGAATGCACGTACTTATTATTTATTGTTTTTTGGTAATGAAATAAAAACTTCATAATGCCGAAGGCTCGAAACTCAATATGGATAAGAAAATTTTTCTCCAAAAAAATAGCATAAAATGATTAACTTTAACAAAATTTTCGATAAGGATTTATATTTTCAATGCAATTTTAAATAAATAAAACGTTTCGACTTATAAAAGAATACATGTTTACGACAAGCATAAAAAATACCTCAACAACTTTATAAACTCTTGTCTGTAATGTTGGAATATTGAAATTGAATTAGCTATGCTCGCTGCATGTCAGTTTGCCTATTTTTTGTGCAATCTAGAGGAATAATCTTGATTCTAAATTATTTAGTTTTAGTATCATCAGCACAAATCGAAAAATTCGCACATACAGGCTCATGGACAGATAATAAACGACCATTATTTAAGCTTCTTGAGGTTTTAGGCCTATCCAAGAAAGCAGAGATATACTATATTGGTTATTCCAGTTGAAACATTTAAAAGTATGAAAAAAAGACTCCCATGAAATATATGTATTCTTGACTAACGTTATATTTCGATTCCGATGTGATTGTGTGTTGTTTTCTTTTTACTTATTGAGACGAGGATTATTGACGATAACTAAAAACGATCGATCAGAATATAGGTTTAGAGTTAGGCATCGTTTTTTTCTTTCTTTGTACGTTCGTTTATTGCGTTTTTATTGAAATTTAAATAAAGCGCAAGACTTTTACCATGCTCATATCACTTGGCTGTTTCAGCGACTCTTATCAGCACAGCAAAAGGCGAGGGGAAGCTGAAACTTGACATTTATGTTTTGAATGCAAGATAGGTTTAAACATATTTCCCGCAAACACCCTTAAAATTGGTGAATAAGAAATTCGTTTGTTAACAAGAAGTAGCTGTTCATTGCAGCTTTTGATTTAATTGCAAAAGTTGTCTAAGACTGAAAGTGATTTCGACCCACAATGATGTGATGGAGACCGATAGATTTGATTGAATCAGTTTTCTTGCAGTTTTTAAATAAAAGCCCACCGAATACAAAATAAGCAATTTTTCATAGGGTTTGTTCATATTTCTTCGCGTGGCAACAATAGCGAATTTCTCTCACTCTTAATCACTTAATAGGAAAAGAAAAAACTTGCGTACGAGACGAGCAAAAGTGAACAGGCAAGTTACTTTTTTTAAGTGAATTGTTCGATAGAATATTTTTTGATAATTTTTGCAATTTGTAAGAAACAGCTAGAATACAAAAAGGAATACTGACAATGGCTGCTTCCTCAAGAGCTTTGCTCAAAGTACGTGGTAAGTTTAGAAGAGATTGAAAAGAAAAGTAAAGGTTGATATAAAAGGTCAATACAGATGTTATATAAGTATTGTGAGCAAATTAAGAAAACGTTCGCAGTTTTTAATAAAAGAAGGAAAGAAAAAGTATCGTAATGTAATTGGTGATTGAATAACAATTGGTAATCACAGCATTTGTAAATTGCGGATTGAAGTACTTTTTTTTTTGTTGCAAGAACAGACCTTGAATGAAATTATTTAATGTCAGCGGTGAATTTGCTTTTGCATTTTATCAATTTTTACCTCAAGAAACTTGATTATTACTATAATTAAGGCGAAGCGTTTAGTTGATCGAATTTCTTTGCAGATGGTTTGGTAACCGCTGTGCGATATGCTGCTGCTAGCACGCAATACAACAAAACACGACCTAATTTATTACTAACGGAAAATTCACGCGTCATCTGTCAGGGTTTCACAGGCAAGCAGGGAACTTTCCATAGTCAACAAGCTTTGGAATATGGCACGAAGCTAGTGGGTGGCATTTCACCAAAAAAGGGCGGTACTCAACATTTGGGGTTGCCTGTGTTTAAAAATGTAAGAGAACGTAAATTTCTACTGCAACACAAGTATTTATTTTTATTGCATTGAAAGGTGGCCGAAGCGAAAAAGGCCACTGATCCTCATGCTACCGTAATTTATGTGCCACCAGCGGGTGCAGCTGCTGCTATATTGGAAGCTTTGGAAAGTGAAATTCCTTTAATTGTTTGCATTACCGAGGGCGTGCCACAACATGATATGGTGCGCGTTAAGCATGCTCTATTGACTCAACAAAAATCGCGTCTAGTTGGCCCTAATTGTCCAGGCATCATTGCTCCTGAAAGAGTAAGTAGGCATTGTTAATTTTTACTGAAAATGAACACTTTGGTTTTCTCCAGTGATAATACGTGACTTCTATTCAGTAACGTTCACATATGTTTATTTCGACTTCATATTTTTAGTGCTGAAGAGAGGTTTGAAAGTTTATGTAATCATTTTTGAAATAGGTGAAGATAACGTTAGAGATAATGAACAAAGAAGACACAAACAACATTGTCTTTTATATTGGAGCTTCAGCTCAGGAAAATTTGTTGTTTTTGAATTTTGCTTTTTGTAATAGCAATTTATTTCGTGGAAGTATAGAAATATACCTTGGAAAAAATATTACGTTACACTTTTTATGTTTCTTCGCAATTGAACTGTTATTTAACGGTTTATTGTGCAGAACATTCATTCAAGGTTGCTTTTATTTTTCAATAGTGTAAAATTGGCATCATGCCCGGTCACATACATAAACGTGGCAAAATTGGTGTAGTCTCCCGATCGGGTACTTTGACCTATGAGGCTGTCAATCAAACAACTGAAGTTGGTTTAGGTCAGACGTTATGTGTTGGCATTGGCGGCGATCCATTCAATGGCACCGATTTCATTGATTGTCTCGAAATTTTCCTTAGAGATCCAGACACCAAGGGTATTATCTTGATCGGTGAAATTGGTGGTGTTGCTGAAGAAAAAGCAGCCGAATATCTGTCATACTTTAATACGGTAAGTTTTTCAAGTAAAATAAAAATTAACGTGTTATAAAATAAGATAATTTTGTTTATTAATCTACAATATTGATGATATATTTACTTTAACCTGATTCCACGTAATTATGAAAAATATTTGATGTCAAACGTGTTTATAATGTAACAACACTTTCTAAAGTATCAAGAAGACCGTTTTTATATACTTTTTTCACTCTTTTCAAGAATTGTGTGCGGGTACGTTTTGGGTTCTTGACTTTGATGTTAATAATCGTATTCCAATAACCGTTCGAACCACCTTTTAAGCGTGATAATAATTTTTATTTTTAATTAAACACGTGCAACCATGAACCAGCTTTCAAAATGATGATGAAAGTATTGGATCAATGTTTATTGAAAAAGTTTCTTAAGAATTTTGATTTCTTTAAAAGAAGAAGCGATTCCTCCCTATTCTATTTAGTTTCTTCACACCTGAACGCTATAAGTCTAATTTTTAATTTTCATTTTTTTTGCAACAAAGTATAAATTTTTTATACAGTAATATGTGTTTTATGGAGTCGAAAAAATGTATATAACAATTAAGGAAATTATATACCGAATTCTTTATACCATCATAAACTAAAGGAAGGAAAAAGAATTACATTTCCATACGCTGTAATATTAGGGGGCGCGGCTGCTTTTTTTCAGAATAAAAATGGAAATTTATATGGTATTTATGTTGTATGTTATGGGTAACAAGCAAAAAACGCGGAAAGAAAAGTTGCTCACAGTGTGGGTGTTATGGGTGTGTTCCTTTGACCGGTTTGGGTCATTTTCAAATACTTGTGCAAATTTGTAGGCGATATTTTCATATTTGCAAAAGGTAGAATGTTTACCATAGATGGAAAAACGAGCAGAAGAACACTTTCAGGTGCAATCTGAATTTAAAAATGAAATTTTGTGACACTATAATATTGGGTAGGCGTACTCAGTTTTGTCAAGTAAGGCACCATCGCCCATAGAATATACGTTCAAATTTTTGTAGATTTATCTGCTGTAGTATGTATTTAATATGAGTGCTGAGCAAAAAATCAATTTGTTATTGCTTTTGAAAAATAGAGATGTCCCCAGTGTATGTGCTATTATAGGCGCATCTTTTCACCGATTTGACCCATTTTTAATAGCAAGCTGCTTGCAAGATTTCCCAACGTTTTTGCTAACTTTGCAAACGTTTTGACGAAATGAATATACCTCTCATTCCTCGGTGATGAGTATAAAAATCTGTGAAAAGTATTATTACAGAAACTTAATACGATATGTCATTAGCATTATTATTTAGGGTAATAATAATGTTTGGAGTTTTGTAATAACATACCCTACCTAATGATCAGAACTAAGCAATAATTAAAAAAATGTATCTTTTTTTAGGGTATGAAAGCTAAACCTGTAGTCTCGTTTATTGCTGGTTTATCGGCTCCACCCGGGCGTAGAATGGGCCATGCTGGTGCTATTATTTCTGGTGGTAAAGGTGGTGCTGGTGATAAGATCAAAGCTTTGGAGAAAGCTAATGTAATTGTTACCAGGAGTCCTGCTCAAATGGGCAAAGAACTTCACAAGGAAATGAAACGTTTAGAGTTAGTTTAGATTTTAACTTTGCAACAAGGGAAAATTCAAGAGAAAAGCTTCAAATGAAATGAACTAAATTACAAAATATTGCAATAAGGATAAAGTTTTTTTTTTGTTTTTAAATGCATCCGCATATAAAACGAAATAATGCAATACTATTGCCTTTAGCCAATATTTTTTAAATAATTAGCAGATGGATAAAAAGTAAGAAAAAATGTTTTGTTCAAACTGCCATAAAAACAAGAAAGAAGATGAACATATAAAATAAATAAGGTTCCACAAAATGAAAATGAATATATATTTTTATCTATCAATTTTTCGAATCACTTGTTGCAATAAAACCAAAAATTTAACCGAACAAAGCAAAATAAAATCTAAGAAAAAATTATTCAAAATAAATTGCACTTTGTTGTTTAAAAACATAATTGTATATAAGACTTATTATTTATTTAATCTACATACCCTTATATGCTTCTTTAATATATGATTACAATGACAATTTTGAATAAAATAAATAACGAAATGACATGATGTGCAGAAAAAAATTGTAGGAAAGGTTTAGTTCATTGTTTAAAAACCATTCTGAGTTACGCTGATTGGCATAGTACGTCCAAAATACGTGCAATGCGCATAGCCACTATGAGAATAAGAGTAACGTGAAGTAATATATATTCCGTTCTCAGAGATAATCGTTTTAATCGCTTGCATACAAATGACATAACATTTATTAAATGCTTGTGAAACTCTCTGAGATTAAAAGTGACTCATAAAATATGCACACATGTTTCCATGATATGTCCTAGCTCAGTGTAGATAATAGAAATTATTTAGCTATGTTTGTTTGCTGTCCGCCGATCTACATAATAATTATTATCTCAAAACTTTGTTTGAAAGAAGAAAGTTTATAGTTAATAATTCCTCCCATTCGTCAGATTCAAAAATAAATTAATCCTCCAGTTTTTCAAATAAGTACTTGTTTTTCTTAGATTACGACCATGAAACTTTTGTTAAAGCGTTGTATCGCCGCTCTTTATTCTTTCGTTATTACAATCTATGCACTAAGTTCATAAATTAGTTGAATCGGTTTGAGAATTCGCCCGCAATTTTAATAAAAAAAAAAAAAACAAGCAATGTTAACAAAACAGTCTTGCCAAATTATAAATTGCCGGTTAATCGATCTTATGACCGCGTACATATATATATATATATATATATATATATATATATATAGCTATATAATAATGATAAAATTGTAGCTTCTTGCAGACAAGTGCTTCCTGCAGCATGTTTATAGAGAACCGATAAATAAGCAGATCTGTTGAAGGATCCAATGCATGCAAATTGCACTAAGGACAGTAGCAGTAAATTGGAAAACATAAGCATGTGCCACACGTGTGACAGTATAGAGTGTGGGATTAAGCATCTTTCTTTCGCTCTTCTTTCTTGCTTTTCCTCTTCTTTGTCTCATTTTCGTAAACCGAAAAAAGGTATTAATGATTATAAGAAATTTGAGATCTTAAAAAAAATGATATACTCTCTTAAGAGAGTTTTTATTCTTTCTTCTCGCACAAATAATTTCGCCGAAAGCTCCAAGTTTGTTTATATCGAGAATATACAAAACTGTACAAGATTGGACAGTTAGTTAGTTTAAACGTGAGAGCCTTTATGAGTAGTTGTCAAAGCAGTAAAGAATTGGTTTTCTGCGCTATTGTTTATAACATAAGTGAGTCTAGCTTTTTTTCTAATTTTTGGAATAATCTGTAAAAATAATCTAGAGAGGAAAAAATGCCAATAGAGTGGAAGAAGGTGGCTAAAAAAAAAAACAAAAAGCAAAACAATAGCAGCGAAACAATCCTGACTTAAAGCACCCTCGTTGCGTGCTTATACTATTTTAAGTAGTGTTGCGCATATGTGCGTGTGTATTGAATGTCAATGCGTTGAAATTTTATGAGCGGAACATTTCAATGCATTTATTTCGGGAAGTTAAAGTACTTAAAATGCAACAGAGCTCTTAGTCGTAAACATTGCTATCAAGACCCTGTAAAACCAGTTGAATGTGAATTACGTGAGCTAAGCGCGGGTATATATATTTATACATGCACAAACAAGTTTTATATACTTATGAATAACGTTGCATAGCGTACACATAACTAACAGATCGTTTGTCTGTTCATTGCTTATGTATTATACGTTCATATAGATATCAAATGAGAGACGAACGACTATATAGATCACTAAACGTTTATACATCTTCGCTTTTTTGACAGATTAAATAATAGTAAAAAAAAAAAATTGATTTAAAAACTTCCGCTAAACACAATAAATGAACGCAACAAATAACATAGTTTAAAAAACCGGTCTAGTTTCTTTTCTTCGAACATAATTCATAAGAGAAGTTGATAAAATTAATGATTTTGAAAAAGAATTTTTCCTTTTCCAATAATTATCGCAATGCATTAAAAAAAAGTTTAGTCAAATCGCATTAGTCCATGAAAACTATTAAATAAATGTTTTGCTTTCCAATTATTTCTTTACATGTAACAGCTTTGCCTGCCTCTTATACAGTCGGGTAAGCAAATGACTGGAATTCGTTTTCAAAACCGATATAAGTTCGTATGTAATAAAACAAAACAAAAAAGAAGGTTATAAAACAGAAAAATAGCAACAAATTCAACTGCAATTTTATTTATTGTTTAGCAAATTTGGCAAATGATATCAGTTTGTTTTGTGCTCAGGCAAAAGTATATTGATTGAGCTGCAAAACCAGTTATTAAGACGCTTGTGTATAATTTTTCTAACGTTATTGAATACATCAGCTGAAAATAATGCAAAGATATCATAAACTTTTTGGTTGTTGCGAGTTTGTACATTGCATGGACTGCGTGAATCTGTTAAAATCAAAAAAGAGATCATTAAATAAATATTTGAATGCAAAATATATTTGTTAATAATAAAACGCGACTACAGTTAAATGATTGTTTTTTTTTCTAATAATGAACGTACAATAAGATGGTAAGGTGGACGATTCGCCAATTGCACTGTGCTTATTGAAGGTGTTCTTGATATTTTAGAAACATTTTACGAAAGCCAAAAGTAAGCTTGAGCTATAACCCCCTTAACAGGCTTTTTGAACCTAACTTGGCGAGAACAAGAGAAAAAGTACCAAGCTACTCATCCATTTTCAATTCAAAAGTTTTCGTTTACAGACTCATGATTTCCATTAAGAGCAGACAATCGACCAAATCCGTAGATAGCCAGGCAATATTCGTATTGATTAATGAAACAGGGAAAAGTGCATACACTTACGAATTTCTCAATAGTATGAAAAGCATAGTATGAAGAGCAGTAAAAACTTAATGTTTAAAACACTAACGAAGTGGAAAAGAAAATTAGTAATTGTTCGTTCTATTTAGGTAATTTGCAAGAAATTGTTTGTGATAAATGAATTATTTATGGTATTTGGTTTCTTAAGACTTAACGATATTGTAACAGTGTAAAAAAAAGATGTGTTTATACCTTACGCAATTTGTAGCGTCTGTGTAACATCCAGTAAGATTTGAGATAGCCCTATTTTTTATTGTACTGATCGGCTCAAAGTCATTTTCTGATTCGATGTAAGCTTGTCTGTCCATGCATTTGTGTGTTCAACCTACAACTTGCATTTTTTGAGGTATTTTCATGAAATTTGGCACTTTCACGTGTTTTGGGTTGACAACGAACGCTATTGAAAATGGTTCGGATCGATCCAATTTTCGATCAATCCCCCATCTTATTTTAATAAGTTGCTTTACGAAAAACAAGTAAGACCATTATAGTCGGGCTCATACTGGAAGATGCCCAAACATAACATGACGTAATCAAAATTCATCAAACTTAATTTACTTCGCAAATATATTATTATTTTTCAATATCAGTCATTAAAAAGTAAAAATTAGACTTTCTCCTCATGTACGTGTATGCTTTTCATGACAACCCGCATGTATGTTGGGGTTTAAAAAATAGATCTATGTGAGCTAAATTCCGTACCATTAATTTTTTTGCTCAATCGGTACTATGGACTAATTTTCATGAGAAATCTTATATAAACTAGGGTCGTAGTAATAGATTTATGCGATTCAAGTTTGGTTCACTTAATTTTTATGTCAAATTTCTTTATCAATTTATTTATGACATAAATAATTAGTTTTTTCGGCAAATAAGGGTTTTGCACTTTCCGCGAACCCTAATACGCGGTGGTATCCAAAATATAGACCTACGTAGTCCAAATTTAATAAGGTTGGTTTTTTGGCAATTTGGAATTATGAGTCAATTCTCACCATGTAATATTGTAAATTAGACCTTCCTACCATATGAAGATTCAGAAGAAGCGGTTATGTGAGAGGAGGTTCAAAAAATTGCCACAACCAATTCAAACTTTTCACATCAATTTAGAATACCAAAATACTCAGCGACTTTTGCCAAGAAAATTTGAAAATTGCAATTTTTCCCTATAACGACAAAATAGGGCGTTATATGGGCAGTGCAATAAGGCTCGTCCTCGTATCTCAATAACCTGTAGTTTGAGCATAATTATGCATAGGCGGACGTCAGACGGAAGTTATAATAAATGATGGGCCTATATTAAGGCCTTCTGAGTCTTACATACCGTCCACGCAAACTTAATATACACTGTACCACAAGTGGTGTAGGCTATAATTGTGGTATTAAAACGCACATGTCTATGAACTTTAATATTCGCTTATAACATAAGCCCGTTTTTATATATATACTTAACTCGGTTTCGTGGCAGCGCGATCTACCAATCGTTATCTCAGGTATGTCCTTATATTCGATTGTGTCAAAATGTTCCATGCATTTTTCGTTCCGATGGCAATACAGCAACGTATAGTTAATATTTTTTTTATATTTATTATTATTATCATTATTAATTTAGCGAGAGGAATAAATTCTAAGACCAAAATCTTAAAGCATTAACATCTAAGGCTATCAGCTTTATTGAAAACCCTACCCACGATCATTGAGTTGTTAGTTGAGATCCTTTGCCTACTCCGCCCCTCAGGTAGTTTTTTTTGTATTTAAAATAATTCTTGTCATGGGTATTAAATAAAATGACTTAAAGAGTAGAATGCAACAACTTAAAGGAATAAGACCGTTTGTAACCAACGGAATAAGTATATATCAATCAAAATAACTTTTCGATTTAATGAAATAAAAGGGGTTGAGAGTACATTTTTTCCAGATTCACTTTCATGTGAATATGCATAAAACCGTATGGCATATAAAAAAAAAAACAAATTTCTTACATGTTGAAACCTTAACACTGGAATTATCGACGTCTGGTATATGCCTGTATCTACCAATGAGCCATTTTGATCTACAGTGCATTGTTTGTGATCTATCCGTATACCCAATCACAACAAATAAGAAGCTTAAGCAATTTCGAAAAAAACCGACAACACATACGTCAGAATGGTCCCAATCGGTTTACTAACACACACATTGATAGAATGAGTAGCCGAGTAAATAAGAATCTCGACTACCAAGTCTGTGTTCGTGGGTTTAAATCTTAATGCGGTCGAGTTAACTATGGTCATAGTTATAATGAGAGCTCAGTCGGTAAAGGTATAAACACTTACCGAATGTACACACAATGGCTAGGCTGCTCCCTTAGTTCTTTCTCTTTCCCACTGTCACCGTTTTACGCAAATAGAAGAAATCGATTGAGTGATTGGCCACATAACAAAAAAAAACAAAAGAAAAACTTAGAAGTACACAGGTAAAGGTAAGATAAACACATGCTAGCTCAATATTTAGGAACTTTACTGTCTTATGTAATTTGAAACTTGAAACATGAAGAGGGTGGAACTGTCCCATTCGATAGTTGTAGCGTTAAACGTGTTTTTAGCTTTCATGAATAGTTAGTATAAAACAATGGAAAAAATATGTATTTTTGTAGAAAATTCCCTTTGGAAATCGATTTTTTAATGTAAATAAATAAAAACATCCCAACATTGTGTACTATATAAATTGTAGGTCGATTATTGAATATCTGTACCGCTGCGCTGAATGTAATTAATCAATTATTCCCGTCATACACTACTCAGCATTACATCTTGCTACCATATAAGAACTCAGAAGAATTCATCAGAATCCTTAGATAGAAGGAGACTAAAAAAATGGGTTAAATTGATCCACATTAGTTCCACATAACGTTCATTTCTTCTTAAAAAGCTTATTACTATTCACTTTATAAAAATCGTATCATGTTATAAAATACATTACCGCCCATTTAAAAATTTATATATCAAGGAATCTTTGCGAAGCAAACATTCCAAATTTGATGTTATGTAGATTTATATGTTATATTAGTACATTACACTAACCTTCATGATAAGGTGATGAAAGTCGGACATTGCATAAGCGTTGATTTGTTGTAAAAAGTTTCATATGGGAAGTATTTCAGAACATGGATCAGATTCAAATCTTTTTCGATAACGTTTGCTCTTGGGCAATAACAAATCAATGTACCAAATCTCATTAAGATCAGTTGACAATTGCGATTTATAAGTTGAGCACAACCTTAGATAGATAGATGTCAGACGCACATACACAAATTAACAGACATGGTTAAATCGGTCCAGAAACTGATCACGAATCGACAGGTATAATAAAAGATTTTCTATTTATCGCTCAACAGCTTGTGGGCATTGCAACATACGCGTACAAACTTAACGTACACTTGCTTCAAGTGTCGCAGAACATAAGAATAGTTAAAAATGAAGAAAATACAAAATTAATAAGTTTATTAAGAAGATTGAGAAGATCCTTATAGCAAAAATAAACAAGGGAAACTCGCTGATCAAGGGAAAAGCAGTAAGTTATCGATATCAATTGCAAAAACTCTACACATGTACATTTGAATTGCTTTTTAAGCCGTTGAATTAATTTGGATGCGCTTTTTATTTGTGCGATTGGTTTTATGCGACTTATTTTGTTTGTGCGATTTGTTTTGCGCGTTTTTTATGTGGTGCATGAATATGTATATGGATAGTGAGTAAGAGAAAAGAGAGTGCTTTTTAGACAACGACGAGTCGTATTGAATTATACGCATTTTATTATTATTATAATTTTAGACTAATGAAGTAAATTCTTAGACTAAACAAAAAAGACATTTGAAAAGCACTTTCTCGCTATATCGCACAGCTTCGACATATTTTTTAAGGGAGACTTTTTTATGGGATAAAA
The DNA here is from genome assembly GCA_000688715.1 of Glossina pallidipes. Taxonomy (NCBI): domain Eukaryota; kingdom Metazoa; phylum Arthropoda; class Insecta; order Diptera; family Glossinidae; genus Glossina; species Glossina pallidipes. Next base: position 107,874 of record KK499861.1, on the reverse strand, counting down.
CCTCTACAACATAAAATAAAATAATATTAGTTTAGCTGTGAAAAAACATTTCTGTGCGTAATTATTTTCCTGCAAATTGTTAATAAGGAAACGAAGATTCATTCAAATTTAGCTAGCAGTAATCAACTAACATAACCATTGTTCATTACACGATTCCATATATAGAAGGATAAAACTACAATTGGATGTGAAAGCTTAATGTATCTAATAATGCAATATTTTGGCATATAGATCGCTTGCTAGTCAAAAGAGTTTGTGACTTTTTCTACCTTCTTGTTCAAGGCTATTCGAAGCAACATCACAGAGACATCACAAATCACGACGGCGATTACAGGCAATTGTCAAGTAGATTTTGTGATTCTGTCGTATTCTGAGACATAATCATAAAGTCGGGAACTTGAAAGAACAGAACAAATTTGTAACCATCTATTAAATAGATAGTTAATGTTTGTTATTATAACATAGCATTGTCTAGAAAGGAACGAATAAATCCAAACGTTGTGATCGATCGCGACGCCACGCTGAATACTCTACATCACTTGATTATTAATATACATATATATTTTTACAGTAGGATGGAGGGAAAGTTCTGTGTTATTTTAAATACGTAGGTAATTTTTCTTGTAAATAAAAAAACATCTGGCTAGTGAGTCATTCGCATTTTTTTTGCTTTTTTACCTGCTGTATAATATAAAAGGAGTCTTTTACTTGTGATATTTAAAGTGAAAAACATGTCAATAGATAAAGTGCATTTACGGCACTGCATTTTGCATGCATTTCAAAAAGGAAGCAACGCATCAGTTGCATGTAAAAATTTATGTAGGTATTTGGAAAAGATATTGTAAATGTTCGTACTTGTCAAAGATCGTTTAGCAAATTTCGTTCCGGGGTCTGAGCCTCCAAGAAAGTGATCGATCTGGACAACCATCCAAGACCGATAATGATGTTGTGCGATCCATGTTGGAATATAATCCACATTTAACAAGTCAAGAAATTGCAGAAGAGTTAGGCATTCATCATACAACTGTTGAAGATGACATTAAATCCCTCGGGTTCGTGTTAAAGCAAAATGTTTGGGTTCCTCACGATTCTTCATTCTTTAAGATACGATAGAACTTTCCCCCCAACCTAATATATATGCATTATTTTATATAAGGCATTATACGCCAAGAGAAAAAAGTTTCAAACCGATCGATTCAATAGCTTTGGTCTATGGTTCGTCTGTACTTACTGTACTGTACGTACTGTTCGCTGTTGCACTATATTACATGCCAATGGTCCCAAAATGTGAACTTACGAGGAACAAATTCATCAAAGTTAATTTTCTTGTCAGAGATATTAGGTTGCGTTTCACCTATTTTTGTCACAAAGTACTAAAAACAGATAGGTATAGTCTTTCTGCATGTTACATACATCGATACACATAATAAACCTTATACGACAAATAGTCGTTCATTGAAGGCGTCAACACTTCTCTCTTTTTCCTACTACTAATCGAACCTGTACATGTCTTTTTGTCCAACGAAAGTTAAAATGAATTTTTGCAACTGATGCTAATCAGACAAGATGAGATACGTCTTCGGTCATGCTAATCAATATTGATTGACTACTTGAAAGTTGAAAAGTAACAGTAATGTAATTGATGCTATGCTTTGTTCTTCGGTCAACCTAGCGAGGCTATGTTCGACAAAAGCATGAAAAAAATCAAAAAGTTATTGTGTAATTTATTTATGATTCCAATTACTTTTTACGCAGAGTAAATTTGAAAGTTTAAATTAATTTTTATAAATGCCAAGATTTGCTCGATATAATTACACATGTATACGCATACATATACAACACGAGCCATTCCCTATTTGGTAATAATCATGATGAAGCCGATGATGATGAGACGTACACCTTCATTTCATGCCCACGTCGTGCACACACACCTCATATATACATAAGCGTGTTACACAGTAGTAGCAAGAGAAACATTCGAAAATACCAACTGAAAGGCCATCAGGCCTTTACAAGAGATATGGAATTTCAAAAAGACTTTCCTGCTATATATTCGACTACTTTCTTTGCTAAGTACACATGAAAATAATAATTAAATCGGATGATGACTGTCAACATTTACATACTATATGTTCAAAACTTAATTGTTAAAAAATTAATTAATTATTGGCAAGACTAACTAATATAAAAAGTTATTTTAATTGTCCTATTTTTTCTTATTATTTTTACCGTTTTTTTGCTATGTAATTTTATAGCGCTACGATTTGATATATGAAATATGTTATAGTTGTTCAAAAGGTATAAAAAACGTTTACCGACGTGCATACGTTACACATAATGCCCCGTAAACTTCTTAAGTTTCTTATTATCTTCGATAACACGTCCTTGCTGTATTTTCCTGGTCAGTTTTTGTCGGGCCGTGTGCTATTGGAATTGCAAGATGATACACCAGCGTTGGGCCTACATTTTCATGTGGTTGGTGAGGGTGTAGTGCGAGCCGGGTCAGCACGACAAGAACGAGGCACTTACGACAAAGAGAATTACATTGATTTTCGAATGCGTCTATTAGGAGATGTGGATCAGGGTCCTTCGGTGCTGTCACCTGGTATACATAGCTTTCCTTTTAAATTGGGCCTACCGATGGGATTGCCATCAACATTTTTAGGCCGTTATGGTTGGATACAATATTACTGTAAAGCTGCTCTAAGAGAACCGAATGGCTTAATACATAAAAATCATCAGGTTTTCATTGTTATGAATCCGATTGATTTAAATATGGAAAAACCTGTGCTGGCAGTAAGTTTTACTTGCTAAAACATGCATGTAATTTTGTATTGATTTTCAAAAACAATTTCAGCAACCATTTGCTTGTGAGGTAGAGCATAAAATGGGCGTGGCCTGTGTTGGCGGCGGTCTAGTTAAATGTCGTGTAGCTTTAGATCGCGGAGGTTACGTGCCCGGCGAAAGTGTTGTGGTTACAGCTTTCATATCCAACCATAGTAATGTCACAATTAAACGCACAAAGGCATCATTAACTGAGGTTTGTTGAATTTCTGAAAGATTTTGTATTAAACTTGGTGGTGTGCACTATTTCAGACGATTGAATATTTGGCACGTGGTAAAGTAGTACAAACTGAAAAACGAGCGTTAGCTGTCTTGGTGCGTGCCAAAATACGTCCCGGCGGCAAAGATGAGTGGCAAAATGATAGTCTTTATGTACCGCCTTTGCCTCCCACCAATTTGCATGGCTGCCACTTAATAAAGATCTCTTATGACGTTTTCTTTGTAATTGAACCCAAGTCATTGGAGAAGGAAATTAAACTGCAATTACCTATAGTGTTGGGCACGTATCCATTCCGTAGCACTGGCAATGATATTACCAATACCTGGCCAGATTCGGTACTTAAACCTGATACACATTATCCATCAACATTGCCAATATTTCGTCCGTGGCTGCATGAGAAACCGGAATCGAATTAATACACGATACTTTTTTGTATATCTTCTTTAGGCCCTCACAATGAACCTCACAATGAACGAAGGTGACCTAAATAAGTAAATCAAGTTGATGTTTATTATTAAATAATTTTAATGCCTATTTAAAGAAAGCGAAAATATTTTCTTCCCCCACTAATATTGTTTGATACAGAAATGTTAACATTTTGCTATGGGCAGTGCCCACGCGGTATTTGCAATAAGTTTTTTTTTTTTTTCTTTTTTAAATAAGGCGTAAAAGCAGTAATAATGAAAATGCAAGCCAAGCCATACTACATATTGTTGAAAATAGATTTTACGTTTACAATTTCTAATGAATTCTAATAAATAAAAAATAATAATAATGAAAAGGAAATGTATAAAGCGCGTACGCATGTGGTACTCAAGCGTCGTATTATTTAAGTTTTTATTGGACTTCTGTGAGCTGTTTTACATCAAAAACATAATGCATGAAATGATCACAATTAATAATGCTTCCTAGGTGAAATGCTTTAATAGATTTGAGAATTTCCAGTGTAACTCATGAAAGAATTCATCGATTTGCAAGCGAGGTCCCCTATGCTAGGTGGCGCGGCGATTCGTATTGCCGGTTCTTTGAATAACACAACCTTTAAACGAATTTAAACGCACATCAATTTCACCTTCTTCGAGCTATTCGAAAAACAAGAAATAAGCAAAAAAAAATGTTTTTATTTCTCACTAAAAAATTTCTTTGCTTTCGATTATCTCATTATGAAACCTCGTCGAAGGCGTAGATATCTTGATAACAGGAAAATGATATACAACGTCTAACGCATGCCTTGCGCTCGGCACCATCTAAACTTTCACAATTGGTATGATGTTCACAGTTTACTTCGAATTCATGATAAGTTATTTCCTATTAGAAGCAAAAAATCGAATACTGTTTTGATAACACAAACCAAAAAAAATCAATAGATTCGCTTTACATTTTTGCTGGTCTCTTTGTAGGCGTATTCGGGAAAATGAAATGTCGCCGGCTTAGGTAAAAGTTTACCATCTAAACTCTTTTCTTGCGTGGTCGAAGCACACCAAATGTATTTTGCATTTAAATATGCTGAAAAGTATAGAAATCTAATAACTTTATGCGACAGCATAACGTTTTTTAAGATTATTGTCTTTTCATACAAATTGTTAACTGTTATGCCAAAGACCCTTAATAAGGGATGGCTTAATGGCAATCGCTAATCAGCTGTACACAAACTGTGTGACACGCAGGTCTTAATGTTTTAGATTTATTTCTTTTGGATACTGATTTTAGAGGAACTCAGCCAAAATGAAATATGGCTTATATATCCACATTATAAATAATTACTTAACTTGACGATTATTTGGGGTATATATATTTTTTAATATTAAGAACACACGTTGGGGCCTTTATGTACGTAACCCAACATGTTGAGAGTGTTAGAAGCTCGTAAAGGTGTAAATAAATAGTGATGTAAAATTAAAGTTGCTTTGACTGAAATAGGACTACTTACTTTGGCTGAAATAGGACTATTTTGGGGATAAATTCAAGAGGAGGGAAGCGGAGAGCCACCCAACAATTAAAGATAAAAAGTTACCGTAAGTTAAAAAAACAAATTTGCCTTTTAAACAAAGCAAATTAATTACCTAAGATGATAATTTTTTTTTGCTTCAAGGACAACCTCCCTTACTATGAAATTCGTGACATTTGAAAATGAGGTGCTCAGCAGTTTGTCTACACAAATATTACATTTTATTCATTTATTTATTTATATTTATTAGTTACATTTAGATAATCAAGTAATTCTAGGGTATAAAAGAACAAAAATAATTTTTTTTTTTTTTTGTTTATGCTTATTATGGTAGAGATAGGGGATAAAATGTTATGACAGACATAAACAAATGAGACAAACGTAAAGAAATCCGAAAAGCTATGTTTATTATATATATTAAATATAAGAGTCCGTACGTACATATAAAATACGTAGATGAAAGTCTCTACATTATTTTTACTAAAGAGTTCACCTCTAACCAACAAAGATTAGCCATGCTTTATTTGAAAGTTGAAGATGTCGGAACAGGCATTCTTTGACTGTATACTAAGCTTCAAACATACAAATTGAATGATAAACGTTATTTAAGTGGTCACAAAGATCCCGAAGGGGGTTAAATAGCTCATAATTGAGCCTACACTAACTAAGTTTAATAATATGAGATTGAAGAGTAACGCGGCGGGAAATATCAATATCAGTTTACGCGAATATAAAACATCCCCTGAGTGATTGGTTATATAAAAAAAGAAAACTATATAATATCTTGCGTATTTGAAATACGTATTGATTGTCCAGACTTGTTTTATTTATTAAAACTAGAGGGGTAGAGGGGTAAAAAGGTCTTAAGTCGTAAAAGGAACTCAAACGAAGAAAACAAATTAGTGTAATAATAATAAGGCCACCTTGCAATCGCTCACGACGTATCATTTCGTTTCGTTTTCTTTTTCCGGATTAGTTTTTTTTTGTGCGGACACACTTTATAATCCGTGTCTTGTGATCCTGGAACCCATCCACTTAGCGAGCACTCAATCCCAGAAGCAATTCCTTATTGTATCAGACAGTACATCTGCCTTATCCGCTTTGCAACCGTCTTCCTCAGATAAAATTAATCCTTATGTGTTAAAAATTGGAGCTTTGCTATACAGTCTCAAATCTGTCGTATGAGTATTCATGAAAATACTATATCAGATAATAATGCATCCTCCAGATCATTACATATCAGTTATCGTGCTCTGATTTCCGATCTTCTCTTTGCAACAGTGCTGAAATAATTCAGTTCTCGGTCGTCCCTTATGCTCTTTATTTCCGCGAACAAACATAACTCCTTGACTTGCCAATTGTGGCCTCAGACAGGACATTGTTTGTTTAAACACACAAGATGCAATGATTGCCTGCTCAAAATGAACACAGTGAGTAGCCCTTCATGTACATGTGTGTGATCATCTCCTATATGTCTGTTCTAATGTCGCCCCTTCTGTTCGCCATTCCATACTTCACAAATTATCTATTCACGATCACAGCCTTTTTGACTTTTTGCATTCACGCAATTTGGCGCTCACACCGCTATCTTCTCTTTTTTTAAGCTTGTTTTACATCCAAATTATGAATCTACTCCTTCGCACACTCTTTTGCTTTCCCAATTTTTCCTTTCTTCCATAAGACACTTCCATACGCTTGTATTTCATCACTACTTACATTACGAAATTCGCTCTGCGTTGTATTATCATCTAATCATTTACAGACCAAGAATTTCTCAGAACATTTCGATTCAAACGCCACGATAATAAGACAAAGCAAAAAAGTTAAGAGATTCGGGAAATGTAAACCTCATTTAAGCAATAGGTGTTGCGATCTTCGCTAGAAAAGGCATCTCCTTCAAACAAATCCCTTTCAAATCAGTTTCTGACATTGTAATTGTCAAAACTTCTTCCCTAAAACCTAATATTATCATGGCTGCTTGCTACTTCAAACCCAACATCCCTATTCAATCTTTCCGAGATAATATTAATCGCCTCCGTGATATGCTCGATAGCTTCTACAATGTCATCATTGCAGGAGATTTTAATGCAAGACAACCTTGTTTTTGTGACTCTGTGTCAAACAATAAAGGCAAAGCTTTGTATGAAATCATGAAATTCAGTAATTTCTACTATCTAAATGATAATGCCCCAACCTCTGTGCACTCTACGACCACCAACGGTTGCGGCAGTATTTTAGATCTTACGTTCACTAACTCAACCAAGGTCACGTTCAAACGGGAGGTCAAAAAAGATTTATACCTTGGAAACAGTCACCATCTTCCTATTCTCTTCAGCGCCACTTTCAAAAAACTCTTGAAAAATCTCATGCATGTATGTCTTGAGCCTCAAGTTGAGTCCATCCAGTGCTCTTTTCAATGAGAAATAGACAATGTCAAATCAAACATCCAAATCTCCAAACCTCTTACTCACCAAAATCCTGGTGGAACGAATCGCTCACTTCACAATTCCGCAGATTGCAAGCGGCCAAACAAAAATTTTCCAAACATCCTAATATTTCGAACTTTGATGACTTCAAATCATGTCAAAAAGAATGGAAAAAATCAATCAGAAAAGCCAAAAGAAGTCACCGTGCCCTGGTAGTCGAAGAAATTTGCACAAACGGCAACACAAAATCTTTCTGGAAATTTTTAAATGGACATCGTAGAAAAGAAAGAAAATACAAACACATCATCTGGGACGACCAGAATAACAAAACATACCTAGAATGGTTAAAAGCCCAAGTTCGCTCGACAAATGTTCTCCAAGCTTCCTCATTTAACTCTCAGGTAGATAACTTCTCTCCATTCTCACGTGATGAACTCATGCACGTCCTTAAGTCAAAAAAGAAATCCACAGCAGCGGGTCATGATGGATTCAAATATGATATGGTAAAGATCCTTCCTGTGCCAAGCCTTCAAGCTCTACTACTTGCAATAAATGATCGCTGGATGACCAACACTTTTCCCACAGTTTGGCGTACCATCAAAATAGTACCCATTCCTAAACCTGGAAAAGATTTTGAAAACTTCACTAATTTCAGACCAATATCCCTTCTACCCTACTTTCAAAAATTACAAACCAAATGATCAAAGAAAGACTCACTAACTTTCTGCACAATTCACAACTGCTCCCCTCAAGGTCCTTTGCCTATCAAAAACACATTTCCACCGGCATGTCTCTAAATGAAATCCTTTTCAGAATTGCAAGTGAGAAAGCAAACGGAAAGCAGGTAGTTATGCTTTGCCTAGGCATCAATAAAGCTTACGACTGTGTCGATCTAGGGGAACTAGGTCAAATTCTAACAGATTTTAAAATACCTTCACAATGTAGACTGTGGATTCTAAATTTCCTCACATCGCGAACTCTTGTAATGGGCTCAAACTCAGTCGAAGTTCGCGAAAGCCTACAGGAGGCCAAGGCAATTGTCTCAGTCCAGTTCCCTTCAATCTATACACAGCCGGACTACATCGATTACAGGACAATACAACCCACGTATTTCAATATGCTGACGATTTCTGTATTATTTCTACCGGAAAATCTTCAGTAGAAGCAGTCTATGATCTCAATATTAAAGCGAATCTCTTTTATAGACTTTGTGCGGATCTAAATCTACTCTACAACCCGGAAAAATCAAAACTCGTCCGCTTTACTAAGGGTTTCATAAAAATTTTCTACATCACAGTCAACGGCATAAAAATCACACAATCCTCCTCTATCAAATTTCTGGGCAGAATAATCAACTCAAGTTTGACCACTCACGAGCATTACAGAGACAGCCTCGAAAACTGCCACACAGGTTCAAATGTCATCAAACTCTTAACCAATATTCACAACGGACTCCTGCGTATACAATCAAAAAGACCTTTCAAAACTCAATTCTAAGACGCTGTGCTGGTTTATCCCCCTCGACACCCATATCAATCCTATGTTCCATCTGACATGAACTCCCAACAGTCAAGAGAATTTTTCTTGTAACTGCAAAAGAACTCCTCAAGATAAAAATCTTTAAACCTGCTTTTTTTGACAAAGTTGTCTCTGAACATAATGACGTCTTCAGTAGTTACTCTAATTGTTTCAAAAAATTCAGTAACATCTTCAATAAAGTCGACTCAATGCCCTCTTGGAATTATTCACGATAAGTGCGTAGGGGAATTAAATCTACTTCATTCAATCACCAAATCTAAAAAAAATAGGTCAAGATCTTGTCTTCGAACTGCATGTCTGCAAAAACAACTTCCAAATATACGCAACGGATGGATCTGTCAATTCGGACATTTCTACTTTCTCAATCATAGAATATCCAAATTTACTTTTAGGAAAGTTCAAAGTTCTGCAGGATCTATTATCCACGTTCATTGAACTTCAAGCCATTAGGCAGGCGATCCTCCTCGCAATTGAGAATAAACTGAAAAACTTTGTATGTTTCTCTGACAGAAAATCGGCTTTAACGTTAATCAAGAATAAAAACCCATATAACATGTACGTTTTCGGCATTTACGACCTTTTAAGAGATCCAAGTATTGAAGAATGCCACCTCATCTGGATCCCAGGTCACAGCGGTTTTGGCATCAATGAAAAAGCTGACTTTTATGCACGTGAAGCCCGGTTTGATGGTACGGTCTTGTCTATTAACTACCCCCCCAGCGAGGCTCTCCTCTTAATCAAAAAACTTATCGTAAAAGAATGGAAAGATGAGTATCGTGTCTTAGCTAGAGAAAAAAGTGACCGGCTTTTTTACAGAATCTACCCTTTCGTAACACCCAGATTTCTACCAAAAGGAAAATTTACAACATGGGAATTTAAAGTACTTCATAGACTTATGTGTAATCACACCTACGACAAGGTATATTTTAAAATGATAAAACCCTCTTCCACTAATTTTTGTGAAGAATGTAACATCACCGAGTCTGCCGAACATCTCATCTTTGAATGCAGGAGGTTTGACACCCCCAGACAATCTTTCACTATATTCAGCCTATACAAAAACTTATACGAAATTTTTCGTGCTGGAAACTTTAGGCATTTAAAGCAACTGACTGCTTTCGTAAAGTCAGCTGATTTTGCTTTTTAAACTTTTTATACTCATAAATTAGTCTACCTATACAGATCGCCTATACTTCTATTTTTGGGGCACTCTCTGCCGGAATGCCAACCAACCACACTAAACTAAAAACGTTGGGAATGATGGCGGTACATAACATCGCAGGTTCATCAAGCATAAGCATCAACAAAAGTTTTTAAACTAAAAAATCGCTCTAAAAAACGTGTTACACACGCACCATAGTATCGAATTCATAGCACCTACGCGTCTTTTTTATCGTTACTGGATTATGGGCCTAATCCATTTTCCCTCACAAACAAAAAAAAAAAAAATAACACAGATCGCCTATACTTTCATTTCTCCGGTACTCTCTGCCGGAATACCGACCGAACCACACCGTACTGAAGACTTTGGGAATGATTGCGGTGCATAACGTCGCTCGTTTAACAAACATAAGCATCACCAAAAATTAAAAAAAAAAAAAATCAAGAATCACTCTAAAAAAACGTGTTACTCACGTACCATAAAATCGGATTCATATCACCTACGCGTCGCTTTTTATGTTATTGGATTATGGGTCTAAATCGATACATACAGGCCTAATCCACTTCCTCTAACAAACAAAAAAAATAAATAAATAAATAAGTAATATAATTAGGTTAGTTACTGCAATAAGGTATTCTAAGGATTTCTTGCCAATTTTTCTCGTATCAGGATCTGCATCCAGAGGTGGAAGTAAATAACTGGGCTGCAGAATGCTTCGTGTTTCGACAGCTTATATTATTATATCACGACATAAAGCAGTCAAATAGCGGCAAATCTTCAATTCATTTCAGTTTTTCCGACTCTTAAATAGACATATCCTTCTCTTCAAGTGTTAGCTAAATTGGTTTCCTTTCTTTTTGAATGGTAGTCAGCGCATGCATAATGGCCTTCCCTTGTTTGGGGTCTAAGCAAGAAAGTATCACTTCGAAACTAACTGAATTCAACGATTTAAAAAAAAAAATTTTAACTTGAATTCTTCGGATATATCGCCGAAAAAGTTTAAAACAAACATCGCGCTTGATGATGATATGTTAAAAAGCATCCTCCCATCTGCCGCTACCGATAATCTAGATGAGATGGATGAGAATAACTCTACATTTTCCTCTAATTTGACAACCACTAACCAAACTCCTCAATTGGTAATGAATCTACATGAAGATAATATGTCTGGCGACCATTATGTGTTCATAGAAACATGTTCAGATAAGCATAATCACCGCGTCCTCATATTTTCTGATTTGGCCTTTTATGAATATTTAAAAAACTTCAATCTGACAGGTTTAAATAATTAAGTAATAATAATAATCGCCAAGTAATTCTAAAGCCACACTTCTTTTTGGCTCTGTGTCAAATGCGAATAATTTTGCTCTTAACAATGATCTACAATCCAAAAAAAAAGGCATAAGCGTCTAGGTCTTTCACTGAAAGATATATAATTGTGCGTAATATCCCGTGACATACAATCCAAATTACATCAAAAACAATGCAAAGTCCTCTATTCTCATATGTTCCGTAACCTGGCTCTTCTGCAAATTTCTTGAAGACAATACAAAATTTGTCTCTACCACTAATGTTAAAATAGGATTCAAGGGAAAACAATTCTCAAAACGATTAATTGTAGTCACTGCATTCTGCAGGTTAATTTCTTCATGCCTACGCTGAGACAATGCTTCAAATGTGGACATATTGCCACGTTCTGTAAAGCAAAAGTATCGCGGTACCTTAAATGCGGCAACACTTCTACCGGTACAAATAAATGTAACAGTATCAATTGTCTTCTATGCGGCTGTCTTAACCACAACACGCTGAGCAAAATATGTCCATTCAGGAAGAAAGAGGAACAAATGTACAAAATGGCCACGATAGAAAATCTTTCTTCTAAAGAATATCTACAAAAACACTCTTATAACTTTCAATTCTCTTCACACCGGCGAATACGATAACAATTTCCCTCCACTTCCCTCTGCTGCCACCAATAACAATATTAAAGACACTAACCATGAGGGAAATGGAATCGTCCCAAAAAAGGTATATATTAAGTAGCTATCCCAAAAACAAACACTCCTCAGTCCACCGTCTCCTTGGTACAAAAATCGCTGTCTAATCCGCCTCATCAAATAAAAGGATATGCTAACAACCATAAAATTACAGAATTTGAAAAACTCCTATCCTATATTTTACAAGTGGTTAAGTCTGCCTTAGTATCGCAGCAGACTGGGACTTTCCCGGAAAAAATGAACCCTTTTGCGAATTCCTTTCCTTTCTATAGGATAACATTTAAAGTTTTAGACGTAATTTCTCATCCCTTGACTTTTATCTCGGCTTTAATCCAATGGACTTTTCCATTTTCAACGAAATCTTTTGTTCTGATGAGTCCTACTCATATCTAAAACTTACTAACTATACTACGACCATCAAATGCAGACAGGACGGGTTTGGTGTTGACGGTATTCTTATCAGAAAAGACATTTTTTTCCTTCATGTCTCATCCTCGGATGCGGTCATCATTAGATCCTTGAACCTTCATCCAAATGTTATGATTGCTTCCGTATATTTTCCCCTGCAAATTGATGTTCAAAGGTTTCGTGATGATGTATTTCAGTTATGTGATCCTCTTAATAGGTTTACGCATGTCATTTTTGCGAGTGATTTTAATATCATACATCATATTCACGGTGTCAAAACAACGACAAATAGAGATAAGGCCATAGTGAACAGGAAGCATCTAACATCTAACTTTCACGAACTCCTCATGTTTCTCATTTAAATAGAGTATTGGAGATGGCTTTCTAGGCAGAAGCCACAATGTTCCCATTAGGCTTGTTATATGTTATGATCACATCCGTAAAATTAATCACTTCGTTTCCCGCAGACGTCTCATTCATAATTTATCCAAGATACCCCTCGTTCCAGATATCACCGATATCCAAAATACTTTTCAAACAGAACTAAACGCTGTAAGAACAAATTTCGAATCTTTCGCACCTAAGATGATAGACCATACATTTACAGCTGTGTACTGAAAACTTAAACCTAGGTAAACCTCTAAGTATAACAAAATGCAAAAGGAGTATAACAAGTCTAGCCATAAGAAAAGCAAAAAGACAGCATCGTGCACGTACGATTGACGATATCTGTGCTCGTGGTCGCTGCCGATTCCTGTGGAACTACATGAACTGTCACCGCGTTACTAAACGTGGGGTTTCAAATTTTCCAATTTGGACTGAGAATACTGACAATACAAATTATCGAAACTACTTCAAAAGTCGTATATCTGTTGGTTACTCGTTTCTTTTTCCTGCTCTTTCTCAAGTATCGAACAATATCGCCCTTTTCTCACTCAAAGAGTTCTCTCAAGTTTTTAAATCTAATCTAATCCCTCTGCTGTTCTGTGCGATGGAGGCAAATACGATAACGTCAGGCCTCTCTCGAAGAAAAGTCACTACGTTGGTTAACCAACAATTTTCCTGATGATTGGAGGCGCATCAAAATCGTTCCGATCCCGAAACCTTGCAAAAGCCACGACGACATCATAAATTTCAGGCATCGGCCAAAGGGATCATTCTTGCATCTCTCTAAAAGTGCTGTGCTGCCAAAAGCTCGAGGCCTATCACAACTGTTGCTTTGAAATTTATGTCACTGATGGCTTTGTAAGTAATAAGGCATCCAGCATCTTGGTAGTGAAATATGACCAGGATGTCATTTGTAAAATTAAAATCTTGAAAAATTTATCCTCTACCCTCATTGAGTTGCTTGCCATTAAACAAGCAGTAGCTCTAGCGACAGAGGATCGATATACGAAAGTTGTTATTTTCTCAGTAAATCGGTTCTGCTCTTTATAAATAAGAAAGACTCAGCAAACCAAAACGTTTTTTAACATCCACGATGTGCTTGATAACGATTTTGTCGATCAATGTTATCATGTCTGGGCGCGGGGTTTTCACCTCAGAGAAAAGACTAATCTTTACGCCCCCAGGCGCAACTCGATGAGCAAATAACATTTGGGATATATTCAAAAAGTTCTGCGCAAAATTAAAAATATTATTTCCAGACATCTAGATGGTGAATGCAATAGTGGCAAAAGAAAAAGCGGACCGTCTCTTTTACAAAATGTACCACTCCATTATTTCAAACCCCTACATAACTTTCTCGGTCTGAGAGGTAAAGGTTCAATACCGTCTATGACAAATCTTATCTTAAAATCATCCGTGCGATTGAAAATGATAAACGTGACATATGTTGAACAACTGAATCCGCTGAGCATCTCATCTTCAGATGAAAAAATTTTGATAACATTAGACTGACTTTGGTTTTTTCGGTAAGTACAACAACCTATATATGTTTTACGCGCACAATCATGTTCATCTCAAGGAACTAACTGCCTTCATCAAAACAGGCAAGCTTTCATTTTAATATATCTTAAATGTACCTTCTATCATTCTCTGCTCTCAGCCTATTTTTGCTCTTTTCTTGTCCGGTTTCTCTCTCTCCGGGCTAATGGTATTGACTTTGAACTTACTCTCACTATATCTCCACTTTCACAATTAATCTACACGTGCTGTCTTGCTCCCCAATGATTTCTACTTGTGTTACTGGAGATATAGATCTGCCAATGAATGCCCTCCCTCAAACGTTTTCAACACACAAAAAAAAAAATAAATAAATAAAAAAAAATAGCGGCATGGCCGCTCTCGCAAACCAGTGCTTATTTTCTTAATCTTTTTCGCCGTACCTCTCCAAGTCACAATTTTTCAATTCAGATAACAAACTGAAATTTTGGTAGAAACGCTATTAAAATTTTACGGGAAAAAACTATGCCCAAAAGACTTTTAGTTTGTTTGAAAACTGGAGCCTATATTTAAGGCAATTGAATACAAATTGAAGTAACTTAAAGAATATAGTATCAAGAATAGTGCGTTCTAATCTACGATGCTTGCAGCCTGCAGCACATGATCGGTTTAACGACATCGAATGCTGCCATTAGATAACAGAATTATGCCTAAAATTTAGTATTCTTACCAATCATCTAAAAATTTTGAAAATTAAATCCTTGAAGTTCGGCCTTTGGACACACTTTCGGAAGAAGAAGCTGCACAATTCCCAACATAGTTTATGACAGCTATCTGAATTCCAAAAACCAAAAACCTTCTCGTCAAAGGTGAGCATAAATCGCGACGTAACGAAAAACTTAAATGTGAATTTTTGGCCGCGTTGTATACAAAAGTATACTGTCAAACCTACCTTCCTTGAAACGTCTTCTTAAAAAAATCAATGGAAAAAACCAACGTTCATTCACTAATCACACCTTTTTTAGAAATCGTGCCAGTTTACTTAAAAAAAAAGAAAGATGTATTTTAAGAAAAAAGCGATTAAAGTTTGCAGTAGTTACAGTAAACGGACTAGCAGTTGCAGCAGCAAAAAAAAAATTCCCTCTCCTAGAGTTTTACTCCGATTGACCTGAATCTCTGGGAAAATATTCTTACCAATTTGTACTATAAAATTAAAAAATTAAAACAAAAAGAAAGAGTTTCTTTGGCTTGTAAGTGAATAAGGAAGGATAAATGAAATCGCATGGTGATTTTAGCCTTAAGCAAAAGTGTACTGTAAAAAAAAAACGTTGAATTTCAGATTTTGGAATTACGCCGTTTGTTGGAAACAAAGGAACGGATCCGATATGGATTTGCCCAGATAAACGTACCACGTGCTTGTAAAACGCACCACAAATCCCATTAAATTCAAACTCTGGTTCCCGTCTAGTCGTAGTCGTCTCCTCATTTGTTATTTTATCTGAAATCACACACAAAGGCATTTATTAGTTAACTGCAAGAATTTGAAAAACATTTTATTAAACTTTTTTGTTTCGCTTGGCACTAAAAAGGAAAATGTTTATAGTTGACGAAAAATAAAATTTACTATTAACAGCGAAATATTTCAGCAACAAAATATCGATAAATCCAGTTTTAGGTTTGAAACGAAGCGAATCAAACTGACTCTTTCATATCCTTTAGATCACTGATTTCTTAACGAAAACTATTTGAAAATACATCTACTTAATAATTTATACTAAAAATTTTTCCATATATACAGTTGGACGCAGTTCAGAAACCAACACGACAAGTTACGACTTATTTTCCAAATATTCTTTGGCTTCATCTACCTATAAAATGAAAGAAAAAAAAGCAAAGAATATATTTGTTATATTCATATATCGTAATCTTACTAATTTAAACCACGCGGAATGAGGTTTAAAAATAAAACGCATGAGGAAAGACATATTGGAACGGGGTGCTATGCCATGCAAATGCAAATGTTTCACGGTTATAAATGGCGGCATATGAAAACCAAGGAGAGTTTCGTTGGATTCGATACCTTTGGTAGCGAGAAATGTTCTCATGCCACTTTCCAAAGTGGTAACTAAAATGTCAAATAAACCATAAAGAGATTATATGTATATGATATTTTTAATAAATAAACAGCTTTGTATTATAATGTGTCAAGTTTTATTGCGGATTTATTCACAAAGTATTAATTAATAAGGGATACAAATATTTGATACGGGACAACATTAATGTGATTGTAAAAGCCTGATTTAAATATAACAACGAAATTTATTAATTTTTTTTTTTAAATAAAGTAAGATGTTTACGTAAAAAGTTAAAAAAAAACATTATTATTTTGGGAAGCAGGCAACAATCTGATTATTACTTTGGTAATACACATCATATCTATGTCGTAGATGCAAATATTTTAATACATACCGATTTCGATGTCGTTCTTGGTCAGCGCGACTAAACTTTCAGTATGTCGCTTTGGCACAGCTAAGTAATGATGATCAGAAGCTGGTTTGATATCTTTGAATATAACATAATCGTCAGTTTCAACTTCAAATTTGGTTGTCGATTTACCACTAATTATATCACAAAAAATGCAAATGGCCATTTTACTTTGAGAAGAACTTAAATAAGCCAAGAAAACAAGAAAAACTACAAGAGTGAGAAGTCCAATATAAACCAATTTTCTACATCTTTTTTTGTTGTGTACAATGATCATTGCTGTTGTTGTCAAGTGTAAGTGATGACCACCTCAAAGAAACACAAAAGGTAAAAAGAAGCGAAAATAATCTAAAGAAAAAAGCGAAAAAAATATTTGAGCACTGAATACGGGTACATTTGGCAATTTTGACCATTTTAATAATAAGTAAAGGTATGCGTTTCTAATAAACATCCCCGTGCTTTCATTGTGGCAAGTAGACTAGAATGGAGTATTTCCTTTACCTCTGTCTCGTTCGTTATTGAATGTCTTGAGTTGAAGCTATCAAATTTTCAACGCATTTGCTTATTTTCTATAATTTGTTGATACATTTTACTATCAGATTAAAAATCTAATGGAAATGCTAGGAATTTATATAGCGGCACAATGAGGCGTCGTTTTCGTGTTAAAAACTATCCAGTGTTAAACACAATGGTCAGCCGCGCTACTATATCGTTTTACACAAAACTGTATATAAAACATATGGCGGGCAATCATGTAGGCAGACGACAACCGCTAAGAGAATCTAATCATGTTGGTAAATTTTCTGGCGATTGTCGCCAAATGAGCTTTCTCAGCTACGTGGAATCTGGCGACAGTAAAATTGCTGTCGCTGAGAACAAATTTGCATTAGTATTGAGTTAGAGTTACGTTTGTAAAAAAACAGCTGCAAAAGACAAATATAAATATCTAGGAACATGAATTATTAATTCAAAAATTTTAAAAAATTAAAAAAAAAATTGTGTCAGAAATTACATTTGTGAACTGTGAAGAAAAAAAAATTGGTAAAAGTAAACATAATTTTTTTAAAATATCGAGCTAAATTAAGCTATTTGTAGTGTAACACAAATTCTACATTGTTTTCTATTCATTTAATTTTGCATGCTTATTATTGTTCACCATATGTAGTTTATTTATACAAAACAAATAAACGTCAATTTGGCTTTCATTTTTTACGTTTCTCTCAATAATTAATGCCTTGTAATGAAAAATTTGACGGGAAGTATTGGAAAGCTCTCGACAATGGTGCCTGCTTACATGGTTATCCCCACGATCTTAGAACCAAACATTAAGTAAGCAACATCACCATAAAACCTTATAAAAAATAGTTATAAGGAAGTTAATATAAAAAAAAAAAACAAGTTTGTTTATTGATTAGCGATGAAGAACATTGATTGGATAAATGTAAATATATATATTAGATATATTTTTGCATATTAGATGATCCATAATTTGGAAATTATCATATAACACCCTCTAATAAAACAATTTAATGAATGTATTTCAACTTTAAAAGAGATGGTCTTTATTATTTGTTTGTTTGTTTTTTACAAAATAATGCATAGTACAATCCAGTACTGCAAGTCACGTAATTTAAAAAAATTCATTAATTGTAACTCAATGTCTGTCTAAATCGGACTACGCATTTCATAGTTTTTAGGGCCACACTTAAATACCACTTTAAGAGCATTGGAGGCTGTATGAGACGGACGCACGTGTCTTTGCCGAGCTAGCTAGTTCAGGTCACAGGGGAAGGGGAAAGGGTTTTAAATTTTTGTCCCACGGGCATTCTGCTTACATCTAAAAGAAATATATGTGCTTTACTCTTATAGGAACAAACAGACGGACGAAACCTACTTACCGAACCGCAGATCATAAGCCCTGACCCATTCTGTGCCCTACCCTGACACCCCGAAATTGGGTGCGACGACAGGTAAGCTACCTTCCTCACAAAAAAAGAAAAAATGTATTTCATGTTCATGTTTTTATATTCATAAATTCTTTTGTTTTATTATAGAGAATTTATTGTATTCTAATAAAATTTTCTTTTTCTAATATTAGTAAATCACTTATATTTGATACTAAATTTATTCTGATAAAAATGCATTTAATTTGGCCTTTAACACCTGAATCGGCAAAGTAACACGTTGGCTGGGTTTGCTGGACTCTCGACTACGTAAAGTTGATATTGCAGAAACTTTGCGAATTTATATGTTCGATGCATTCCTTGCTTTGCTTAGAATCGGATCATCAAGTTTTCACGGCAGTGTAAGTTGAGAGTTGTTTTAATAGATGTTCTTGAGTTTAGATACAATGTATTCTTATTTAATCTCGTTCGCTATCCGTCAAACAGGGAAAAATTACCATTTTTTTCAGATGAAGCCACTTTTTTGTTTATCATCATGTTTATGTTCAAACGGTAAAACAGTAGCTTACATAGTTTTTGCAGAAATCTCCTTTTATTGTCCATTTATTTTTACATATACATACAAGTTATACTTATAATTTTTAGAGATCATAAAATTCATAGTTTACTAAAATCTAATGTTTTTTGTATACATACATTATTACTTTCTATTTTAAATATGTGTATCAGTTTATATGATTTGGAATTGGTATTGCACATAGAATATCTTCCATAGCGGAACGTTTTTGTATTTCATATACATTATTATTTACACAATTTCTTTGATATTAAATGTTCGTCGCTTCTCCAACCGTAATCCCTTTTCCGCCCGACTCCATTTATTTTCGTCACCTTTTTTATTTTTCTTTTCGTTCATGCCTTTACTTGTAATAGCTCCAGTAACCATAAAAAAATTATACATCGCGTCAATGCAAATATAAAATGTTTCAATTCCAACCAGGTTAACAACCCGATCATCTACAGGGTTGTAGTTGTAACTAATATTACAAAATATAACCATATCTTACATAAATAGGATAAACATAAACTATATAAAGAACTTTAAAATTTAAAAGGAAGGATTATCATTTCTTCTTATGCATTTTTCTCTTTTTGCTTTATTTGTGTATATACATGGAAAACCTTATGATTTGTCAATATCCATAAAATTTTGTAAAAAGTCGGTAAAGTTGAAGTCTTTATTGCTTTGAATTATAAAACGTACCAATAAAATTCTTCTTCTTATTCCTTAACGTGATCAATCTAAAAGAGTTCATATAATTTCGATTGTTTATAAAACTAAGAGACATAAACTAATAGTCGAAATCCTTAAAACCATGACGATTGACGATGTCATTATAACACAGATATCGTTCTGCGTACCCTAAGCCTTCTTGGTTTTTCGCTATTGTGCTTGCTGATATTTTGCTGACCAAGTCGGGCACATGTTCACTCTTGCTTTTAAAAAAACAAAACTGTTATATAAATTTTATTCTTTTCTTACCCATGCCTTACCCTTACCCATACATGTTTACACGCTCTTTGGAAGCAATTAAATTTTTTGAGAATTCTTAAGACAGGAATATTGAACTAAATGAAAGTCAGTTAAATAGGAAAGGACAAAATTTTCGTGAAGTTATGAAGCAAATCCGCATAGCTTTGAAGTGGGAAAGCTTGGCATATTGTTTTACGCGTTTTTTCAATGAGTAAGAGAAAAAAGGTTCAACCAATATTTTAATAAACACGTTCTTTATTCACAAAACTTCTACATATACACACTTGCACTCCATCACATCTCGCGCTACGAATTGCTCTCAAAATCATTTGAAAAAGTAATAAAATTCCAGAATATATTATGCCAAAAGTCTAGAAAATAAAATAATATAAGAAAATACTTGATACTGGGAAACATCATTTCCCTAAAACGGTTTTAGTTACGAGGCGAACGTGATGACACACAAGAAATATCTATATTCAAATTAACCACCGACTTTATTAAGGTTCAAACAAAGAACTTCGTGGGCGTGTCTTTTGCTCATTTCAGTAAATCATCTGTTGTTGATTTGCTGAATTGCAGGAAAATAGCTACTCGAACTTGGTCAAAACCAAATGGAAGCATTTTTCACACATTTCCAGATATTCATATAGAAGTCCACTTCCCAAATCACCCATGTAGCACTATATTTTCGGCTGAATGTCTTGCGATCCTGGAAGCCATCTGCTTAGCGAATAATGAGCCCCAAAAAAAATTTCTTATAGTGTCAAACAGTAAATCTGTCTTATCTACTTTACTGTCATTTCCATCAGGTAAAACCCAATCTTACATATTAGAAATCAGATCCTTACTTTATAGCCTCAAATCTAACACATTTTGTCTTCACGTTCTCTGAGCACCCAGTCACATTGCCATTTTTGGCAACGACACTGCAGATAAAATTGCATCTTTCAGACCATTCTGATTCCTGCAGATCTGAGAGCAATTAACTAAAAACATTCAGTTCTTTCTTGGCAACATCGATGGAATAATTTACCTTATGGTCATCACTCTTTATTTTCAGAAATAATTAAATATCCTTGATTTATCAATTGCGAACTTAGGCGTGACATTATTTGCCTTATGTTTAATCACACGAGGTGTAATGATCATCAATTCAAAATTGACATAGTAAACAACCGTTTATGTACATGTGGAGTCTTACAATCTCGTGGTCATATCCTACTTGTCTGTCCAAATGATAAGTCTTTTATTCGCTATTCCACACTTCGCGAATTGGGTATATGTGGTCTTCACGATAGCAACATTTTTGATATTTTCCGTTCTTACAGTTTAACAGCTTACTTCGCAATCTTTTCTTTTTTAAACCATGTCATCAAAATATATAGGTGTTTACAGTCAACTTATGGACCTGCTCTCTTTTACACTTTTTTGCTGTCTCACCTATATGACACTTTATACTCATGTACTACATTACATCTTACACAACGGAATATACTCCTCACTGTTTTGTTTTATCCTACGAGACGGACGAGTAATATGCATATCCTAATAAAAACTATAAAAAAAAAAGTAACGCGGCGGACGTATAATATGTAAAATAAAAAAAAACTATAATCAATTAATCACTAAAACAAATAAATAATAATATTATATACCAAATCTAACCTTAACGTTACTAAACCCCGAAAAAGGAACTATGTGCTCACACTGGGCCTTTTTTACACATTTCAGCGAATTTTCGGTTGTTAATTTGCTGAATAACAGAAGAAGAAGAATAAAGTTAAAACACTTCAATTTCTTATAAATCATAATTAAATTGCAATTCTTATCGAACATTTGCTTTTAAATAAAATAAATGCATTGCTGCAAAATTAGAAAGTATTCGAAGTGCAACGTGGAATATTAATGGGTACATAAACAGGTTTTTGTTTGACTTAACTAAACCCAAAATAGAAATTGTATTTAACCAAATTTATATCTGGTTGGCCAAATTCAAGGTCGCTTTTGCAGTTCGTTTACACTAAGTGCCGAATACAATGGATTTAACCAACATGGATTAGGGAAGGCATCGGAATCCAAGTGAACGTCGTCTATCAACTGATTCGCAACAGTCCAATCAAAGTTCAAACATGACTTTTCCCCTGAAAAGTTTGGATTCAGGATTTTACACGGCCAGTTCTGATACCAGTGATTGTAGCTTAATGTCAGTGGAAGAACGTGAACGGTCTTTAGAATTAGCTTTACACGATGTGCACAAATTGCACAGCGAACTGGAGCGTTTGAATAAGTCTGAACAATGGTATAAGCAGGAATTAAGGCAACAGAAGCTGGAACGTTTAACGGACTTGGAACGAATTTATACTCGGGAAAGCAAATATTTGCAAGAAAATCATAAATTGCAGCAAGAATGCGTTGGATTGTACGACAAATGTCATGCTCTAGAAACTGAACTAGAAAATGACCACTTAAAAGATTCCCGAAAAGCAGTTAAGTTTGAAAGTATTAAAGATGCTGATTCAGAGGGAAAATTACACAATTTTGAAATTGATCAGCAGCGGATTGTAATAAAGGACCAGGAACATTTGATTAATGTTTTAAGAAAACAAAAGCAAGGATTACTGGAGGATTTAAGATTACTGTCGGAAGATAAAGACGCAAAAGTATTGGAATTGCAAAGATTGCTGGCCGGTATGGAAACCGACAATAGCAATATTGCCAGTAAATGTAAAATTTATGCAGAAACACAAGAGCAATTGCAATTTAATTTGCAACAACAAAGCAATGAACTGCTAGAATTTAAAGAGCGGAATACTAATTTACAACGGAACTTTGAAGACTTAAAATATCAACTGAAGATGCAAAAAGATTTAGTGAAGCGCAAAGAACAAAAAATGGAAGAGTTACAAAAAAATTTTCGAATGAATATGGCGCACGAAGTGGATGTGAATGAAATCCATAGATTAAGTATTTCATGGCATGAGCAAATCAAGGCAAAAACATCCGAGATCATAGAGCTCAAAAGTAAAGTTAACGAACTGGAAGAAGAGATTAATGCCCTCATTGATCAGCAAATACAAAACGAGGAACAGCAAAGAACGATTGAGCAAATAAGCCACTCATTGGAAGTTTGTCAGTGCGAATTAAATAACCTAAAAGCCACCGAAGTAATTAAAGACCAGCAACTGCAAGATATGCAATCAACTGCGGAGCGTCTAAAAGCCGAAAAAGAGGAAACTCACGAAAAATTGTCAAGAGCACAAAATGAAATGGCAAAGCTTAATGCAGAACTTCGATGCACCAGAGACAAATACGATATCGTCGAAAAGCTCTGTGAACGGACCCGTTTCGAACTGCAGATGCTGGAATTGGAACAAAATAAACTAAAATTTAGGTCTGCCCAAGATCAAGAAGACATTTCAGTATTAAGAGATAAATTAAAACTATATGTGGAGCAAACTTTACAATTAAGTGAAAAAATCATAGCACTTGAGCAACAACTAGAAATAGTTTTAAAAGAAAACTCCTTTTTAAAAGAACATCATAACAATATTCGAAAGGAATGTAAAGAAGAAAGTCAAAATAATCATAGAATAGAACACCTCCACTGTCTGTCAGATGCAAATGAAAAGTTGCAAACCTGCGTCGAACGCAATGAAATTTTACCATTGGAATTACTCCAATCAAGTCAAAACTTACATAAAGTACTAAGAAGAAATTCAGAGGAGTCATATAAACTGAATTTTGAGAAATTAGTCAATGAAAACGAAAATCTCCGAAGAAAACTTTTTGAGGTTACAATAAAAACAAAAGAATTTGAGCTGAAAGAAGAAATCAAGCAGAAATTATTAAAATGTAAATATTTTGAAGAAAGTCTTATTAAACATCGGGGAGGCATAAATAAATTGCGTATTCAATTACTAAACAGTGATAGTAGAATTTATAAAATACAGCGTACAGTTAACGAGATGTCGACGAGTTTTGACCTCAATATTCTAGAGATAGAGAGAACTCAACTTCAAAGAGCATTACAAATTAAAATCAAATTAAAGACTGAATTCGAAGAACAATTAACGAGCGAACGTAATTCGATAGAGGAATTGCAAGAATCCTTGAAAATGCTAAATGATCATCGTTCCCCAAAGCAAAGCAAGGCTGTGCAAACTGACATGATGATGGTAAATGAATCGAATGAAATAGACGAAAACAATGAAGTTAACGAACTGAGAGAAAAAGTATTAAAATTGGAGCTCAAGTTTGGAACACTCGTTGAGGGAGATGAACAAAATAGGGAAGGACGCATACAAGTACTAAATAAACTGATGAATTTGCAAGATGTAAAAATGTTAAACAT
Organism: Glossina pallidipes; assembly: GCA_000688715.1. NCBI lineage: Eukaryota > Metazoa > Arthropoda > Insecta > Diptera > Glossinidae > Glossina > Glossina pallidipes. Next base: position 83,170 of record KK499861.1, on the reverse strand, counting down.
ACAACAAAATCAAAAGGACTGGGAAGAGGTGCTAGCATCTTTGCAAACAGCGCAAATTATAGAAGAACAGACAAAGCATGAATTAGAGCTAAAAAGCATGGAGTTGGAACATCTCAATGAAGTGTTTGCGCAACAGAATGAAGAACTAAGAAAATTGGAAGACTTTGCTGCCGCTCTGGAATATAAAAGACACCAGGAAAACAAAATACTCAAAGAAACATTCCAACAGGAAATCAGTGTGATGCAGCAGCAAATAAATGATTGCCAACGTGAAGCGGAAAAACAAAAAGAATTTAATGCAGCTTTAACGGAATTTAACGAATGCTTGCGTAGAAATTTAAGCGAAGATTATGCTATTGAGTTAAATGATTATAAAAATGAAATATTCACACTTAAGATGCAAATATCTAAAACTATAGACGAAAAGCAAGAGCTCAGTGAGCGCTTTAAAGAAATGGAACTGGAATTAAAGCAACTAAAGGATGCTAAACGAGGCGCTTTAATCATGCCGGAAATGGAATATGACTACGAATCGTTAGATAATGTTAGGGAAATTGCCATCAACAAAAGTGGCGTAAGTGAGGACCATTTGCGTATATTAACAAAAGTTCTGGAATCAGAGTACGAACGTAAGATGCAACGGTATGATCATCACATTCATTCGCTGCTAAGTAACGTGAAATCCTTGAAGCATTCGCTTAAAATACAAGAGCAAGAGGCTGTTTTTTTAAAATTTGAACAATCCCGGACAGCTGAGGAATTATGTGAAATGCAAAAAAATCAACGTACATTAGATGAAATGCGTTTAAAATATGAACAAAGTCAACAGACGATTAAAGTAAGTTTCATAGTTAGAATGTTGAAGATTAATTGATGAAAGGTTGAATCTTTCTTGCAGGAACTTAAAGTTGCTTTGGAATGGGAAAGAAAAAAATTTGAGTCCTCGGATATAGGAAAATCTGTTCTATTCGAAGAACCTGTTCACGAAGTGGCAAATTTGATTGATGATTACAAAAAGGTAAAAATATAAAGTGTAGGAATAGCATTAAAAATTTTACTAATCTTTTTATATCTTAGTTAATCCAACAATCAGCGGCATCTAGTAAGCGGCCTAAAACAAGTATGGTGTTAGATTTGATAGCACGCAGTAATCAATATGTTCCAAGTCTACATAAATTGGAAGCAAATTTTGAGGAATTGCGCCATGACTTGAAGCAACTGTTAAGTCTTCATAATAATCAACGTTTTATATCTAATGCCACCGCAGTTAATGTTGATTCGCTAAATGTCCCCCCTTCTCTAATGGATGAACTAAAAGCCGTTTCTGATGTGCTTTAAGTAACAAGTTCACAAACTTTTTAACGTTCGCTGCTTTCGTATGAGCAGTGGACAAAGGAAGTCCTTGACATCTAGGATTACTTTCGCAAATTTACCTAAAACTTGTAAAGTTGTCAATTGCACACATGTTTTCACACGTAACGTATAATGTCGCAATCATTGACAAACTTAAATTGAAAATATCTTTGTCAGCTTATCAGCTAATTTTCTTAGCCGTAGTGGTTAGCGGCGGTCTGTTGTAATGTAAGGTTCTTTTTCTTGTTCTAGATATATATGTGCTTCCTTTATTTATAAAAATATATGTGTATAAACACGTTTGTTTCTAATCATTTATTTTCTTACCACTTCTTCTATATTCCACAGTAAAACAATAGTAGGTGAACATAACAGGAGTGCGTAATAAATCTTTATGTACACAAAGAATTTTATTTTTATTAAAACTGAAAATACTTTATTTGATATTTATATCGGCTAAAGAGCTTTCAACTGCTTGCGTATTATTTTGAGCTGCTTCCTTGAAGGTCCACTTATCCAACGCTACTGTACTTTTTGCAAATTTACTGCGATAACCATGGAATTGTCTGACTCGCCATTGTCGAAACAGTGCAAATCAATATCAGTGTTACGTTTTTCGGGCACTTCGACGGTCCTAACTTAGCGAAGATACTTTGTTTGTTACGATCCAGGCATGCATCTACCATTTTTAAAATTGCCTCTTGATGACTCGAATTTCACTGTCATGGATCCAATGTATGATTTTCCCTTACAACTATCGACATTAACGGTCAAAAAGACACTTATTAAAGTTGGCACTAGACCTCCGACGAATTTTTGCATGCTCAATAATTGCCCCTGTTAGAGTTAAACTAAATCTTCTCTAACCACGGATTTAAAATTTCTGTAATCTTATGTAACCGTATCAACATGAATGGCAAGATAAGAAATAAAGCATATTCGGTTTGAGAACAATCTTAAATCCCATTCATTTACAGTTGAATACCTCTTGTTCTTAAAATAAATTATTTGACGCTGCACATGCAAAATATGTAATTTTTTCTTAGTGAAACGTACTGACTGTATTATCTTGTTACCAACAATTGAAAAGATTAGCATCTCGGTGATCTCTGCTTACTAATTTTGTTTCTCCATTTCTCCGTTTCATTCACCACTAAAATTTAATTTACATATTGCCGATATCGCTGATAAATATAAAATATGAAAATGACTGAGTGAATTAATACAATATTACAACATATATGAAAAGTAGTACAAATATATGAAAAGTTGTCTATTCTTCTATATTGCAGGCGAACGACTCCAATTTATTATCATATATATAATATATAATACAGTTCGTTTATAGTATTCGAGTCCTTTTTCATGAGACGTGAATACCTGTGTCTTTAAAAGTCTGTGTTGTTTTTACAACAAATAAATAAACTTGCTGAGATTTTTTCATTAAAAAAAAGAAATTTTATTTAATATGAAAACAAACAAACTTAAGTTATGAAAATCCTATTGCAATTGCTGATTTTATAGAAAAAAGGCTTGCCTGGTGGTCTTACTGACATACCTGGAACAGTAATTAAGATAGCAGAGCACTACTCAGTGACTGTTGCACGGCATGACACTAGTTTTGCTGATTATATGAGGAATAAACAAACTATCGTGGTTAAGGTGAATTCAATTGGGACGTGTTTATGGGCAAGTACTTTAAGAACATTAAAGTATGCCCACTATATGCTGCGAACTGTGTAGATGACAAGAGATTCTGCAGCGGCGCATCTATCTAAACGATCTTCTATGCCCAGCAGCTGGAGTGTTAAATAAAACATGTGCTAATCTTCGTAAGAAAGGTAGAATCGTGCTTTTTAGGATTTTTAATGCTATTAAGCCATATGCTGTTATGGTGCTATCTAATGGTAACACTACGAAATTGAATCTTCGGGGGTGTAAGGAAATGTTGGGCATAACATCCATGACAAATGCTGAATAATGTGCTGGACGAAATGTGCAGAACTAGTAACTAAGTACTTGAGGGCATTTTTCAGAGTGATTGGTATACTTTTGGCTGGTAAATTAGTGTTGTATATTATTAGTGATGAATGCTATTGTGATTGAATTCTTTTTTAAGGTAAGTCCCGTTGATTGTGGTAGCTCATATGTCTTTGAATCACGAAGTAATCTGACTGAATAGATGAGGATAGCGCATATAAACTGTCAGAGCATTAAGCCTTCTTTTTGCTCCGTGAAATTTGATGAATTCAAGGTTCTGGTTATGGACAAATGTGATCTCATTGCCATCTCAGAAACATGGTTAAAAACCCATGTCTCTCTATATAGTCCATAGTATTCAAGATAATTTTTGAGGGGTTTAAGCACGGTGAGTGTGAGTCGCTGTTCGTTGAATTAGATGTTGGAGCAGTGAGCGTTCTTTCGGAATAGTCTATTTATGGAGTGGTAACATTATAGCCTTTGAAAATTTTCATTTAGAGCTATTAACGAGGTGTAAGGTTAATATATCGCACAATATGAGACTTATTTACTGGGACTGGCACACTGGGACACTAAACTACATTACTATTTGACTATTGTCTGCTCAGTGATGAGGCTTTGCTTAACTATTCTAATCAGGTGCAATGCCCGTTCATGTCTTACCATGCATTGATCTATGCCGGCTTTAGGATCAAGTGTAGATATGTCTGATTGAATACAGGGACTTTAAACATATTGATTGGGGTGGGATCTTTGCTTATGTAGTTGAGTTTGATTCAACCCTTTTTCTGAATATCGCGAGCGTCGGAGCCTTTGTGTTTGATTTTGAAGTCGTTATATTCTGTTGTTTTTGTTGTCAGAAAAGTTATCCCCAAGGAGAGGATAAGTGGATGACGTGTAGTGATGTCAACCAGGCAATGCTCCTTAGAAATTATGCATATACGACTTTTCAATCTACTGGATCTGTAGATGATTGGCGACTTTATTTCCGTTATTGGAATAAGGCCAAGAAAATTATTCGGAAGGAAAGAACCAAATATTTTGTCAACATGTTTGTGGGTATGGACCCCTCTACTATGTGGAGGATGCTAGGGAGGTTGGGTTTCACTAAGGGAAATGACTCTCCGTTTAGTTTTGGTGTGGAGGAGGTGAATGATAATTTTGTAAATGTACCGAATTGTGACTTGCCAGTTGATAGTGAATCTTGAACAAATCTGAATTTTTAGGGATCTTTTTCATTTTCTTGCGTACCATGGCAGGAGCTAAGTGTAGTGCTTCACAAAATTAAATCTAAATCACTTGGTGATGCTGGAATTTCTCTTCTCTTAATCAAACTTATCTTTCCGTATATTGCGAAATTGGTAATGTTCTATGTTAATTCTATATTGGCACGGTCGGTTTTTCCCTTGAATTGGAAGAGGGCACGTGTTGTGCCTATATTTAAAGTTAAAACGGTCCATTCTATTAATGATTTGAGACCTAATTCAATTTTTCCGGCTAGTTCCAAGATTGTTGAACATATTCTAAGTGCTGAGACTTATTTCACCGTCCCAGTATGCGTTTCGTTGAGAGCATAGCACCACAGACCTGTTAATGAACTTAACGGCTACTATTAGGAGTAATATGAATGGTTCTCACTTGACGTCGCTGGTAGCTTTGGAGTTATCGAAAGCTTGCCTGGTCTTATGCGTAGTAATTTTTGTGAGCCCTGTCTATTTACGGATAATATATTTCTCCTATTTAGTAGAGAAGAGATATGATTGAAGACGCTGCAGGAGATAATCAATGAGAGCCTGCGACGGCTCTAGGAATGGTCTATAGATAATTTCTTGCTGATTATCCGGACTAAATCTAAGACTATTCTTTTTGGGGATACGAATTGTATGGGTTCCCACTTAAGGATTCTTATTGGTGTATTCTATGTTGAAATTGTTGACGTAGATAAGTGCTTAGGTATATATATTGATAATAACCTCACCTTTGAGAAACATACTGAATTCGTTCATGGGAAAGTTGTGGGTACCTAACGATCTATTTATTCCAATAGTATGTATTTACCGCAGTGTATTAAATTCCGTCTTGCTCATGCTCTATTGATGCCCCAAGCTCTGTATGGTCTGAAAGTGGTTGCTGGTACTACAGCTGGTAACTTTTCGGAACTTTGTCCAGTTGAGAGTTCTATGGTATGCTATGCGTATAGTTTACGTGATAGGGAGCATTTGTCTGAGTATGTTAAGCAGTTCTTGGGATGGACATTTGCAACATTTTCATTGTGGGGTAGTCTTGTGCATTTTTATCCGGTAGTTAAATGTAGTGTGCCTTTTAATCTTTGCTCTGAATTTGTTTTTATGAACCCTATTAGGAACCCGCAGGTTTCTATACCTTTGATTAGTTGTAGCTGTTCTGCGAGGACTTTTTTGGTCTGTGTAGCGCGTTGCTGGAACTACTTACCACTTGACCTGCGCATTTTTTCTCACTCTAATAACACCTTCTGGGTTAAGCTATTTAGGTACCTTACCACTGTTGTATAGTAGATAATATGTTATTCGTGTATATTACTGGGGGCTTTATTTCCCTAATATATTGGAGTGTGAGAGTAGGTGACATGACAAAAAAAAATGAGAAAGAAAATATGCTGCCACTAGGGGATTTAATGCTGAACATTTTAATTTTATTTTGAACCTATTTTTTATGGCTGGGAAGCTAAATTGCTTACTTTGGACTATGTTCGCACTCTACTAACTTTAAACTGCAGAGTGTCAGCGGTAATTCATTATTTTTTTATAGAGTTAGTTTATGTATTGGATAAATGGATTTATTGTTTAATGCAAGGGATATACAGTTTATTTACTGCCTTCGTGCTTATTCAATTTTTATTCTCTTATGTTGTAGTTTGAAATATCATTATTTTTATATACCTAGTGCTAAGTTTAAACCTTTACGATTTAGTGCGAGTTGTACCGTGTGTTAACTGTAATTGCTTCAACACCTTAAATGAATTTTTGAATTCATATAAATAAAATGAAAATAAGAGCTGCTGACAATAAATATTAATTATAAGCCCAAAGGATTGAAGCAAAGCGAAGAAAATGTATGGTAATAATACTATGCATATGCACAATCTTATTACCTTAAGAATTAAAGAATTTCAATTATAGACCAGGACGGTAATCACATATGAAAAATTCAATTCTTGTTTTCGTTTTCAGATGTTGTTGTTGACAGCGAATGCCAACTTTCAGTTACGTGATTATCGCTCTGTCCTCGTCTTTATGAAGCGTACAGTCCATCAGACGTTTGTCTTTATCTTACAAAATAAAATATGTACGAGAATGATGGTCCTCCACCTTTACCACAAAAACTAGTGGTTTTTTAAAAGTTACAGGAAGTATTATATCCAAATTCCGGAATTTAAGAAGTTGGACATAATGTGAAACAAACGAAAAACAACACTTCTTAAAGGCAGACATATGGTGAGGAATGCAAGAATCGCAATGTATTTATATATATATATACAGTAAAATCAATAATGTACTTGTTGAAAACTTGAAAGAGAACAAAGTAGAAAGAAAGCATTAAAATGGGAGCGGAAGTATCCACTGATCGACATTTCACTTCTATTTTTAATGATTTGATCGCTTTGTAACTCTCGAATGCTTTCTTGTTTCTACAAGGAGATATTGTTATTTCGCATCCGTAATGGTAATTATTTTATTAATATTATATATAATTGTAAACTAAAGCCGATCTGAACATATTTCGAAGTTTATGTTGCTTGCTTGCATGTGCCCGTTCTGTGTGATATTTAATGTACCGTTCATATTTAGAAACTCAAGCGAATGAAAAATTTTAAATGCTTTCATTTTCGAGTTTCGTCTTTTTGGCTATATGTATGCACAAGAGGTGCGAAAAACGTCCTCTCAAAACTGTCAAAACAGGCGTAAGTAAAATTAATCACGCTTAGTGTTAATATTGGTTTTTCTGAGTTGAAATTGGTTGCTTAGAGCTGCATTTATGAAGGAAAACAGCTGTAAATAGAAAATAAAATAAATTCAAAGCAAAATTGTTTGCTTACAAACAATTAAAATAATACAACAATTTGAAATTTGTGAAAGGTACAAAAATAAATTATTTTTTTTGCTTTTTACTTCAATTCTTTAATTAATCCTCTTAACTCGCCAAAGCGTGTAATCAATTATGTATCATTAATCTTGCCATAAATCATCATTGTTGCTATTATTGATAAAGCGCAAAGATCAACAAATAATACAGACTCATCGCTCTATTATCGCCAGCAGGCCTAATTCATGTTACTAAAGAAAACGGAAAACGTTATTAAACAATCAACTTATGTTGAGAAATGTATACAAATCAGGCGGAATTCTTTGCTCATATTACGTTATTTGGCATTAGAGGAATATCGAGATTGGCGGAAAATAAATCTTGTAATATGTCGGGGAAGACGCGCGGGACACTTCAAGTCCTCTTATGTAACCCGAAAATGTGTAAGTAAATGATTTTATGCACTTGTCAACAACGTAAATTAAAATATACATAATGTTACATGTACATTTCTGCAAAACGTGTTAAAAGACGCTTTCGAATACGTTTTAGAGAAAATTGGTGTATGTGATGGCAGATACACGCCTCCGGTGATTCGTTCAGCGTTTACTTTGGAGTCGCTGGGGTCTGGAGCCTGTCAATGGCTGGCGGTTTTTACTTAAACGCTGCCCAGGTCACCAGAAGTATGTCATAAATTATAATTGTAAGCAAAATTTCTTTAACAAAATAAAATAACAAAGTATGACGCACTTCAAAATGCTTCGAGTTGCATTTTGTAAAAGAGAATGCAATTCGAAGCTAAGCGCCCCCATTGGCCAATTCCGTTGACTACAGCCTTCTTGAACACATAAGATAAATGTTAAGCTACAGAATAAGTATGGATAAGACAAATTAAATAAAGAAAACAAGGTTCTAAATGAAGACTCAGATGCGTTTCATTCGCAAGCACTTTGGCACTATACAAAGGAAAAAAGACTTGGCGAATTGAAGCCCAGCAGTATAAGTGATCACACAGTTCTATAACTGCACTTGTGGTCAGTGATAAACAGGATTTATAGGGAATCTCTGGCTCGACTTTCCGCCACTAACACTTTCTTTACATGCCCATCACGATCCTTCCACCTTTCTTTACATGTACAAATATTTTGTTGGTAAGGTTTTCGACAACATGAAAATTATGACATTAAACATTTGATTTCCTGGATCAAGGTGGCTGGAATGACCTCTTTGTATAACGAGCTTAGACCTAAGAGCACGACAGGGACTTTCTCAACCCATTTATGAGATTGTTCTCTAGATAAAATTGCTACTTTAAGTTGTCTTTGTAATCGTTTAATGATACCATTGGATTGGCGACAGTATGGCGAGGTAGTGATCTTGTGTCTACCTAAAAATTTTACAAGTTCGGTGAAAAGCTTAGAAGTGAATTGAAAACCTACGTTTAGGTATAGCGATTTTACTCACTGGTGATTTTATGTGTCTGCATATTTTAGATTTTTGGCGCTGTATACAATTGCTGGTCCAGGTGTGAACTTGTTCAGTCATACCTGGCCAAAAATCTCTAGCATTAATTAATCGATGCGTGGTTTTAGTGAGAGGAATGTTCGGGTGAGAAACGTTATGCATTTTTTTGAAGGCCGTATTTCTAAGTGTGCAAGGTTTGTATGATCGCGGGCACTCCCCAGACACATCGCACACGATTTTGAAATTTAAAACTGGAATTTGAATCAGTTTAAGATTATTATCCGATTCTTGTAAAAAGATCTCCACTTCTTTATCGTTCACATGTTCTTCCTGAAAAATTTTTATGTTTAAGTCAGTTGACTCTAGAACATTAATCTGGAAAGTTGAAGATAAGGTATCAGCTACTACGTTAGTATTACCGCCTATGGATTGTATGTCATCGGTAAATTGCGAAAAGTACACCAATTGCCTCGTTTGCCTCTAAGTTGATTTCATTTTGGAGTCCAGAGCCTTTGTTAAAGCTTTGCGGTCGGCGTACACTGAATTATCTGCCTTCTACTAAATACTTAAAATATTTAATACTTAAATAAACCGCTAAAGGTTCGTGATCGAACGCACTGTATGTAATTTCAGACGGAGATAGCTTTTTAGAGAAAAAAGTTAATGATTTTATTACGTCGTTTATTGTCCACTGTAAAACTGCGCCAACAGTTGCACTTGGGGCGTCTACTGTTAAAAAACGTTTAGCTTCTCTATTAAAGTGCTTTTGATGCAAACTTTCCTCTAATGTTCTCAAATGTTTTAATCGCGTTTTCGTTCCAAGTTAGATTTTTTCTCTTTGTTTTTGCTAGCATTAGCTATGATATTGTGTATAGGATTGTGTTGCAGATGCACGAATCCCATCACTTGATATATTTTAGGGTCAAGAAAATTGATATTTGTAACGCCAAAAACGCATTTGTTAGGCTTGATTATGAGCCTATGTCTAAATGTTACTAATTTCCAGTTTTATTCTCGCTGGCAACGAGTACGTCATCTATGTACACGAAAATAAAGTTTAAACCACGAATAACTTCAACTACAAATCTTGAATTTGCTAGACCAGAAGGCATACGCAAACTCAAACATTCCAAAAACAGCTGTGGTTGCGGTTTTATAAACATTTTCAGGGGTCTTTGAAATTTGATGATAAGCTTTTATCAAATCCAATTTAGAAAAAAAAGGTTGTGGTTTTTACATGTGGTAAAGGGTACTGATCGGGTACTACGACGACGTTTACATACCTAAAATCGTCGCAAGAACGCCAATCGCTTGGGTCCTTCTTTGTACTAAATGTAAGGCCGATGAGATCGACGAATTCGAAGGTCTGCAGATTCCCGACATAACCAAAAAATCGAAGTCCATTTTAGCGGTTTTATACCTGATAAGGTCAACGGAAGAAAATCTTTAGTAGTTAATTTGTAAATAGTCGAATGCTTAATTGTTTTCGAATAATCTGGCTCGGATCTTAAAAAAGGGTATTTCTTTAGTAAGCTAAGCAAAATAATTTGGGTAGCGGCACATTGCAAAGATGTGTTATTGCATCAATGGACAAATTAGTCAAAGGATGTCTCAATTGTTTACGTTTAATATCAACCAGTAAACTGTATTTATTCAGGAAATCAGCACTTGTTATTGGTCTAGAAACGTTTGCGATTAAAAATATAAAAGGAAACGTGTCACAAATCTAGGTTAATATTTAACAGCATTTTATCAAATGTGCTGATTGTAGATCCATTGGGTGCCGTCACAAAATTGAAAGGTTTTTTGTAACACTGAAATTTTGAAGAGAGAAGGACGGAGATCTTTGCTCCGCTATTGATTAAAAACCTGAGTTTGTTTGTCTTATCAAATATAAATAGGCGGCGAGATGCATTACCCAAGTCTCCATTGTTAGCCGCCGCTGCGATGGAAGTAACTAGTTTTTTTTACTGATCGACTATTGACGAAGGCGCAAGGTTGCTCACATTTTCTAGCTTTACTACGAAACCTAGAATGATAACAGTAAAACCAGTTAGGATTATCGGGAAAACCCGACCTTTTTGGTGATTGTGACCGGTTTCTAGAATTGCAGCAATTTCTTGAAAAATTCCTGGGTACACGGTTTCTCTCGATTTTAATTTCGTTTATTTCTAACGTTAATTTTGTGACTGTTTAACAAAGCGCTGTCTGCGATTTCACTTAAAGCTGGAATAGGCTAGTATCTTGGCCTCTGTGTGAAACTTTCCATATGACATCTGCTAATTTTACCAGTTCTTTTCTTTAATATTGGAGCCAGTTAAGCTCTCTGATAAATTCTTGGATAACCTTCTAATCCTCAGCTTTTTAAGTGTGTTTGTACATAACGTGCAATTAGCTGTTATGCATAAGTGACGCTAGAACTCCGAAGGTTTTCGATTACCTATTCATGAGTCTGCCAAAGCCTTAGCGAACCTGTAGGCTTCGCTGAGAGTCTGTCTCTCAAATAAAAGTTTTTAACTCCTTGTACTTGTGTATGGTATGTGGTATGTGGTTTTTGTATGTAGCCAAACACGGACATAATGACTTGCTGTGGTGACGTGGTTAACATGTGTTCATACTTAGTTGTGTCTTATTTGAGTAACGCCTTTGGACGCAAACTGCCTTTCTGCTTGGATAAACCGAGCTTCATGGCAATTCGGCCAAAATAACGGCAGCTTAATTGAGCTGGCAATTATTTCCGCTGCTGTTTGTTTGTGTGTTATATGTGAAGATGTTGTCTGTCATAAGCAAATCAACGATAGTGTTTGTAGGCATGACGTTGTAGGCGGGGTATGTATTATGTTGGAAGAAGAGATTTTACAGTTTAAAGTTTATAAAATTTGATAATGCTATTTAATTTATTACTAACATATATCTGCATTTGCACATGGGCATATAAAAAAAACAAAACTTTGTTTTTATTTCTCTTTTATCAATCCGTTTCCCGTAACTAAAAGTAAAACGCGAATTTTAGAAGTTGAGATCAATTGAATCAAAATTAAAATTTAGGCAATAAGAACAAAATATTTACTACTATTTTGTTTTAACAGTTTGTTCTTTTATGTACGATACATATCTATCTATGTATTTAAAATAAAACAAAAGAAATGTAAACAAAAAAAAGTAAAAGTAAAATATGAAAAATTGAAAGTTAAAAAAAAGGTAAAAGAAAATTATGAAATTTAACTTTTTCTGTTTTTCTATTTTAAATGTACGATCATCTGTGTTTGAACTTCAAACCCCAAAAAAAAGGAAAATTAGCTGCTCTGTTTCTCTGCCTTTCATGTTTGTTGAGGAATGGCTGACAGGATTATTTGTTAATGCAGATAGGAATATTCTCGCTAACGCTTGCTTGGCACTGAATATGTTTTTCCTTCTTTATTTTCCTTCTAATTTTAATGTTAATTACCGTTCAACGCTTTTAATTCTTTTTGATATGTCGTCAATTGCGAAAAGATAATAAAAGGAAGATGCATTAGATTGTCAGTAATTTACAGGCATCTTTTTTCTACGTAGTTCCTCAACTTTTCTGTTTCCGAAGAAACACGGAAAGCACACACAAACACAAAGTCTGTACACCTATTTTATTATTTTTCGTTTTTTATTGCAGATTTTAAAATGTATATATGTTATAGGCATTAAATTGTTTTAAAATTTTCTAAACGGTTTTTTATTCTCTCTCTCTAAAGCGCTTATATATCACAAACTGACTTGGAGGCTGGTTTTTTATCTTATTTGAAATTTTGTCTGAGTGAATAAAATTATAAATTTGGAAGATGTTTGGCGACCAAATATATTCCGCATTTCATTTTATTTAACAATCGCGACAAAAATTCCTTTCATTTGCTTCTTTTGTGTTCGATTTTTTCTTGTTAGATGTATTTTGAAACAGCTTTAACTCATATCTTCGCGTGCAACGTTGGCATTTATTTCCTTTTAAGCGTACCCCTATAGCAATTGTTAATTTTATATTATTTAATAGATCTGAATGATTATTTCAATGTTTTCAGTAATTAACATAACTCCTTCTTTATTGTTAATCAAAACTTATTTAGTTTGTTTTCAATTTGAATATTAACTTTTGTTAATATCCGGAATTTTTTCAAAACAAAATGTGAGAAAAATTTTTTCTTAAAGTTAAAGAAAAAAAATTTTATATCAAATTTTTATTTAGATTGAAAACTGAATATTTAGATTATTTTCTTTAGTTTTATGTAACTCAAGGCTAATAAACTAATTTGACAATTAAAAGAGAACACCTGCACCTTTACATTACATTCTTTTTTATTCTAACCGCATTATTTTCCTTTTTGTTGACGGTGCAATTGTTAGATAATTTTTTTAAATATTGACTCTTTTATTTAAAAGAATTGTGTCACTCAATTATATCTTTTTTTGAACACAGTCACAAAATGTACTTCACCTCCTGGCAGGATCATCAATTTGCAATGGGAAAAGGTTTTTATTCTGTTTTATCAAATTTCGATATTATTTTTTCGTGTTTCATTTCTAAACTGCCAAAATACAACATTTACTTGAATATCAAAACGATCTATGTTTGCTACAATTATAATTTAGAAAGTGTCTGTGCAGTTTAATAATAGCGCAATAACAATATTAATAATGGGACACATGCCCACCGTTGTTGCCTATATTTTACAACTGTTTTGTCTTTTATATATATTTAGGAAAAGACAGTTTACAACAAGCGGTTAGAAAAGATTGTTGGATTGGCCTGTACAAGAGCTCAGCGTACATAATTTTAAAAGGAACAGTCCATCGAATGAAGAAGAAAATATGTCAACGCTGGGTACGATTCAACAGTGATGGGTTAGAATGTAGGAAGGGCCCAATGTATTTAATTTGAATTGCAGTTCCTGCCAATGTTCGTTAGTTACTTATTTTTTTAATAAGTTATTAGGGGTAAAATTTTTGGGCAATTTTGTGTATTGTTTTTTTTT